>OY997265.1:7758869-8141369 GCA_963921465.1 Triticum timopheevii
CGTGTCAAATAGTTACCACTGAATTAAACTCTCATGTTTGTACGTCGTGATTGTTTTGGGACGAACAAATACAGTATATAGACGTTTTTGCAGTTCAAAAACAAATCCTAACTGCAAAAACAAAGTCAAGGAGGACGGAAGCTACGACGAGCAGGAGTCTAGCTATCACGTTTAAGTTAGTTTCCAACTGCAACAAGAGATCAAATCGATCTGACAAAGAAAAGAAAGGACACCAGGGATCGGGCCCGAAAAGAAACCCACCCTTACGTTTGCCGAGAGCGAAGGCGCCGGCATGACCCGCCACCACCGCAGCCGCTCCGTGCTGGCCGTGCTGGAAGACGCCGATCTCCACTGGGAGATACTCCTCCGCCTCCCGCCGCAACCGTCCTCCCTCCCGCGTGCCTCCGCAGTCTGCAAGCAGTGGCGGCGCCTCGCCACCGATCCCAGGTTCTTCTGCCAGTTCTACAAGCATCACCGGAAGCCGCCCCTCCTTGGCTATTTCGAGTACCATGAAGACATTGTGTTCACTCCAGTTCTGGACCCTCCCGACCGTGTCCCACCCATTCGCTTTGACCTTGTACGGTTTGGCAGACGCCGCGATGATGACATCCGCTTCCCTCCCGCGAACAAAGCGCTTGGGTGCCGCCACGGCCTTGTCCTTGTCGGCGACCATTTGTGGAGAGAGGTCATTGTGTGTGACCCCATCACAGGCGAGCAGTGCCCCGTGGCAGTACCTTTGGAGTTCCAGAGGGGGTGGTTCAACGGGGCGGTGCTCTGTGCTGCCCGCGATCAGGGCCACGTGCACGGCGCATGCTATTCAAGCCCCTTTAAGGTGGTCTTGGTGTCCATGTACAGAGAATACAGAGATGTTTATGGATTACGTTTATTCCTCAGAGACTGACACATGGAGCGGTCTCATCTCTACAGAGGTTTCACGAAATAAGTGCTCTTATTTTGGTCCTAGCACCCTTGTTGGTAATGTCCTTTACTGGCCTTCATACAATTGGGAAGACAACATACTTGAGTTTGATTTGGACACACAAAGCCTTACAGTGTTAAAGGGGCCTCCAGGTATGAATGATTTCAACAACTTCCAGATCATCCAGGCAGAGGATGGCGCCATTGGTATTGCCGTGTTGTCTTACCATACCCTCCGACTATGGCAGAGAATGGTAAACTGCCGAGGCGTTGCCATATGGTTATCGCGCAAGCTCGTTCCATTGCGTATCCTTCTGAACATCCCTCCTCGAACTGAGAGGAAGAGGGAATGTCCTCGATTGGTGGGGTATGATGAGGATACCAATGTAATCTTTTTAGGTATCTGCGACAGTGTCTATATTGTTCAACCCAAGTCCATGCAAACCAGGCAACTAAATGTGACCCGTTCTCCAAATTATTGTTACCCATTCACAAGTTTCTTTCCACCAGGTTACTTGCAGAAGTGATGATTTTATAATGATAAAGTGATCATGAGTTTGTACACGGGTGCTTCTGTTAGATATTATCTTTATCTGTATTGGGTCACTGGCAGGTTAATGCTTTTATGTTCTCCATATGAAGAAAGGGCTGCTGCAGTTTCCTGTTGTCCCTGAGTTTGCCGCGCATCAGTGTGGTCGGCAGCGTTGAAAAAACTGTTATCTGAAGAAACTTACTGAATGCATATGCCTTGGTCTACCTATGTTTCCAATGTAGCAATATGATTTTGAATACCTTAGTATTAATGCAAGTTGGTTTTTATTATCTGTTGCTTATGTACGTGCTTGCGCTTGGGAGCTCCTATCTCTCAGGCCATGACAATTTCGGCCCCAAGTATCACCAAAAGGTGTGTGTTGAGTGCTTCTCAGCTTTGGTTTGAAAAGCATGACATCTCCGTCGATACAATGTGATCATGATCCACCCGTTCTCCCTCTTTTTTTTTGCTCAATTTGCCTTGAAATGAATATCAGGAAATTAATGGGTTAACTGTTGCACACTGCAAGATAGTACCAGACTAGGGAGGGAGGAAAATGTTATTTGGTCTCAACTAAATGTTATTTCACTCTCATTACAGTGGTGCAATATGCCGCTAAAGGTGGAAGCTGATTGTTTGGAGATTGTGAACACAGTGCAAATTTTTGTTTCTTTTATTGCATATTAAAATTTGTACAAATCTTAAAAATGAAAACATAGATAAGAAAAATCTATATTAAAAAAGTTCTTTCATCGACGACCCTCCTGCAATTGTACGCATCAGAGGCGGGGCATGTTTTTTTTTAGATTACCGCACGACATTGATTTAATGCCGTGTCGCACAAATTTTAATTAATTTTCATTTTGATTCAAACATTCCAATTCCATTCATATTTTAGGATATTTTACATAAACTTGAACGGAATTTAAATTTTAACATAAAAACAACCTAACCAAACTACTCCTGATCGCTCTCCATGGCGAGGTCGATGACCTCCACCATGCCGCCGTAGCCACCGTCACCACCATTGTCGCCGCGGTTGTTGCTGTCGGTGCCGGCAAGGACCTCGTCATCTTCCCAGTCTTCCTCATCGCTCTGCTCCGCCGCAACTACCGCCTCAATAGCCGCCAAGGCCGCCGCCTCCTCCTGGGGCTCCAGCGCTGCCACCGCGGCAGCCTCTTCCGCTGATCGGCTCAGGGCCGCCGAGAGCCCAAGTGTGTGCTCTGGGTCGCCATCCCGCGGGAGCACCGCCTGCTCCGGCGGGATTGGAACATCCACCGGGGCTGGTGGGGCGTGGGCGGGGACAGGGGCGCGCCCGCGTGAGCGGGAGGGGCCGGCTCCACCGGTGTCGTCGATGGGGATCCCTTGGGCGGCGCGTTTGAAGGCGTGGATCACATCGTCGAACCGCTTGCCGTTCCAAAAACGGCGGCGGTTCTTCTTCTCGTAGCACCCACGGGGTGCGCGGAGCTCCTCTTTGGTCGCCGGAGGGCTCTGCGTGGGGTAGCCGTTGGCGGAGATCCTCCACGGCCGCGGCACCTTCGCCGACGGTAGAGGCCATACCGGACGAGGTCCTCCGTCTGCCCTAATGCAAGGCTCGACGGCCAGACGCCCCCCGGTGCCACACCTTCGCTCTCGGACTCGCTCGACGACATGGTGGCGCGGGCGGCGGAGGAGAGATCGCCGCGGGGAGAGATATGGGGCAAGGGAGAGAGAGAGAGGAGAGAAGGACATGCGGTGTGAGCATAGACATCGGGTGGGGCCGCTTTTATACAGGGCGGGGCGGGGCGGGGCAAGCGAGGCGCCAGGCAATTAAAGTGCAGCAGGCGAGGCTCCGAGGCGCGGCAGGCGATGGGACGTCTCGGCGCGCGGCAGGCGAGGAGGCGGCATGGGCGGCATGCGGCAGGCGGCAAGTCTGTCGGCTGCCGGCTGCGGTCACGCAGCGCGGGACACGAGATCAAGTGGCAGCCGACAGCTCAGGCGAGTGCGGCAGCCCAAGGAGCCGGCGGCAGGGGCATTGAATGCGGGCGGCGGTGCGTGATGGCATGCGCGGCATAATAGGAGGGCACACGCGTTGTTTCCGGCCACGTTCAACAGCCACATCTGCATGCGGGCAGGCGCGTATCCCACTTAAAAAACCCACCGCGTATTCGTATACATACACGCCTCGGGCCCGCGGGGGTGTGGGCGGGCACTTTTTCAAAAAATGATCGTCATGCCCTTTGTTATGAAGGGGTATTGGCCAATCTCAGCCATCTTTGTGTTAGGGGAGGGGGGGGGGGGGGGGGGGGGGGGGGGGCGGGGTCTACCGAAGCAAAAGTGGTTGATTTTTTGTATGAAAATATCGGGATGCCATTAGGGGCAGCTTGCACTCACTTTCACTTTAAATCTTACTAATGTCTACTGTCTTAATAACTAAATGTAATCTGGTTGGTGGTAAAGGAGGATTCTTGGTGTAGTCGATCTATTCGACTTGTGACAGCAACCGGCAATATAACATTGAAGGAAAACACATGAAATGCTCCGATCTGAAGCTTCGAAGGTACATAAATAAGCTTTCTGGAGAAGCTTTGGTGTATTATTTAGCTAGAGATGATTAGTATTTGCATGAAAGTATTACGAATTTAGTTATGACTTCTCTCAAGAAACTCTAACTATTAACCCATGTAATTTGACGGACCCATGGTGGATTTGAAGAACTACGGTTGGCATAATTCCATGTTCCATCAGTTCAATATCATTTTGGCAATGTGCTACTTCTGTGACAAGAAAGATAGGAAGGGAAAGACTACACTAGTAGGTCGTGGTCTCCTCAGCAATAGAGTTGCTCCTACCTCATGTTACAGCCAGTGGAGGGAAACACAGAGATGTTATATTTATTTGCGCATGGGCTTTGCAGCGGACGAATAATTCTGGTTTCTGCAAAATTGGTTCCTTGGGCCACTATGCAAAAATGCCTGAACATGTAACAACTCACATATTGTGTATGTGGATATGCGAACCTGTCTGTTACTTGCTGTTTTCTTGAGTCTCTGACGCACCACCCCCATAACGCAGGTTCATGCATTATTCTCAATTTATGTCAAACCCTTATGTACTTGAGACAAATGCATAATACATAGCGTGGTTGAGAAGGACGAAACCACTTTACTCAACATCTCACTAACTTTGATGGTAGACACAAATGTCCATCTTCATAGTAAAGGTGCATGTAAATGTGGTCCATCCTAAGCTGGAATGGTATATAAATAAGCTCTCACGAGAACTCATCTCTATAGTTTACATAGAGAGAACACCGTGCATGGCACTATGCCGCAGGGGCAAGCTGGCCGCCAATTGGGGGCATACATATATACCACTAGGTTTGGGAAGGATAAAGAACTCAATTACCACTGCTCCTTCTCTTCGGACCAGTCATGATAGGTGTAATCTTGTGAACCACTGACGCCGCCAAACTCTTGTTACATACTAAGTAGAGCATCACTTATATGTGCCCACTCACTTATTTGGCCTATCATGATTAACCCAATCATGCTGCACTGCAAACGTCATGGCGCCGTGTCGAAGCGAGTCAAAGGTGCCAAATAGTTGTACCAGCGCATGTATGGCCAGAAATTTGAGCAATTGTCCTTCATGCCGAGTTAATTCTAGCCATGGAATGTTACCTTATGGATAGCCTTTTAGGATGTAGTATAAGTCAAATATAATCAGAGCATCTCTAGCAGATCTGATATATCCCGTCCCTCAAAAATCGGTTTATAGGATACCGCAAAACGTCTCGGCCGCTTCCACCCCGAGGATCTCGTCAGGATGGATAGAGGACCGGCGCTGGAGCTCACAGCAAGACGCCATTCTCATCGATCTTGCGGCGGCGGTGGTGGCAGCGGCTAGCTACCGCACGCCACAACAGCTGCAGCTACCTATAGCGGCGGCAGCAGCAACTAGCTCGCGCAACCGTAGCTTGCGGGGCCGCGACAGCTTGTAGGGCCGCAGCTAGGGTCCAGTGGTCGCCGGCGTTGAGGTGTTCCGGCAAGGTTGTGCATGGAGAGGACCGTGGCCGAAGCTGAAAGTTCTCTCCCATCAACTGTTGTTGCAAAAACTGGCCAACCGAACGCGAGAGAAGGGAGGAGAAAGAATGGATCGGGAGGAGGAGGAAGAACAAGTCTGACAGAGAGTTTTGCGCTGCCCAACTGACTGCAACTTTTCTGGTCTTTCTGTTATTTATGCAGAGCTTAAACGAGTTGCCGAATACAAAGGAGATCACGCCCACACACACCCAGCCTACTGATCGTGCCATCCCACGATGCTAAGCTTGCGCGAGCCACTACGCCGCCGTCAAACCCGCTGAAGTTCCACGCCATCCCATGGAAGCGGTCTTGCCGGCGCTAACTGAACTAACTGAAGAAAAAGACTGAACCAGACGTGGACATACACACGCTACCGACCACTTATTCAGCTAAGGCAACTTAGAGAAAAACTGAAACTAGCAACTAGGATTATACTTCAAATCACCCCCTAATCCTGTTGCTCTCACTTGACCTGAATGATCCCAAGTCTGCACCGGAGCTGTGTGAATTTTGCACGCCCAAGCGACTTTGTCAGTATATCAGCCAACTGATCTTCAGTCCGGACATGCTCAACCTCCACTTTTCTTTCTTCAACACACTCTCTAATGTAGTGATACCTCAGATCAATGTGTTTACTCCTCTCGTGGTGCACTGGATTTTTGCTCAGCTCTATCGCTGACTTGTTATCGATCTTGAGCTGCACTTTCTGCTTCTCTGTTCCAAACATCTCTGAAAAATAGTCCTCTGAGCCAAACAACCTGTGTTGCTGCAGTGGCTGCTGCAATATACTCGGCCTCGCAGGAAGATAAAGCCACGATCTTCTGTTTCTGTGAGCTCCAAGTGATGACACTAGGCCCCATGATAAGGGGAAAGTATCTAGTGCTCCCAAGCCTAGGGTGGTCCCGGTGCTTCAATGCGATTTTTTTTAAAGTGTTCAAAAAATTCTGAAAAAATGCAGCACATCGACGGAACATCGATGTCTCTTGTCACAAAATTTCAAATCAAAATTCGAAACATTGCTCGAGATACAAAAATGACAAATTTGACATCAATGTGAAAATTCAAAACATTTTCAAAATTTTTTGAACATTTAAAAAATGTTTTTCGGACATTTGGAGCACCGGGAGCACCCCAAGGCTGGAAGCACTAGATACTTTCCCGGGTGATGAGATGATATTGTTGCTTTGCTGACATACTTATACTGTAAATCGTTATAAAAAAAATACGCATACTGTAGATCTGTCATCAAAAAACAAAGTGATCTACTGAGCAAATTAGTCTCTTCATAATTATGAAGTGGTGTGGTGCGCATGCCCTTTGTTTTTCTGGTTTACCAGCGGTGGATTTGTACAAATAGATAATACGTACTAATTTTATAGAGCTACTTCTTGCTGAACATCCCCCTGTATATCTCTGACTAGCTATTTAGCTCTCCATTCAGAAATCAGTTGAGGAAGTTTTATGTAGATACGCGGGACTCTATAAATTAGATTATGGGACTTCCCCTCTGCATGATTTTATGGTTAGCATTTATGCCACTTTGTCCTCATGCTATGTTTGTATTTAGAAATTGGACATGTTTAATGATTTTATGTTCTCTTCTTGGTTTTTGTACAAGATCGGAACACGTATTTTAGAACGGAAGGAGTAGTTCTAATTGATGCATAATAGTACTATATGGTAGTTGTACTTCTGTTCAAAAAATTGTACGTGATTCATAAAAAAAAATGTAAGTGGCATGTGGATGTACGCTTTGTTTACACCATGTCTTATCCTGAATGGGTTGGCTTCTGGTTTCGAGGATTATTTTCCAGCTCCGCCTAAAGATTAGGAAACAAAAAAAATAGTCATTTAACATTTTGATTGAAACTGTTACTGGACTTTTTTTGGACATTTTTTGTTATTTTTGTAAGTTACCAACATTGCTATATCTTCCTCTTCGTTTTAAATATTAGAAAAGGTAATATCACTAGGAGTTATAGAACTTATGATGGATATTCAGTTTGGTGCTAGAACTTTAAAAATACGGATTTGTGATATCTAACTTTATGATGGGTTCAAATACGATGCTTTCTATCCTACCTAAAATCTAAAAAGTGCATACCCACTGTTTGGGTGAACCGAGCGGCCGGCTCTTGGCCACTCGATCCCGCGCGGACATAGTCCAGGTGCCATATGGGCTGAATCATATGGACTGGTTTTGGATTGTTGCTCTTTAAAATAGTGGGTCAGGAAATATAATTAGAAGGAAAAGTAGTACGTGATGTGCATTCTCTCTCTCCGCATGTGACTGATTTAACTACCTTCCTCAAAAATTAAAAAAGTCATATCTTTCGAACCTTGCATCAGAATTCAGATTCGTTTTCACCTTTGGACTCCTCACGTCGACAGCTTTAAAACTAGATCCCGCATGGGTATGTTTCGATGAAATTTTGTTGATGCCAACTTTGAAGCTATATGATGCAACTTTAGTACTGTGTTGTGCAACTTTAGTACCACATGTTGCAACTATTTTCAAAATAAAATTTTAGAGCTGGATAGTCCAACTTCCTATGAGGTTGCAACGTAGCAACCATGACAACTTGATTTGCAACTAGTCTACTGTCGTGGCCAACTACCTAGTTGTAGATGTGCAACCATCGTCCCTACTTGTAATGTAGTCTACTTGCACACACGTTAATGTTTAGTTGGCAGGAAGACTAGTTGCACACACATATGTTCAATTGACTTTTAATGTAGTCTAGTTGCATACATATTGATGTTTAGTTGGCTCGTAATGTAGTCTAGTTGCATACACATTGATGTTTAATTGGCTTGTAATATAGTCTAGTTGCACACACATTGATGTTTAGTTGACTTGTAATATAGTCTAGTTATACAAACAAAGATACTTAGTTGGCAGGAAGACTAGTTGCACACACAATGATGTTTAGTTGGCAGGAAGACTAGTTGCACATGTATATGCTCAGTTGGCTTGTAACGTAGTTTAGTTGCACACACATTGATGTTTAGTTGGCAGGACACTAGTTGCACACACATATGCACAATCGACACGGCAATGTAGTCTAATTGCACACATATTGATATTTAGTTTGTAGGACTAGTTACACACATATATGCTCAGTTGACGCGGGAATGTAGTCTAGTTGCACACACATTGATGTTTAGTTGGCGAGAAGACTAGTTTGTCGAAACATCCCCATGCAGGATCTACTTTTGAAGAGCACGTCGCGAGGGTTTCAACGGTGAAAACGAATCTGAATTTCGACACGCGGTTTAGAAGATATGTTTTTTATATTTTTAAAAGCTAAAAATTAATGCACAAGAAACGAACATGAGGAACATTAATGCAGTGACATGCGGACATCCATCACGTGAAAAGAAACCACATAGAAGGTGATTAATTAGCAGTGTCATTTTTAGTCACAAGGATAATTACGCGCAATATTTGGCAAAAAAAAAAACAGCAAGCCGCCTAGAGCGCTAGCCGGCACGCAGCCGCCCGCTAGACGCGTCCTCTATCCTATCCTGTCTCGATGGCATGCCAGTGTGGCAGTGGCCCACACGTCACTACTGGGAGTAAAAAGAAATCAGATAACTCCCTGGATTATATAATTACACAGAATAGCACATGCGGGTCCTTCTGTTAGCAAACAGTATAATAGGAAAATTATACACCATATAAAAATAGAACATCATACCTCCAGTAGCAATGCTAGACGCATAATAAACCAAAAAAACGACTGATAACTGATGGTTCAATTCGGTGACTACTGCCTATATATCCTTTTTGTACAGACAGTGGGCTAGCTAGTTGAAATGGACTATTGTCTGTGCAGCCCATTTTGCACCTTTGTTTATTTTCAGAAATTTGTACTCCCTCCATTTCTAAATATAAGTTTTTATGAAGATTTCAATATAAACTACATACGGATGTATATAGACATATTTTAGAGTGTAGATTCACTCCTTTTGCTCTGTGTGTAGTCTGTATTGGGATGAGATAGTATGTAAATTATTATCAGGAATAGAAATAAGTTCTAAATATTTGTGTCTTATAAGTATTATATATATATATATGTTTTATAGTTTAGAGTAATACAAATGTGTGTAAGCTTTATATTCACAAATATTAAATTATTAATACAAACATTTATGTCTAACACACAAATAATTGTAGTTGAGATTTTAAATTATGGATATGTTTAATTATATGAACATTAATCTACACAAATGTGCTTACAATCATTAATTTTTTATATGCTTAAAATAATAATTTCTAAAATTAAATGTTTACAAATATGTGTATTATTTTAAATTATAATACATTTCTTAACTGATAAATATTGTATTGAATATACAAATATTTTTAGAATAATAGATGAACCATTCAAGCGAAAAGTGCTTCCAACTTCTTATCACTGTGTGTCTGTATCTCCATGTACAGCCCGGTATGTAGGGGGTGAGCTGTATATGGTTTCAGTAAGCAGTTCTTGTTAGAGGTGTATCAATATTAATCGTTCTACTTGTGTCCATGCATTTGAATGGTCGTAATAAGTCAACTTTTTTGTCATCTTCAACCTTTTTATGTATCGTTATGCCTCTCTTTAATTGTTAGCGAATGACTATTTATTACTCTATTGTTTGGACCATAGTCTACATAGTCGTGACTGGTCGACGAGCGCGGCGTGTCGCTGCACGGGCTAAGCTAGTATTGCACCATAACTAGGGAGGATTGCTACTTCTGAGCTGCATTGTGATTTTCCCGAAGAGAAAGGGTGAAGCAATATAGTAGCGGATAGTATTTCCCTCAGTGAGAACCAAAGTTATCAAACCAATAGGAGAACCAAGCAAATGCCTAGTAAGTAGTACCGACACACACAAGAGCAAATACTTGCACTCAACGCGGGCAAAAGGGTTGTCAATTGTCAATCCCCTTGAACTTGTTACATGCAAGGATTAAATCCAGTAATGATAAATAGATAAATTGAGAAGTATGATAAAAAAGAGTAAAATTGCAGCAAGGTGTTTTTGGTTTTACCAATATGAGTTAATTGACCAGAGGACCATAGTTTTTACTAGAGGTTTCTCTCTCGAAACATAGTATATGGTGGGTAGACAAATTACTGTTGGAAAATTGATAGAAAAGCGCAGAGTTATGACGATATTCATGGCAATGATCATGTATATAGGTATCACGTCTGTGACAAGTAGACCGAAACGATTCTGCATCTACGATTATCACTCCACCAATCGACCGACTCCTGCCTGCATTTATGGTATTAAGTTCATGACAAACAAAATAGCACTTTAAGCATGATGACATGATGAAGACGGAATAAATCCATGCAATATGATTAAACCCCATCAAAAATATGTTGGAAAATGCCCAGGGACCATGCGGTAATTTCCATTTTTTATAGGGGTTCTTCTATTGCTGGAAAGTTTAATGGATTGAGGTGTTGTTTCACAACAAAGAGAAAATGTCGTAAACTATTATTACTAGTAGAACGTCTGTGGGTTTCAACGGGCTTCTAAAAAATAAGATGCTACTCACCGAGCTCAAATAACCAAGGACATTGGCATATCAGCTTGCACATCTTTTGTCTTGCAAATCAGCTAACAGATGTCATATTCTCAAACACAATCATGTTATTGACAACTCAAAAGAAAATACTCCTCCGATTCTTTTTTCTTTGCGTATAACTTTTGCCCGTTTCTTCCTAATTAGTCTGCGTGCTACCTTTTGCTGGCGACTGTTTCCATCTATACCTTGCACCTATCGCGTACGCATTCATTACTTTGGCAGCAGCACCGGTGCTCCAACCAATCAGAGTGGCATGCAAACGGGCCCATGGCGCATGCATGCGGGAGAAAGAAACAGATTGAGGCGGCCACCCAATCTGTTGCATGCAATGATTAAACAAATTGTGCTCTCTCCGTGCATGCACAGGGGCAAACTCATCCAAAATATACACAGCGAGGACCTCCTTGATATCTCTGCTTCACCTTATGCGCAGAGAAATAAGGATCGGAGGGAGTATGCTTGTAGTTGGAATGGGTTGTGTATTATTCAGTCATCTAGGCACGATCTGAATCCATAACATCACAAATACAATCCCAAATTTTACAGAACTTATTCGCACAATCCCCAACACTCGAATCCCTTAATCCCATGTCCCTCCTCTGCCGGCGACGACCCACCTCCGCTACTATTCTTCTTCTTCCTCTCCGCCCGCCTCTACCTTTTATACATCGACCGTGTCACCATCCTTCTAAACCATGCCACCATCGCCGGTGCTTACGACCTCGCACTCCCGCACTTGAGTTCGTTAACCCGTTGCCTCTCCACCATCGGTGATGACCCACTTGTACTACTATTCTTCTTCTTCTGTCTGCCACCACTAATTTTATCTTTGTCCACCCTATCGACCCGCCCACCTCTCCCTACCTAGCCACCTGACCGTCATTAGGGTTTAGCAAGTGTTGTCATGTTCTATCTCGTTGCCCCCTGCCCGAGTCGCCGCCTCTGTCGTTGGCCATACCTCTAAACCCTGCCACCATCTCTGGCACCCGCGACCTCCAGACCCCACACTTGACTTCATTAACCCTAGTCTGTCCTTCACACTTGATGTGGCAAGCCACATCATCTTCACATAGCGATGACTTGACAAATCGTCTGCAACCTCTCATTCACTGAGTCGTGTATTCATTTAGCTTCACAAACGTAATATATATGCATCCTTGCCATGCAGTTAGAAACTATAGATTGTCAAACGACTTGTTCTTGTGCTCACCTTCGACTACAGTATGATCAACCAGAACTTGACTACTATATCTCACAACACCTCCACTATAATAAACTATCCTCCATCACTGCTAAATAAATGAAACTGGAGGTAGATCAAACCAGGGAAAAAGATAAATTTGCAGCAGCAACACTGCTAAAAATAACTAATTAATAGAAGACCAAAAGAAAGAGTAGCATGGTACGTTCCAAATTGTTTTGAGAAAACAAACGCATACCCATCTGCGGTTAAAATAGAACTTTACAACCAGGCAGAAAGCCTGGTAAGCTATCTCAAAAAAAAAAAGAACTTTACAAGGTCCAACTTTAAATGCTGATAGCAGATTTCAGACTTGCTTTGTGAGAAGTGATATGGCTATCTGGGATAGAATTCTTTATATTTTGATTCAGGCATTGTTGTCGGCACATGCTTTGTTGCTTTGTGAGAAGTGATCTGCCACCAAGATTGAATTCTTTTTACATGCAGACACCATCTATCTTTCTACATAATAAAAGTCAATTGACAAATACACAGAGTTGCTACTAGGCATACGCCTTCATTCACTAATAATTATTTACTTATCATGCTCTAGTGTAGACTATAGTTTTAAATAGCACACTATCACGGCGCTATAGTGTTTGGATGGGCATCACGCCCCTTGGTGGAGACATTGTTAGGCAATATTCGAAAACATACATAATGGCATAGTAAAGATATTGTGTTTGCCTTATATAAATCATAGTGAAGCCATCCGAGATAATGGATAAAATATTTAGGCACAACTGCACATGACACCATGTAGATATGCTAATAAGTGGTAACAGGCTGCCAGCAGGTAGAGAAGCGCGGTTCACAACGGGCGTGCGGGAGCGGCGCACAAAGAAGCACGTGTGCAGTGGCCGCTGGTGTTTGGATATGTGCGGACAACATAATGGATTCACACAAGTCGCTATTGTGGTCAAGATCTCATCCGCATTCTTTCCCTCGGGAGAGATTTGCTGCACTTGATGGACGACGATAGAGTCTCGATCCGAACGAATTAAAGAAAATACCAGATTGGAGAAGAAAAAAATGAATGTGGAAGGTGAAGGGAAAAAACCAACGGCAGGCGGGAGGAAAGAAAACCATTGTGATAGGGTGGTGGTGGGAGGTGAGGTGAAACTTAACCGATGGGACGAAACTACAACGTGACTACTTCTTTTCTAAAAGGTGGATATAACCCCGGCCTCTATATCTGGACGATGCATGCAGCCATTTTATTAATTATTCACAAAGACCATACAAAGCAATACATCAGTACGCCTGCAGCCACCATCTGCTACTCCTATTTCCTTGATGAATGTGTGCCAACTGTCCGAGCCTAATACCAAACCGATATCGCACCAAAGCCTAACATCTAAAACCGGATTCCCCATCCCAACCACATACCAGGACTGGGTCACACCAGTCTGGCACACTCTCAGAGACTGCCGCCGCCATTTTCCACCGGTCCTTCTCCAAAGCAGGAACTGACACATCGACCTTGCCTGGCCTATCGTCGATGCCACCACGGTGCCAGACAACTCCACCATCTTGCACCTATCCGTCCACACGCACCCGTCGCCGATCGTCCGAAGCGCCAAGCCACCGGGATCCGCCGCCGGCCTTGCGACAGATGTAATACCGCACCTCATCTTGTCCCCTCTGGCCAGCACTTACTCCAAAATGATGCCCCCAGGAGGGACAATGGCATCGAAGGTGCCATCATCGTCCGTTCCAGTAGACCTAGATTTAGGGTTCCCCCCAGAATATCACGAGTAGGGTGCCACGACCTGCAACAACGATGCCTCGAGAAGAGAACGACATCACAGACACCGCCAACGTCCGCCATGACCGTAGTCGGCGCGATTTTTAGCGGAAGTCGCGTCCCCCGATCTCGCAAGTGGGTGGAGGCGAACGGAGCCTTGCCGTGAAGACGAGTGCCACCGTCGGCACGCCGACAGGGAGCCTTCAGCCTCCCCTCACCGGTCCTCCTCACGCCACCGGCTGGCCAAGGCCATACCATGACGGATCTGGGCAGGATGCCAAATCCGCAGCCTTCGATGCCACCGATCTACAGGCAGCCGCCCCGTCGCTGAATGGAGCGCCGCCACCGCCACCACCAAATCTCAGGTCACCGCCGGCCTTGGAGGCTTCGCAACGGTGCTGCCCTGACTGCCGCCCCCGGCCTCCTCGCATGCAATGCCTCCTCCGCCCACAGGAGATGTCGTGACACCGGACCACCCTGGATCTGCCAGTCCCGCCGCCACTGCGGCCCGTGCCGGCGGCAACGGCGGTTGGGGAGGGCACGAGGGGAGTTGGCAGCTAGGGTTTGGGGCTACTGGACTACCAACTCCCCCTTAGGAGTAGAGATGAGCCCCAAAGCAACTACTCCCTCCGTTCCTAAATATTTATCTTTCCAGAGATTTCAACAAGTAACTACATACGAAGCAAAATGAGTGAATCTCTACTCTAAAATATGTCTATACACATCCGTATGTGGTAGTCCATTTGAAATCTATAAAATGACTTATATTTAGAAACACAGGGAATAAAATACATGTTTGGCTTTTTAGCCTCCAAAAGATAGCTCGCATCTGTTCAACAAGCGCATCACAATAGTTTTAATCTTTGTTTAGTTTTGGCAGAATATTTGGGATCTTATATCAGCAAGAAATTTCGGATATTTGGATATTTGGATATTTGGCAGAATTTCTAGTTAACAAACTATAAATGGGCAATAGAGAGATATTTGGATAAACCTCCCCTTTTCCTTGCAAAAAAGATAGAGAGATATTTTGGGAAAAAATCATTTGCGCCATTAGAAAAGCTAACAACATTTGTGCTGGTTTTGCCCAAGAACATTTACTGCATAATGGTGAAGACATTGTGCCTGAAGGTGCCGCTGTCATCACCGGAGCCGGGTAAAACTTCTTGTAGTAGACAGTTGGAAAGTTGTCGTGCTCAGACCCCATAGGACCAACGCGGTAGAACAACAACCACCGCTGATGAAGTGTAGCGTAGATCAGAAGGATTCAACCTGAAGACACATGGAAATAGATGAATGACCTTTATTCCATCTTCAGGGAGCCGCCGCCATCTCGCCTTTCTAAGCAAGACACAAACCATACCAAAATTTGAAGAAAGATCTAAAAACGGAGCCCTCCCACCTGTAAGGGCCGGGATCCACTCCACCCCCATGGACCTAAGGCCACCGGAGACGAGGCGAACCAACACTGGCGCCGGCGGGAGGCAAGAAACCCTAGCTTTTTAGGGGAGGCAGCCACTGGCAGGGGACCCTAGCTTTTCACACTCTGTGTTTTTATCCAACTGCATTATTGATAATAATAACAGATCAACCTAAGAGTATATTACAGTCACCAGGTGCAGAACGTCGCGCGTACCCTGCCAACCTCTCCGATCCCTTCCTCCGGGAGTGGGTCAAGCCTGACTACAAGCCAATCATCACCACCAACCAGGACATCAACGCGAACGCGTTCCGCGATCCCACGATTGTGTGGTACGGGCCTGACGGGTACATGATACATGTGAATTATGTGCAGACATTGGAGGTTGGTGGTGGGCAGCAAGGAGAACATGAGGGGGGTTGTGGTGCTGTATCAGGGCTGAGACTTCAAGAAGTGGGCCAAGGAACACCGCTCGTTGCACGGAGGGCTCACAGGAATGTGGGAATGCCCGGATTTTTACCCTGTGGTGGTGGCTGGAGGCAGCCAGCACCATCAGAGCGGCGTGGACACCATGGAGTTGCACGACCGCACTGTTGCCGAGGAGGTCAAGTATGTGCTCAAGGTGAGTCTAGACTTGACACGGTACAAGTACTACACTGTCGGCACCTACGACCATGACAAGGATAGGTACACCCCCGACCCTACCTTCCCAGACAACAACTACGGCCTCCGCTACGACTACGGTGACTTCTACGCCTTCAAGTCCTTCTTCGACCTGGCAAAGAAGCGTCGCGTGCTCTCGGGCTGGGCAAACGAGTCCGACACCATTCCTGATGACTGCCACAATGCTGGGCCGACATCCAGGTAACTAGCTACGGTTCCACATGAACAAAATGTCTTTTGCTAGTATGTTTTCTACCGTACGTGCTGAGATCCAAACGTATTATTGTTGCTGAATTTTTCAGGTGACACCGAGGAGGAGGTCAAGTCGCTGCGCTCAAAGCACGTAAATGTCAGCAACAAGGTTGTCAAGGGTGGGGTGTACTTCGAGGTCAGTGGCTTCAAATCCGTGCAGTCGGACGTGGAGGCGGGGTTTGCCATCAGGAACCTAGACAAGGCGGAGAAGTTTGACCACGGGAGCCATCAGGCCCGTCCCCCTCGTCCCTCCCCTCGCCCCCCTCATGTCGCCCCCGCAGGCGACCCGGGAGAACCCTAGCCGCCGTCCTCCTCGTCCCTCCTCCGCCTCCACCTCTCTTCGCCGCTGTCCGCATTGCCGCCGGGCAAAGCTTGGCTGACTGGGCGGCGGCGGGGCATCTCTCCCCCTTGGAGCGTCTTGGGCGTCTCGGGACGACCAGATCGCGAAGAGGCATCGGGCTAGCGCAGGGTCTGGCGGCGCGGCGGGCGAGCATCTTGGCGGCGGCGCGTTGCGGCGCTGGCGACGCGGCGCAGCAGCTGCGGCTTGGATGCGACTCCACGGCGAGGTGGTGGCTGTGTGGTCTTCAAATCGGGTGGTCGCGGGCGCCGCCATGTTCAGGCCGGATCCATCTGGATCTGGCGCTTGGATGTTGTCGGCCAGCGCAGGGTGGTGGTCTACACCGCTGGCCTCGTCGGATTGTTGGATCCGGCGCCTGGAGATCAGTGGCGGTGCCAGAAGTTTAATGCAGTGTAGTCAATTTGAAGTTGTGTTGTCAGATATATGAATTTATATTTATTTTTTGCAAGATATATACATATATACATAGATTTTATCAAAAAGCTGGGTAGTCAATTGACCTCCCAGCTTACATGTGGCTTCGCCACTGCTGGAGATCTACGGCGGCTGTCCTTCTTGATCCTTCTTTCTGGTGGGTTGAGCCCCATGGTACTTGCATCTCTGCTGGTCTCGGTTCGTCTCGCTGTCGGATCCGGAACAGTCGGAGGTTTGGTGGTATATGTTGGGGACCGGAGGAAACTTTGGCCGGCTGGTCCGGTCCGGCATCGGCGGTGTCCCACGGCGTCGTTACCCTCCTTGGAGGCGAAGCCGAGGTCCCTCCTATCCACATCCGAACCCCTCTCGGACGAAAGTTCAAAATACAGTCTGGATTGGGCGGCGGCGGTGCCCTGCGCATCGTCACCTCCATGGAGGCGCCGTCTTGGGAGGCCGGGCGAGAGATGCTATGGGTGGTGGGCGCCGTGTAGCTCTAGCAGCGGCGACGGTGTGAGCTCCGGGGGAAACCCTAGATTTGGGTCTACAGGATCGGATGATGATGGCACCATCGATGTCGTTGTCCCTCCTGGGGACATCGTTTTGTAGCACGTGCTGGCTGGAGGGGACAAGAGCAAGAGTGGTGTTACATCTACCGTGAGGCTGACGGCGGATCCTGGCGGCATGGCGCCGTGGAGGTTCGGCGATGGGCGCGTCTGGATATGGACTCGTGCAGGAGGAGGAAACTATCTGGAGTCGTAGTGGCGTTGATGGCAGAGAAGCCTGGCAAGGTCGGTGCAACAGTTTTGCTCTTAGGATGGACCGAGGGATGGTGGAGGTGACGGCCCTTGCAGCGTGCGGTGCTCACTGGGAGTGTGTCTGACCGGTGTGGGACCCAATCCAGATAGTGGCTTGGAGGGGACACCCGGCTTTAGATGTTAGGCTTTAGTGCGATGTCTGTTTAATATTAAGCCCGGGCATTCGGCACGCCTTCATCAAGGAGATAGGAGTAGCAACGGTGTTGTCAAGATGGTGGCTTCAAGCTTATTGATGTATCACCTTGTATGGTCTTTACGAATAATTAATAATATGGCTGCATGCATCGTTCAGATGCAGAGCCCAGGGGTACATCCTCCTTTTGTAAAAAAAAACGCAAGAAGTTCAACAAGCACGTCAAAGGTAGCGTTGGGCCGTTCGGGCTCTGGCTGCTGGCCTCCAACGACCTCAAGGAGAGGACGGCCGTCTTCTTCAGGGTGTTCAAGACCAACGACACCAACTACGTCGTCCTCATGTGCAATGACCCGACAAGGTTACATATAAGATATACTACTACCTCACTAAAGTCACATGCATCAAGATCCATGCATCAAGGCCACCAAGATCCAATAGTAATTCCCAGTGATTGCTATCAAACAGGTCGTCATATGAGTCGCAGATCTACAGGCCGACCTTTGCCAGCTTCGTCAACATCGACATAGCCAAGACCAAGAAGATCGCCCTCAGGACATTGGTACGTATTAACGTATATATGGAACCACATGATGAGTGTATATGCTCTGGACTGAAATGCACCACTGCAAGAGGGGTCTAAGCTTGCCATGTGTCAAACTTCAATTCAGATTGACCATTCTGTGGTGGAGAGCTCCGGGGCCGGCGGCAGGACGTGCATCCTGACGAGGGTTTACCGGAAGGCCACCGGGGACGACACTCACCTCTTGGACTTCAACAACGGCGAGTCGGACATCAAGGTCACCAACCTGCACGCGTGGGAGATGAAGACCCCCACGATGAACAAGCTGCTGGAGCAGTAGCAGCAGCCCAGACGATCAGGATTAGGAGTAGCCTACAGCCTAGCCGTAGCTAGCTAGCTTATTAGTGTCGGTGAGATGGATCAATTAGGAAAGGCTAAAGGTTTAGTCATGCATTGTTAGAGAGGGAAATGGTAATGTAATAGTTTAGAACTCGGACTGTTCTTCGCTATGGGTAGTTGTATTGTAGCAGCACTTGGTGCCCATGGAAACATGGGAATGAATAAAAACTTGAGCAGGGCCGGCCCTGACATTTGAGGGGCCCTTGTGCGAACTCCATATAATGGGCCCATACACTATAATAGACACTAAAAATTCATTTCCACACCTATGTGTACCACAAAAAGTTAATAAAAGCAAGTGTAAATTCCATTAGCAGATATGAAATATGGTCTTAATACGTCATGTATATGTCACATGCTCCAACAACCAGCAACCAAGAAGTCTTCTTTTAACTCTTCTTAATTTCTTGATCCAATTTGACAGAAATTATAGCTCCAGATCAGCAAAAATCAGAGGAGCTGTTGTTTGCCGTATGCCTTTTGCCTTTCTCCTGAAAAATACACAGAGCACAAGTGAATGGCATGCTAAAGAGAAACAACGCCTTCGAGCATTTTTCCGTGCAAAATCGCTAATAATAGCATCAAGATCAATGCTATCCAAGATATCCTTCGCAGTAAAAACTTGCTACAGTCGCAGGAACAGTTAAGAGAATTTGATAAGCACTAGACACCTACAACTCTAACAAAATTAAAAAATCGCATCTGCTTAAATGAATTTATTTGGCAAAGTCATTTTCAGTCAATGCTACAATCAGCAGAATCTACTGAATATGCCATCTTCATACAAAAAGAGAGGAATCAAGAAGTTCAAACATAAGAGCAGAAAGAAATAGACAAGGCCAGAGAACTGAGATCCGGAAATTTCATGAATGGGCAATGACTTGGCTGTCTATGAATCTTCGGCGCATGTTGCAGGCTGCTGCTCTTGCGTACCTCCAAGGGCGGTGTGTCTGTCCTCGTCTCCGCCTGCCTAAAGCCCTGGAGTATTTATAGGATGAGAGAAACCAAAGAAATCCATTAGATAATGATACAATTAAACATTGATTAATATCGGGAGTTGGGGTCCTGGGCTGTTCGGAAATCGGGACAATCAATTGGTGAGGAAGACCATGGCGGTTGGGAGACGAACGAGCTGGCGGCGTTTTTCTTGGAGAGAACGAACGGAAAGGGATTCTGGGATTTGTGTTTGCGCGTGAGCTGCCTATTTCCTCTCTTAATGGGCTGCGCTGCTTCTTTTGCGTACTAGTACAATATTTGTTGGGAATATATATACCTACTTGCATATAATATATGCACAGGGCATGGGCCCCTGCTCAGGCTGGGCCCTAGGCGGCCGCACTCCTCGCCATGGCCCAGGGCCGGCCCAACTTGAGAGAATGAGTCCATTTCTGCCTTGAAGAATTAATGATCAGTTCGTGTACCTTTTTGTTCGTCAAGGTGCTGCTTAACTTCAAGTCATGTGTAGGTCGTCTTACGAGTCGCAGATCTACATGACCCCTTAAGATTGAGTCAAATGAAGAAAGTGAGTACATGAAATTTATTCTCCACTCCCTAGCAAAACCCACTACAAGGATCCGGGTCTATTGCAACAAAATCGTTCGTCACAATACATGCCGACTTGTGGCAATAAGTACCTATTGCCACAAAACATCATTCGTTGGCAGCCGTTGCGACTGGACACATGGTAATAGGTTATTGCCACAAAAAAACAATTGTGGCAATAAAGTGTGCTATTGCAACAACCATGTGGGAAGTTGCCACATGTTTTCCCGTGGCAACACTCACGTTATGCCACAATTCGTTTTGTGGAGATAACTTTAATGCAACATGTAACGAATCGTGGCCACTTATAGCTCGTGACAATAGACATTTGTGGAAAGAACATATGCCAACGATGCTCATTTTGTGGCGCGTACTCTTCCATGGCAATAAACTATGGCAACAATTCTTGTTTTCGTGGCATTAGGCATTTTGCCACGAACCGCTACACTTGTGGCATTAAATTATGGCAACAAATATTTTAGACGTCGTAATAGGAAATTGCAACATACTAGTTTTGGTGGTGATAAATAGGTTTCACCGCGGGTGAAATGTTTGTAGCGAGAAACTATTGCGACAATTTAAACTGTTCGTGGTGCTAACATGTGGCAACCAAAACTGGGTTGTGGTAATAGCCTACTGCAACCGTAAAAAAATACAGGCGTTCAATTAGAATATTCAAAACCATACGTATAATATGTAGATTCATAAAATTCATAATTCTCATAGCAAATATCCACCAATATTGACACTATAAATGATGAAACAAGAATAACATGATCCAACACATGAATAATCCAAGTTGATGAAGAAGCATGCCGAATGCACATCATTGAATAATTAACCAAAAGTCAGTGCTCATGTAAATATACTGGGACTCTGTGTTAGACCATGTTTCATTCTTCGTGTGGGTGAGTTCCCACAGAGCAATACAATCTAACTCTTCTCCAGTTTCCAAGTTTCTCTGCAAGTAATATAGCAATGAGATGCTTGAAACATGAAACCATAGTTAGCAGCGAGGCATACATATTTAGTTAGACTCATACCTTCTCAAAACTTAGTTGCAAATAAGATTTTGATCCAATTCTGTCTTTTGTCTTCAGTTTCTTACGGGTATCAGTGTTCTTTTGGCTGTATTCCTATCAAGTCATTGAAAGCAAATATAACCAGTCAGACAAGCAATTTCATCTTAACACATAGTAGACAAAGAGTGATCTTAGAGATAACCTGAAATTTTGAATCAGTGCCAGAGTACTCAGTCATCCATGCAACAAAACAATTTTCTTTTCGCTCTCCTAGATTCAGCTCTACGTGTAGGTGCTAACAACTTGAATTCTCCAGCAAGTATATTACCAAAGATTTTTCTATTACATACTTTCCAAATACAACACGTCCCAAAATGGCTATTTCCATGGAAAATAGTCTATTGATCTATTGGTAAATAATCTCTATCTCTGCCATGTTTTAGATGCCTCATCACCATGCATGCCATAGAATGTCCAAACATTGCAAGCCAAATCAACAATCAAACAAAAGTACAACTATATGCTTCGACATGAGCTTGGCATATGGCACAATTATGATCAGGGATGAAAAAAGTTTTTACAATGGACCAGATTTTGAGTGTTAACTTTGCTTTTAAATTGGTGCCAAGAAATACCTTACAACTAAGCACTTGAGCTTGCAAGAGATTTCCAAAGCCAGCTGAAATGGGGGAGAAACTTGAGGTGCCCATCAGCAGTTTATGGTCCTTCAATGTGAGAAAAGAGCATGCGTTCATTCCACTTGTTTGACCAGGAGAGCCCTCACCTTTTAGTATGCCCACCAAAGACTAAGGAACGCCATGGAACCAGGAGCCCTGGCAAACTAATATCAATATAAGTAAGGGGACAAAGCTCATGACTAAGAATAAGAAAGCTTGAGTTATATCATATAGCAATAGATGGATTAATATTCCCTAGAAAAGGACGGATCACATGGCGTGATGACATTGGAGCAGAAAATACATGTGCACCACGTAGCAAAGCTGGGCAAGAAATCAGCCCACTTCTATTTTCTACATTTGTTCTCTGTGTAGATGGATTATAAGATTGGATGGTAAAATGCTGGCATAACACAGTACATAGACGATGCCTCGCCAAATCATAATGAAAGAGAACAAAATTATCAAGATTATGTGTAGTAAACAGAAATAAACATGGTTACATGAGTTACATAGTGGAAATAATCTCTTGGCAAAGGAGAAGACCCTTGGTGTCGTGGTTCTCTACAGTATTTTATTCAGTTTGCCCGACGACAATTCATTCTGAAGCAAAAGAAAGAGCAAGATTAGAGCACCCACTTCACTACTCCTTGGGCATATATTCGGTTGTTCCCAGAAGCAAATTAAGAAAAACATGAATAATCTGGTAAGTTTACACCGACAGAAAAATGGAAATTGTGTACATTTGATAGAAATTTACATATGAATATCCCAAGATAAGTTTAGTGAATTGATTATATTGGACCCTTTACACCTGGTGATGCGCAAATAGAGAACCATACATAACCGGTGAATATTTGCTAGAATTAGGAGGCAATAATTACCATGGAGCTCACAACAATAGGGACTGAACAAATGATTACTAATATAAAATCAAAAAATGAATTAGAATGGCATACCTTAAAAAGAGAACTCTACAATGCAGAAGGTAGCTCACCATTGAAGTATTACCTATGCGGTAGCAGCATAAATCTCCTTAGTCTACTATAGATTAAAAGTGTGATGAATTATCCAGTAATACATGCATGATAACTTGAAAAACTCAAGTGGCTAATTAAATGGAGGCAAAGACGTAACAAACCCGACGAAATGTTGGAGTGGGTTCTGAATGACCTACACCAATCGCTGAGAAACAACATTGAAATAGATGTTCATGATAAAGAAAATTAAAAGATGATGTTAAGCGGCAGTGTCCTGAATGACAATAAGAATAAGGAGATCCGAACATAATTTGCATAACTATCAAGATTTTCTTTCAGGAAAACAAAACATATTCGTGTTAAGAAGGGATACCTTATCCATCTCGAATCTCAGTCATGAACTCGTGATCAGCAGGTAGATGCCAATACATTGCTGTCATTCATGCAGGAGTCAACATATATATGTAACTTGCTGGTGTGGCCAAATGAAGTCAAGTAGGTAACAATCAGCTAAAAATATATTTGTTAATGTATGGAAGGTCCTGTTAGCTGACAAAACAAACCTAGAATCTACAACAAAAGTTACTAAGAAAATCAAAAGCTTTTATAACCGGTGACTGTATCAGATATACATCCAGCTGAAACAACAATTACACCATCAACTATAATACAGAGATCAAGTAACCATTTGGAGGCAATGATATAGTCGATGTGGCGCACTTTAATACTATGTCGTAGTCCAATGTGTATCTAAAAATTTGTAGGTACAGTACCGAAACATGAGAGGCATGAAACCATATATGCTCCTTTCTATCTTTGATATTTCCAGTGAAAGTGGCCAAAGTACCCAGCCAACTTTAGCACACAGATAACAGATCTGCAAATAACAGCGAAATAATAACAATTGTATGGATTAGTAATTACAACTATGATACTGATACTACGCATGTGCTTTTGAGGTCACCAAAGGGGGGAGACACGAAGCTGATGGTGGAGACCATAGGAGCGATGCCGCTCAGCTGTTTAAAAGGGGCGATCTTAGCGGGGGCAGGGGAAGTCGTCCGAGAGCCGGATGTTTTGTTCCTTTTTGGGCAGCAGGACGGTGTTGGAGGTCATCTATGATGAGGTATAGTTGTCCCACGTAGAGATGGCCGGGGTTGACGCATTGAGGCTGTATGGTAGCGCACGACCATGGCTCTGTGCTGCTCCCGGCGGCGGCGAATCTGGCCTGCTCGTTTGGATCATGGGGGCGGGATACGGCGGCGGTACTGCATCTACAGCACTCGTTATGGAGGTTCAGGGATGTGGCTTGGTGATGAACCTGGTCGCAGCATCTCCACCTCCGGGTCGGCCATGTGGCGAGCAACCCCGACGTAGGCAGGCCGGCACTGCGCTCGCGATGCAGGGAAGAAGACGGGAACTCCGTCGGCGCCGACACCAGACCGCATCGCTGTTGTTGGCAGCATGGCCGAGGACACGGAGACGCGGCCCGTGTCGGCGGGCGCGGAGGAGAGGGAGGAGGGCGAGATCGAGGACGACGACTCCTCGTACTGCAGTTGACTCCGGTGTGGTTTGCTGTGTTGATGCCGTGACGGAGGAACGAGGACGAGACCTCAGATCCAATCACCCATGAAGACGCCCTGTGATTTGGTTTAAATAATAATCGTGGGTAGTTAGGAAGGCAAAGGATAAGTAGACTCTATTTGTTTTGGTGGGAACACAAAATATTGACGCAAACTACAGTAAACTGAAATTAGGTGGTGGGAAAGTAATTATTTTTGGATGGAATGTTTAGAATAATGAAATAAATTAGAAAAAATATTTCAAAGCAATATGAGATATATATGCTGCTAAAATAATATTACTAAAATATGTTTGTAAGTTATTTCTTATTTAAAAGACCACCAAATCCGAGAATCATGGAGGGGCGATCCGGCGCCCTCCCCTCTAACGTTCTCGCTGTCGATATTTGTATATTTCTTATTTGTACATTGTTTCCCGGTTATTTAGTATACATATATGGTGCGTATAAGTAGTTCAACGTGACCAATCCATGGCATCATATGTTTAGAGGATACCATATTTTGCATTGTTGTTGTCATTGAGTGTTTTCAAATCCCGACAAATCGTCTTACCACCGTTATCTTCCTTCTGAACTAGATCAGGAGCTTCCCGATGAAATCGTCTCACGCCCGTCATCTTCCCTAAGTACGGCGGTAAGCGGCATGTGGGAAGCTTGCATCCATGGCCGGTGGAAAGGCTTGAGCTCCCGGGGGAAGATCGGGAAAAGGGACAAAGGAACTGCTTGGTCAGCACCGAAGATGGAGGAAGAGGGCGACGGGAGCCATGGCCGATCAGGAGCGACGTGCAAGGTCAGAGGGGCGGCTCGTCGGACGGGGCTTGCCGTCCCGCAGAAGTAGGGGTTGCGACCGGTGCTAGCGCGTTGTCGCCGGACGACCCGGCTATAGGTACGTACAACCAGGTTTGCACTACAATTTCAGAAATCGTTTCAGAAAGTAGCAAAAACTTGACCAATTTTGAACTACAGCCCACAGAAAACATCATGTGACCCTCACTTTAAAACTACTAGGTTATATTCTTGCCTTGAAACACAACTACAGATGGGATGGGTTGATGAGACGGTCGATCTATGTCAGTCTCGATCTCACATTTTGATCTTGAGATGGGGTGATCTAAGCATCTTTCATCTTACCGAACAATCCATAGAGAGTTCCTCCGCGCTAGAGTAGGTCCAACATAATCATGTCATTTTTGTTTCAACAACAACCATAGATATTCAACTCTGTAAATTAATAACCAAACCAATTTCGTTCTGAGATATTTTGTGTTAGGAACGTGTTGTTACAGCAAGGATCTACAATTGTGTATCTTTGTTTACTTCCTAGTTGCCATGACAAAATCCAAACTTTGAGAACAAATATTTCTTTGCAATGAAGTTAAATTTAGTTCTAGCATTTCACACACAAAAAAAAAATCTCTTCCGGCCAGCAAGAAAATTGTGTGCAGATCTTCTATGTTTCTAAGCTCCCTCAAATTGAGGCGCTGAGAGCGCTCCGGCCTATGGTCGTGTGGTGGACCCTGTCTATCAGCGCCAGGAAGCGACAACCCGAGCTGGCTTAGACATGTATTTTGTGTGTCGTTCGCGCAGGATTTTTCCGTATCTTCGAGTCGTCCATATGTTGTGGCAGTGCTTCGTGATCTGATTGGGTTGGAGCTTCTGATTTTGCGAGTTGCCACCTGGTCACTTTCTTGCTTTGAAGTAACAATCCTTTATTTGATACCCTCACTCTCCTGCAGTGTAGATTATTACTCCCGATTAAGTGCCACATCCTACAGAATAGAAATATTTCTCTGTGATTTATACTTCAGATAATTGCATCTATCGTCCTCGTAGTCGCTAGCTGGCGAAGTCCAACTTGGTCCTGGTGGTTGCAAAGTGCTTCAATACGGTCCCGTCATAAGAAAATACGTGCTCAATACGGTCTTTGAGCTTGAAACAACAGTCTACACATTGCATAGTATGTCGTATTTCTATAGCTAACGGGTCAATTTGTCTGTGGGCCGAGTAATAAAAAGAAAAAAGCATGCCGACAAATAAGAGGAAAAAACACGACGAGGGGATTCGCATGCGCAAGCTTCTGCCCCATCGCTGGGCAAGCAAGCCACCAGGCCAAATCAGTGATATGTTTAATATGGTGATACATTGTCTATTATATAGATATTCTGGCTTTTAAAAAGTTCATATATTTAGAAAATGTTCATGAGTTTTTTCAAAAACGTTCATCGCTTCCCACCAGGGCAAATCCGTGATATGTTTAAATGGGGATGCAACGTCTATTATATAGATATACTTAACTTTTAAAAAATTCATAAATTTATAAAATGTTTATGAGCTTTTTTAAATATGTTCATCGCCTCAAAAAACAATCATGATCGAAAAATAAAGTCCGTTTCCACAAAACAAATTCCATGATTTTTTTTTCAAAATTCGGAATTTTAAAAAAATATTTCAATTTTTTAAAAATGTTCGCCGATTCAAAATAAAATTCGTGAATTTCTAAAAATATTCTGCACAAAACTATGTTTCTGAATTTCAAAAGTTGTTCCCCAATTTCAAGGAATGTTCGCCTATGCAAAAACAACTTGTCGACGAGTTCCAAAATCATTATTAGTCCATCGTTATTGGGAATTTTATCAAATTATGCAAAGTTTTCTTTTACACTGTAAAAACTTTTGAAAAATTCTCATACATTATTTGTAAACTATGCATTCTTTTACATTGTATAAACATTTTGGAAAATTTCACATATATTATTTGTATATATGTGACTATTCCTTTAAGTGTCATGTTTATTTTTAGAATGGGAATAAACATTTTCTGGACATTGTTGGGAATTTTATCAAACAATGAGAACTATGTACAGTGTATTCTGCAGTATGACACGTTAGCCCGGTCCCGCTCGTCTGAATGGGCCCATATGTCAGTGGGATATATGAGAAATAAAAGAATTTTTTTAAAAAATGTTCACCGATTCAAAATAAAATTCATGAATTTATAAAAATATTCTTCACAGAAAAATGTTTCTGAATTTGAAAAGTTGTTCACCAATTTCAAGGAATGTTCGCCTATGCAAACAAAACTTGTCGACGAGTTCCAAAATAATTATTAGTCCATCGTTATTGGGAATTTTGTCAAATTATGCAAAGTTTTCTTTTACACTGTAAAAACTTCTGAAAATTTCTCATACATTATTTGTAAACTATGCATTCTTTTACATTGTATAAACATTTTGGAAAATTTCACATATATAATTTGGATATATGTGACTATTCCTTTAAGTGTCATGTTTATTTTTAGAATGGGAATAAACATCTTCTGGACATTGTTGGGAATTTTTCAAACAATGAGGACTATGTACAGTGTATTCTGCAGAATGACACGTTAGCCCGGTCCAGCTCGTCTGAATGGGCCCATATGTCAGTGTATGTTTACGCATGTGCTAACCACGATACCAAGCGTGTATGTGCTATAAATGTGGAGATGCACTTGTTATATATTTAGTTTTTAATCTATTTAGGTTTTTTTGGGTGAAAACAAATCTATTTAGGTTTTTGGAGAAAATAAATCCATTTAGGTGTTTTTTAGCAACAGAAATCCATTAAGGTTTCTTATTTGAGACAAATCCATTTAGGTATACATAGTCTTTTCTTTTGGGCTGGGAGGGCCTGTATATTTTGTTTTAAAGCTATGGCCCAGTTGTGTTCTGTCTGCTCTGGTTTTTTGTTCGTTTTCATTTTTTTGGCGGTCTCCTATTTGGCGCGAGCGACCTGGTGTGTACTCAGCACGTACAATTGTTTTTTTTAAATTGTGAATATTTTTAAATTCCCGATATTTGTTTTCAAAACGGTAAACATTTTTACCAATTGGGGTGACATTTTTCGAATTAAAATTTGTTCACCAAATTGAAAAATGTCCACCATAATTTTGAAGTTGCGAACATTTTCTAAATTCATAAACTTTTTTACAAATTCTTGAATCTTTTTTGAATTCACAAACATTTTTTAAATTGCATACATGTTTTTTGAAACTCGTCAATATGTTTTTTTACATAGGCGAACATTTCTTGGCCATTTCAAATCCAAATTAACGAGTTAAATATGTATTCCTATCAAGAAAGTGTGTTCTAACCATTTATAAACTGTTTCCACATTTTTGGTTAATTAAAATTGGTGTAATTTAAAAATATTTTAATTACTCCTTAGAGCTTGCAAAAATTATAACTTAATATCTATAAATTCAAATAATATATTTTCCACTATTTTACTTGTAACTAATGCAACATCACACCGATGTTGCCATATCTTTTCGAATACTACCACAAATAGTTATCATGTTGAAATACCTACTCTCTATTGCAAGAAAATGTCTGCTTTGCGCAACGGATTTTTTTTGTCGCAATGTCGCAGCCATATGGCAAGGCCAATTTATTTTGTTGCAATAGTTAGCCAATTTTTTGCAACAATATTTGATAACTAATGCAACGTCATGCCTGTGTTGCAATATCTTTCTGAATATTGCCACAAATAGTTATTCTGTTGAAATAACTAGTCTCTATTACAACGAAATGACTGCCCTCACGCAACGGAATTTATTTGTCGCAATAACGCTGCCATATTGCAACGCCGATACTGTTTGTTGCAATACGAGGCCTCTATTGCAACAAAGTTAGTATTTATCGTGACCAAACTAAGTTATGGCACTATGTGTGACCTATTACCACAACCAGAGAATTTGTGGTAATATTGCATTTTATTGCAACAAATAGTAGTTGTAGCAATAAATTTTGTTGCAATAGACCGGAATCCTTGTAGTGACCGTATGCGACATCCACTGCCTATGAAAGGCCACCACTCCTCCCCTCCCATTAAAGCTAAGCTTGGTCGGCTCATCATCATCTGCCCATTAGCCTCCTGCACACTGTGGAGTAGGAGCTTTAGTTTCCGGGGCTCATGTCCGACTGGACACGGGAACAGGTGCCGGTGGTAATTTAAACTAGGTTTAGAGTTTGGTTTAGTTGAAATATGTCGAAATATAAAAAATTTGGTCCTGTTTAGATGAAACGCATCCGGTTTTTTATGTAAAAATTATCCAAGTACCTCAGTGATTAACTTATTCTGCACCCTGGATGATGAACGATAATCTTACATCTACGTAGTGCCTACGAAGGCCTATGTATTTTTCCATACTACTAAACCTCCTGGCTCCCTGATTTCAGCGGGGTGGGCCCCTGCCCTCCTACAGATCCAATCATCTTTCTCCACTAGTAAGTTTGCACGTGCAACGCACGTCTCAAACGTAAAACAGGTGAATTCACATAATATAAAAAATAAATGTTTTTTAAAATATAAATCAAATGGATACACAATGTTTGATGTCGCTCAAATTGTATTTTCAAAAGCAAGACACAATAGTGGTTATGTTGCTGCATAGTGTAATAGCAGGAAAATATTCTCGTTTAAATAAAATCAGCAATTATTTATTAGTGCAGTAATATAGGAATGTAGTATAGTCTTCTCTTCGAGTGTAGCCAGGAAAAAAAAGTATAAACTGCCTTACGGTGCAATTATATTGTTCAAGATGCTTAATTCTCGAATCTTATTTTATTCTACTAATATGCATAGCAAAATATATATTTATACTAATTTGGATCAAACTATATATATTTTTTGGTTGTGTGGACTGCCAAAATTATATAGCTACCTACTATGGATAATAGGAAATAAAAGATGATATGTGACTACAACGACTTCTATATGAAATAAAGATGATTTACAAGAACTAATTGAAATGTAAAAGGGCTAAAAGAAATCCAATAATTATCATGATAGAAAATATTTTTCCGGTTTTGTATGTGTTTATGCGTTGGCAACCATACTAACTTACAATGATATAAGACACTTTGTACGTATAGAAACTGAAATGAGTTATGAAGGAAATTAAAGATGGAAGGAAAAGTATTCTAGAGTATTTGTCAAGCTTAACCTTGTCAAGCTTTCAGGTCAGCTTCTAAATTAAAAAAAATGATGAATCCTCAAATAAGAAAGAGCCAACAATTTGGAACATGCTACAAAACTGGTGAAGATGGAAAGCATTCATCCTCTTTTTCCTTGTCGTAAGGAGTAGCTTCAGCATACATTTGTAACCGTGTAATACCTGATCCGGAAAAAGTTGTTCATTATTATTATTGGATGAAAGAGACGCACAGACAAAGAAAGAGAGACGGTGCAAATAAAGCCTTAAACAGCATGTCTTCAAGTTTGACGACTGCAGATATGTTGAATCATTCGAAACTACACAAGTATATAAGAATAAATATATGTGCCAAAATAGCGAAAGGTATTTGGTTTCTCTGTCATGAAACAAAATAAATCCGATTGAGTACAGTTTATATGATTTCTCTTTACCAATATACGGCAGCTGTATTAGGACAGATCCTTTGAAGGATCTATTTATTGGAACCCAGCCAGATTAGTTTCTTCATTGGATCCTTCTGTATGGTAAAATTCTCTTTATTGGAATGCAGTAGAGATTGCATACCTTTACAGAACAGCGAGAGATATTCTCTAACAACAGTTACGGAGTCATGTGACCCGTTTTAGATGTATAGAATCATGTAACTGAAATAGTAGTACATCTTCAATATCTTGCCTCCTACTGAATCTTACATAATTTACTGGATTGCTATGCAATTATGTTAAAGTGACGCATGTAAAGTTTTCTCTAAGAATGAATCATATATTCTGATTTTCAACCTATCCCTAGAGATAGTGCCTAGGCAGGTGCAACCCACCTTAATTCCAGGTAAAGCAACGTCATACGTAAAACACACACTGATCAAATAGCACAAATAAGGCAATTCTAATCAAGGGGATGGCGTTACCTCTTGATACGATCCAGTTTAATGCATATGGTGGTACGAAGTAAAGCCCAAGGAAGCCGACATGAACATGAGAAGTAATCATGGGAAATAGACTCTGCATCTTGACTTCTTCAGTATCCCTCTTGATCCTACTTTGTAAGACAAGATTGCTGCATTCTTATGTACGTGCCATATATAATTACACATTTTCAGTACAGCAAATCGGCAACCTAAGATAATCCCAAATCTATAATTCTAGATTGCTTGAAGCCCCACGATTCTTATTTAATATGTAATGCACGTGCACCCACTGAACAGACACTTTGTCGGCGTGGGTGCTGCGAACGGAGCTGAAGTCAACGTGGATGCCGATGGTTGCCGGAGAGCATGCCCTAGACGTGGATGGAGTGGTCGCAGTAGCAGCAGAAGAGCGCCTAGCCTCCAGGCAGAAGACGATGGCGGCGATAGCATGTGTGTTCCCGGAGGAAGACGAAGCTCCTCGCGCTTCCCCCATCGTGGCTAGCGTGCATGATGGCGGCAGGCGGCTCGCGATTAGCTTCCTAATAGGATGGATGCGTCCGAGATAAGTTTTTTAATAGGATGGATTTGTCTGAGATTAGTTTCCTAATAGGATGGATGCATTCTGATTTAGTTTCCTAGAATAGGATGCACCCGTGATTATTAGTTTCCTAATTGCTCGGGCGTGGAGTTTCATATTTTCCTCCACGGTGGAGTACGGTCAGTCAATTTAAATTGCTAAGTGCACATAGAAAATGGTTTAGGTTCTAACCGTTAGATTGATTTTAGTGGGTCTAATCGTGCGGTGGTATTGGATCTGTGTACGCTTTGTGGGGTGTGCTTAAAGAAGTTCGTGTTTGATTGTTTAATAGTAGTATAGAAGTATAGATGATACTGTTTACGTAAAACACGTAACAGACCTTACGTAGGTCTAGCTTTGCCCGGTGATGAAATAGTGGACATGCTTGAGAAATTAAGGCCTTATTGAGCAAATAAATTTCGATTAAAATCGGGCACACTTGCGCTATTATTGGCGCAACATGTCATCTGATAAATATATGTATAGTTGGTTTACATAACAAGCCTGAAACAATTCATCGAAGAGAAGAAGAAGCCTGCGTACGTGCGACAATACTAGTCCAGACACGTACGGTACGGTGTTGTCCTGGGCTTATGGTTGCTGTTGGTAGTAGGGCAGCACGGTGTAGACGGTCTGCAGGACGGTGAGGGCGAGGAGGAGGACGGCGGCGAGGAGCGAGACGACGGCCCAGGGATTGGCGGCGTGGTTCCGGATGAGGCTCGCTCGCCACTGGTTCCGGCGCTTCTCGCAGTAGGTGTTGACCTGGCCGTGCAGGGTGCGGAGCGGGCTGTACTTGTCCAGCTCCGCTTCGTTGGCCAGGCGGTTGAACATCCTGGCCACCTCCTTGTCGCTGCCGAGGCCATTGGAGATGATCCTCTTGGAGCAGACGAGCTGGGCGTCGGCGGCCGACTTGATGATGTTGTCCATGAAGAAGACGTAGGCCGTCACCTCGTTGGCACCGGCGCCAGCGTGCAGGCGCTCGAAGGCCATCAGGCTGAAGAGCTTGTGCTCCGTGTAGTCGTCCACGGTGAGCTCCGGGACGTGGAGCGCGCCGTCGAGGAAGCCGATGTCGTGGAGGCTGCGCGTGGAGCTCCTGGCGAACCGGATGCCCGCCTGGTCCAGCTCCGTGGCGGAGCGGATGAACTCGTCTTCCCGCCCCTTGACCATCTCGCGCGGCAGGCCGTACAGCAGGCTCCGGTGGCAGACGTCGATGGGGTGGAGCGCCAGGCTGCCGTCACACATCTCCGGCGGGTCAGGCATCAAAGACACGAACTTGAGCACCATGTTGTTGATCGCGTCGTGGGTCTTGCTCGTATAGGAAATAACATCACATCATCAGTCCTTGAGTTGTGGATGGTCTGGTCTTTGGTGAGAGATGTGTGTATACCATACCGCTGCATCGCGGCCGGACACGACGGCGACGAGCCTCTGGAGCACCAGCAGCGGCAGCTGGTTCTCCATCATCAGCATGTCGCGCCGGATGTAGGGGAACATGTAGAGCTGGCCGTGCCGGCTGAAGACGGGGTCGCTGGCGGCGTAGTCGCTGCGGCCGTCCTCGGCCGCCGTCCTCATCACCTCCAGCAGGAAGCAGCCGTCCATCACCATGACTCGCAGGAACTCGTCGGTGTCGCGGCGCCAACTGTCGTCCAGGTCCATGTACGCCTCCTCCAGCCGACCCACCACCTGCTCCAGCGCCTCCACGAGGTCCCGCACCGGCGTCCCGGTGCGCCGGAGCAGGTGGAGGAGCGCTCTCTGCTTGTGCTCCTCTAGCGGCTCCAGCTCGGGGCTGCCGTGATGGAAGGGGCCCAAGGACACCAGCTGCGGCTCGTAGGGCGAGATGTAAGCGTACCTGCTGTTCTTCTTCCTCACGTGCGCCGGCACCCGATAGATGGAGTGCTTCCGCCACCGCGCCGCCTCCACCAGGGGGTCTGCGCTGCCGTCCAGATTCACAAGCTCCTCGACATCCGCAGCCCACGACTTGCCGTTGAGCCGGCCACCGCCTGCCATTTGGATTTGGAACCACCGTACGTACGTCAGGGTGCGCGTGGGATCTTTTGCTTTTCGCTTTCCTTCTTCAGCTGAGCTGCCATCACGTTACCTTGACGGCTTCGATGCTTACCGAGTCAGACATACGACTTTTAGATTTATATATATATATACAAAGACGTTTTTGCTACTGTATTTCTCATCGGAGTAGCTCACGAATAGTTGTGTCTCAGTCACACTTAGCTGGCTGTTGGGAACGTGATTCGTGCAAGGAAGAGACTGACTCGCGCTTGCGTTTGTTTAACTCGAAATGTCTCTGATGCGTTGCGCCGAAATTTCTTGCTGATATAATTAAGAGCATCTACAGCCGGTGGCGCCGCTCAACAACCACTTCTGTATGAACAAATCAAAATAGTTAACTGCTTACTGGTGGTGCTGCTACGAAAGAAATGCTTGTTTGCGACTCAAAACATATCTTCCAAAGTAATAAATCATAAGTCCCATCCTAAGTTCTGAACTGTGGACATTTTCCAACATATTTTTGACACTTTAGGCCTGCTTATCTACCCGTGGGTTGAAATAGTTAAACATATTAATTGCCAGCTTGTTTCTTAGGCAATCCACTAAGAATATATTTGACATATGAATACTGGTAAGATATATGATATAAAGGTACTCTGAGAAATATAGGAGATCAAAGATAGTTTGATCGAGCGTAATTCTTGTATTGCTCATATTGCCCGTAGCAAAAACAATGCCAGTCACTTTGGCAAGTTTTGGACAAGCACAATGCCGAAGGTCATCAAAACACCTCACTTGTTGCTCAGCTGGTCATATGTCCGTACACAAACCTTGTTCATACACTGTTATATATTCTCAAGTTTTACTATTAGGTTTTGTCGGTATCTGCATTAGGTTACTATCATATTAACACTTTTGTTTTCTCCAGGTGAAGAAGGGAAGGGTCGCTGCAGTTGTTAGTTGTAACTGTGTTTGCCACATTACTTCAATATGATCGGTAGTGTCTATACGTTATCTAGTGTAGACAAGATTCTTATGTGGTAAGGTGTTAAAGTTGTCACTAAGTTTTTCACATCGCATCAATGTGGTTGGCTGTGTTTGCATTCCTAGCCAAGTCTTAATGTAGCAAGGTGATTTTGAATACCCTCAAGCCTACCTCCTCCCCCTCAAGCCCCCCCGTGTTCTGTTCGCACTGACAAGTTTAAACTTATATGGTCTGCCCACATACCTCCTAAGATCAAAATCTTCCTTTGGCAAGCTCTTCGTCGCAAACTTCCTGCGGCTGACCAGATTAAAAAGAGGAATGCGCCGGGTTCTGATAGATGTCATCTGTGTGGAGCCCTAGAGGATACAGAACATATCTTCTTCCAGTGCTCTTTGGCTAAATTCATTTGGAGTTGCATTATACTTTGGCTTCATGTCCCTTGGAACCCTTCCTCTTTTGCGGATCTTCGACGATGTATCAATTCTCTAGCAGGCCGGTCTAAGCGGGTTTTCATGGTGGGCTAGGCAGCGATCTGTTAGGCGCTTTGGACTACTAGAAACAAGTTCACTATTGAACATATTTTCCCGGCTAACCCTGTGAGTTGCTTATTTAATACTAATGTCTTTTTGCAACAGTGGAGATCATTGACTAAGGATGGGTACCTTGAGGCGTTCGACGATATGCTATCCAAAATGAAATCTACGGCTTCTTCTCTACTGCGGCGGTCCAGGAGGACGGTTTCTTAGTGTTTCGATTGCTCGTTTGGCTGGCCTGCGTGCCATGATAGGCTGGATGCCTTGTACCCATACTTTCTAGTCGTACTGTGTTAAACTTATGTGGTACCCTTCTGGTGGTTGTGACTCTGCCTGGTGGCTTTATCTATAAAGTCGGGCTCTCGCCTTTTATCTAAAAAAAAGAGCCCCCCGTGTTCAAGGTAATTTCTCCTCTCCTCTTCTCTCACCACAGAGATCCATGACTCTGTTTGTTTGCCAAGATCACGAATTTGTTTGGAAGAACCAAAAAACCCTCTTTCCATCTCACTTTTTGATTTGATACGGCCGTGAGAGGATTTTTCTGCCTATTATTACAGTACAAATCTTACATTTGTTCGGAAGAACCAAAAAACCCTCGTTCCATCTCACTTTCTGGTTTGATACGGCCGTGAGAGGATTTCTGGAAGAACCAAAAAACCCTCTTTCCATCTCACATTTTGAGAGGAAGGATTTCTTTGCAAGCACAGGAAAGAAATTTGAGAGGAATCTGATGATTTGGGGGTGGTTGTTGCGTCTGTGGTGGCAGTGCGAGGCCGCCGGGCACGTGGTGTGCTGCCTCTGCCGCGCCGGCCACGCCGCGCTCTGCAGCCGCGCCAGCGCCCCCTGCGGCGAGCTGGACGTCGTGGTTGGCGCCGTCAAGGTGCCCTGCCCCTACAAGGTGTTCGGCTGCGAGCGCTATTTGGTGTACCACGAGGCCGCGGACCACCAGCGCGCGTGCCAGTGGGCGCCCTGCTCCTGCCCGGAGCCCGGGTGCGCCTTCGTGGGCTCCCGCGCGACGCTGCTCGGCCACTTGGCCGCCGGCCACCAGCGCCCCGCCGCGACGATCTGCCACGGCCGGGCCTGGAACCTCAGCTTCTCCCTGTCGTGCTTCTCCCTGACACTGCAGGCCAGGACGCAGAGGGGGATGTAGTGAAGTACGTGCGTTTGATTATGCTAAGTTAGATGGAACTTATCTGATGCAGTAGCAGTAAAAGTATGATGAACAGTTCCATTCAGTAGTAGAGCAGCTAAGCTATGGATGATTAGTATGAGTGTATGAGACTATGAACTGTGTGGGCTTGTTAAGCTACATGCCTTCTGATCAGTAGCAATGCAGGTAAACAAGGGTAGCAGTAATTAATGTAACTAAGCAAGGGAAAGATTATTGAGCAGCAATGCAGGTAAGCAGGGGCAGCAGTAATGTAAGGGTAGGAATGCTTCACCATTTGTTCTGAACAAGTGGCCTCAGTAGTAGTAGTAAATTCAGCTACTGCTTTGTATTTGATCTGAGTTCATTTCGGTTGTGCAACCAATTGAAGTTAACTGGAAGAACCTACACCAGCATATGTTCTTTTTTTTATAACCTGCAGCAGAGTATGCAGAGCGAAATATGCATTTGGTGAATCGTTTTGTTCTACTAGCTGTTATTACTGTACAAGGAAATTTACTATGCGCGGATTCTTCTGTGAGACTTTTTATTTTTTTAGCATGAAGGAAAATGTTGCAAATCCTTTTTTTGGTCAGATTGGATTATTGAGGCGGTCATAAATGCAGCCCTTACCAAAAGCAAAAAACCAACATCCATTTTTCATTTCTTGTCTGAGCAAGCTGGACCTGATGCTCAAAGGACCTACCGGGTCACATTTCAAAGTGTTTTGTTTTTTCTTGTTATTAGACTGGAGTCAAGTTGTGTGTTATTGTGTATTAGAAGAACACATGAAAGGTGAGAAATAGTACAAACTGGGGACAGAGGATCAAGCATCCAAAGTTCGTATCCATGGTTCACATAAATCCTGCTGCGTTACCATCTATTCTGAACCATAGTAACAAGAGTTGGGTCCAGCCTAACATCAGATATAGTAAATTTGAGATATTCATAACGATGTATCTACACATTTTGTTGCCGAAGTGAGTATATGTTGTGTGAAAGTGTCAGGTTATGTTCATGGTTAGAGCTTCATACAAATAGCACCGACTCCTGTTGTCTGTAAAAAATTGTTATGCACCTAGATGTTATTGCAGATTCATCTGTGAACACGAGTAAAATGTACTACTTCTGTAACTTAACGTCATCTGTGAACACGAGTAAAATGTACCACCTCTGTAACTTAACGTAAGCCGTTTTTGCAGTTTAGATTTTGCATACCAAACCATCCAATTTTCACAAATTTTTACGATGCAGTTAGGCTTACAACCTTCAACATGTTGGCTATTGGGTTACATCGACGAAACATGGCAAGCTCAACTACTTAGTTATATCAAAATACAACCTGATAATTCGAAGCACAAAACACGTTCACCATCTTTTTGTGGCACTCAACTGGGAACAGCATCTTGGGGAAATGCAGAAGCAAATCGACAGTAGTTTAATCAACATTCACCTACATAGTATGCAACAGAAAAAAACAGAAATTTGACTGTAATTTGCCTACATTATCAAACCTACATTTCTCTGGAGGAAAATAAGATTCCTTGGCTGTCGACAATCCTATAAGCTTACGGTTCTTATCATGCAAATATGTTGTTAACTCTCATTTCAATGGATCGTCGTTTCATAAGCGTGAGAGCTAGCGTGCACCACAAAGCTAGGTTTCTTTTCAAGGATGGAAAAACCACTTCATCTCCTTAGTTCTTATTTGGAGGCGTCAGTGAGGTTAAATTCTCAAAAAACGACCCAGAAAAATCAAGTATGTACAAGCTCTACTACCCATAACATATTAAACTGAACTCCATAATCTTAAGAGATACCCAAGTGATGCTCAACATACATAGTAAAACCTAAATTCATTAACTTCATGAGGTACCCAAGTGGTCCAGGACAAGTGCAATGTGAATCAACTGTTCGGTCAATCTTCCCCCGACACAAACTTCTAAGAGTGCTCAACTATTTACTAATCATATTTTTGCGAGTAGGCTTTGCTGCGTATCTTTCCATTGATAAAAGAATAGAGAATGAGCACAAGTGAGGGTACAACATATGAACGAACGCAAGGAGACGTGAGCACAGTGCCCAGAGAAGAGAGACAAGGGGTGCTCGCCCAAACATGCAAAAAAACACAGCTACACCCCCTAGTTTGCCGGCGGTACGAACCTACATGACGTCCTACACTCACAACTCCAACACCGGGGATGTCGCGAGCACACAAGACAACGTCGTGCGCCCGTCACCGTCCGATCTAAAGAATCAAACCTAGGGTTTCTCTTGGTGCTCAAAGAGGGCCTCGGAGAGAGGCCATGGCAAAGCCTCCAAGGAGGGGGGGGGGGGGACTCGCGAGTGTCGACGCCGCTGCCAGCATCGACAAGCCGAGCAGGGATTTCTCATTGGCCTGGGTCTAAGCAATCCCATTGCCATCGAATTAGAAATCGGGAGTCGAAAGTCAAACGAAGGTAAAAAACCAAGCCACACCGGACACACGTGCCTTGGACATTGACTAGGGGTGGGGAAGAGAGGTGGGTGCAGTTGGGGAGGCGGCGGGGTGAGGGGGCCAATGCAGGGGACGTGACAATCGATGGCGTCAACAAGCCAGGAACTGGAGGAGGCATAGATCCGGGCATCCGGCCTCGAGATCGTCAGGATACCGGCAAGCCATAGAGGCTGGAGGAGACGCAGCCTCCGGAGCACCGGGGCTGACACCGCGCCGGGAGAGACATCGACAACCCATGGACAGTGAAAAATGCAGGTCCAGGGCCACGTGGTTCGGAGCCGCGCTAGGAAGAAGCCCGTAGAAATGACGCGTGCGTCCACCAAACACTAGGCCAGCATGGCGCAAGGTGCATCCGCAGCTGGGAGGCACCGCCGGAAATGCACCAAAAAGTCACCGCCTTAGAGCCAGGGCCGTAGATCGGGGGAAGAAATAATGCCGCCGCGGCTCCACCAAGGGCGGTCTGATCCACCGAGGAGCCCCGCCACCACATCCCGAGAACCAGGGATGGCATGAGGAAGCAACGCCGACGAGTGTAAGCCTCACTGCGGTCCTGTATTGTAAGGTTAGACACAGAGCATTGCAAGGAGAGGGGAGAACCTCTCCTTGAGAAGACGCGGGAGCAGCCTGTGTTAGAGCATCTACAACCGTAGAGGGCAAATATGACCCCTCAAATGCCCACGGACGCGTCCGAACGCGTCTGCAAGCAGTGATCGGGCACTCCTCAGATAGTGTTGTTCACATCTATTTATCTCATATCCGATCCCCTATATCCACGCTAAACCATGGAACGTGGATCAAACTACGTAGATCAACAAACGTACATAGGCAAGCACAATACTTCCACCCAAGTTCACATAAACGACTGACAACCTAAAACATGAAATTAAATTGAAGAAATGCTGATTTTCACCACTTCCGGGCCGGCCCCTTCCCCTTTCGGTCGCCGGCGCAGCTGTAGCCGTCGGTGACTGGTGGAGGATCGTCCGAGTCGTCGGACGAGGAGTTGTCGTCGTCGGAGGAGGAGGATGAGACGATGATGAGGCCCTTGAGGCGCCGGACGGCCCGGTTCTGCTGGTGCTTGAGCTCTGCCGACCAAGCCGCCTCCGTTGCCTTCTCCCTGGCCTCGCGCTCGGACTGCTCGATAGCTAGCCGCAGAGCCTTCGCATTTTTCTGGCGGAGCCGTCGAGCGTCTATATCCGCCGTCGTAAGCGACCGACAGTAGACCCATGCGAGGAGCCGCTTGTCCTCGTCGGGCTCCGCCTGTAAACCGCGGCGGTGGCGGACAGAGCTCTGACTCCGGCGTGCGTGTCTGGGCCAGCGAGGCTGGCACAAGCACCCACCGCTGCCCGCGTGGGGGAGCAGCAGGCGGCAGGGCCAGGGGACAGCGTGGGGGAGGCGCGGACTGCGCAGCCCGTGCAGAGTCAAGCGCGGGCTGGGAGGAGCCAGCACCAACTCCTCGCTGCGCCGGCGGGGGAGAGGCGAGACGGATCCAAAACTGCCACCCGTGTCCATCTTGGACTTCTCGAGGGCAATGCGGAGGGCTAGCTCATCGTCATCGTCGAAGGAGGAGCGGCTGCCGGCACCTTATGTTTTGCGATCGGCATCCCGCAAGATGTTCTCTAGATCAAGATGGCGTGGCACCATCGGCATCCCGCTGTGCTCGCCGCATCGCACATCAACCCGACATCTCACCTCCTCCGCACACATAGTTGAAGCATCGTTGGCCTACCTACACTTCACTAGACCATCTAAACTACATGCAAACGCAAAAATAAACAGGCTGGTATATCATGACCAAAGTTTTAGATAGCGCGCTAAGCCTCTTAGCGTCGGCCTGACCAAGAGCTATGAAACACTATAGCGCAGCTCTAGCGTGCTAAGCCCCATTTAGCGTTTCAGTATAAATCAATAAAAAATGAAAAAATAAACATAGAATCAGTCATCAACTTGACATATATATACTTGAAAATGGACATATATCAACTACCATACAGCCAAGTTAATAGAAAAATGATACTGTATTATGTAGTTCCTACCATACTCATGCAAACAGCCACATAACATAGTATTATGTAGTTCCTACCATACATAATAAGGACATATATCAGGAGATGGTTCAATTCATTACATAACAGAGCAAAGTTTGGCATAGCAACTAGCAACATACCACCAGCACACTTTGAATAACAAAAGTGGTACATAAACAACATGAGATGGTCCTGAAGCGTACATAAACAACATACCAACTGCCAATGCTTCTTGTTCACATCTGGAAGAGTGCAATACTTCCACGCAGGGTCATCCGAATCAACTTGAGGGAGTGCAGGTGCTGCTACTGAGGCAGTGCTTGAGCCACCAACACCTATGCAGATTAAGGCAATCCAAAGTACGTGATAGAAAAATGTACATCAGTAGCAAATAAACTTTCAATGTATCTGTATTCTGTATATAACTGAAAACTTCAGCAGATTCCTATAGTAGTACAAGCATCCACAAGAAGAGATAACAAAGGATAGATGAGCTTACCTGCTGACGGGATTTGCTGGCTCATGGTTGCCTGGTGGACACCGTCGCCGCGGGGTGCTCCGTCGCCTTGTGGATGCGGTCGTCGCCGTCAGCAGAGGAAGTGGCCAGGAGGGAGCAGCCGAGAGGAAACGTCCGGGAGCTGCGTCGCCTGGTGGAAGGAATACCCCGTCGCTGGGAGGGAGTGGCGAGGAAGGTCAGTCGCCGGAGTGGCAGCTCGAGGCCGTCGCCATGGTTGGTCGTTGGTCGGCCGCCGCCATGGTTCCTGTTTGAGATGAGGACGGGAGTGGGGATAGGGTTTCGCTCGAGAGGAGGGTTGGGGGCATAGTATTCGCTATTGGTAGGCTTGGGCTTTAGCCCGCGTAGCGATTTCATTTTGGGCCGAAAATTTTAGGTCAGAGACGCGGGACGCTAACGCTAGAGACCCAATTTTCAGCGCTAAATGACATCTAGCGCGCTATTAGCATGCTAACTCTTCGTACCTGAAATCGAGCTTCGCGTAGCGCACCACAGTCAGGATGCGTGTAGCGCCGCTATAGCGCCGCTATAGCGCGCTATCTAAAACTTTGATCATGACAAGATTAATGCTAACACTGCCTGCGTGGAGTGTTCGCAGTGATGCTTCTTCCAAGTTTTTGCGGAGGTTCCTTCTGCTCTGCTAGTTGGTCTAAACATGCTTCACATGCCTGAACGTGGTTTCACTCTGAGAAATGGATCGGGGGAGACTCCCTGATCTTCTATACAATGGTTAGGCCGTGTAACTTTTATTAGGACTATCAACGTATGGTTTTTCTATAAAATTAGTTTTGGTGTTAAACTGTCAGTCCCAGCTTTGATTTGATGTGTTCATTTGTGATCGGACAACAGACAAGCAAAGTTTGCAAATTTTCACCAGGAACATATATGGATGTACCTGCCCTTGTAATAAGTTAATAATAACATTGTGATTAACAAAGAAAAACGAACTAGCACAATGACAGGGCTTTGCACATCAAAATATCACCAATACTATATTATTTCTTTATTTTTCTTTGTATGTTTTTCTGTTTACCACGAAATCACTCGTTGTTTTGTATTGTTAATTTTTAGAAAGAAGGCTTCCTCACGGCATTTTAAATAACTGACAGCCATCCTTAACAATCTACTGTGCAAATGGACAGAACAAGAACAATTTTTACTTTGTTGTTACTAATCTATCACAAAATTTGGTTACACTAGACATGAAAATGTTTTTCTTTACGATGAATATTCGGTTATGTAAGATATGCAAATGAGTATGACTATAAGATAATGTTTGCATGATGAGTTTCTATTCTAGCTGATTCATGGCTCCAATAGATTGTCTGCTGATTTGTGGGTAAATTTCTTTAACGTTCTCAACTGAACCCATCATTACAGAGCCTCAGTTTTCTACACAGAGAGCCTATGCATAGATGGTTCTGGTACAAATTAACAATTTTGTTTAATCGCTTCATTTATTCTCTGTCACGACATTATGTATTCTACATGGCAAATTTGACCAACAGTTAACTTACCACTCTGCGGAGATGCCCTCAAACGAACATGCATCCCACCACTGCTACACAACAGACTTTATTAAACATGGCTTCTGACACTAGCCGAAAAATACGGTCACGAAAAAGGCTATACAGAGTGGGTTTTCTTGGGCTTCTGTCTCAAAACCTCAGGGGAGAAGCGCCCGTCTCGGAAAATTTTGCTTTCTGAGGTAGGTTAGAATGAAGACCCGTCTTGAATATATATTCTCAGGCAGGCAGAAAGAAAGGCCAATCTAAGATGTTTAATCTGCCGAAGGTGGTCTTTCATTTGGGCTCGTTTCTTCATTGTTAGTAACAACTCTTGCTGCAGCTATCTTGGTACAGTACATAGTTGAGTCTTCTGACTATTTCCTCTGCATTGACGGTAAAGCCCTCCTCCACCTGAATGTGAAAGTTAGTCGATCCACACAAATTTAAAGCCAAAAGTCCTTGAGGACATTTATGGTCATGTATAATAGAATTGTACATAATATCAATATTGTGCCTGTTTTCCGTTGTTTCTCTAACATAAATGAGGAGGGATAGACACTTATAAGCAAAGTTTTAGATAGCGCGCTATAGTGGCGCTATAGCGGCGCTACACGCATCCTGACTGTGGTGCGCTACGCGAAGCTCGATTTCAGGTACGAAGAGTTAGCATGCTAATAGCGCGCTAGATGTCATTTAGCGCTGAAAATTGGGTCTCTAGCGTTAGCGTCCCGCGTCTCTGACCTAAAATTTTCGGCCCAAAATGAAATCGCTACGCGGGCTAAAGCCCAAGCCTACCAATAGCGAATACTATGCCCCCAACCCTCCTCTCGAGCGAAACCCTATCCCCACTCCCGTCCTCATCTCAAACAGGAACCATGGCGGCGGCCGACCAACGACCAACCATGGCGACGGCCTCGAGCTGCCACTCCGGCGACTGACCTTCCTCGCCACTCCCTCCCAGCGACGGGGTATTCCTTCCACCAGGCGACGCAGCTCCCGGACGTTTCCTCTCGGCTGCTCCCTCCTGGCCACTTCCTCTGCTGACGGCGACGACCGCATCCACAAGGCGACGGAGCACCCCGCGGCGACGGTGTCCACCAGGCGACCATGAGCCAGCAAATCCCGTCAGCAGGTAAGCTCATCTATCCTTTGTTATCTCTTCTTGTGGATGCTTGTACTACTATAGGAATCTGCTGAAGTTTTCAGTTATATACAGAATACAGATACATTGAAAGTTTATTTGCTACTGATGTACATTTTTCTATCACGTACTTTGGATTGCCTTAATCTGCATAGGTGTTGGTGGCTCAAGCACTGCCTCAGTAGCAGCACCTGCACTCCCTCAAGTTGATTCGGATGACCCTGCGTGGAAGTATTGCACTCTTCCAGATGTGAACAAGAAGCATTGGCAGTTGGTATGTTGTTTATGTACGCTTCAGGACCATCTCATGTTGTTTATGTACCACTTTTGTTATTCAAAGTGTGCTGGTGGTATGTTGCTAGTTGCTATGCCAAACTTTGCTCTGTTATGTAATGAATTGAACCATCTCCTGATATATGTCCTTATTATGTATGGTAGGAACTACATAATACTATGTTATGTGGCTGTTTGCATGAGTATGGTAGGAACTACATAATACAGTATCATTTTTCTATTAACTTGGCTGTATGGTAGTTGATATATGTCCATTTTCAAGTATATATATGTCAAGTTGATGACTGATTCTATGTTTATTTTTTCATTTTTTATTGATTTATACTGAAACGCTAAATGGGGCTTAGCACGCTATAGCTGCGCTATAGTGTTTCATAGCTCTTGGTCAGGCCGACGCTAAGAGGCTTAGCGCGCTATCTAAAACTTTGCTTATAAGTAGTGACATACTATGACCTCTGATCGAAAGTTCAACTATTTCTACACTTTTATCAGTTAAACAATTCTAATTTTCGCTATCTACAAAGAAATAATATCTAAAGATTAGATCGATATTATGATATTTATTATCAAATATACCTTAATAATTTTATTTATCACAGAAAATGTTTGTTGATAAGATGGCCGTCAAATTACTATCTTGAAGAATGTGTCATGTGACTCATGTCCTACCAGAAATTTTACATTTAGTTTGAACTGCATAAAGTAATATATTGGATTTCTGAAAATGGTACTATATTTTATATTAGAAAAATCGAAAATCCACTTCCAAATGAAACAGTCTAATGTCCGTAGGGTTAAGGTGATCTTGAGTTGCTACTTGATAATTTCTTTGTCTTATTGTCTTATACTTTGCAAGTGTGCATTTTATAGCATGGTATGCATATCTATCTATTCAAAAAATATGCATTGGAGAATGAGGAAAGTGAATATTGAGAGGAATCCATCTGGGTGGAAAAAAATCCATTCGTCTATTTGTCCATGTTATGGGGGTCCAAGGAGCCTCTGGGCAGTCTAGTCTCCTAATGTTCACTGGGGTGGTGGCGATGGGTGTGCCGATACATTAACACCCATGAGAAGCTATTTTTTCCCTGAAGATGTTGTCGAATAGCTTCTTCACACCAGCCCTGGGTCTTTTCGGCTCTCGGTCGTTGGTTTGCAATTGGTGGTGGAGTCTGGTTTTGGTTAATAGTTGGTTGTGTTCATCGTTGGAGTTTTTGCATGATTGTATACCTTATCAATCATGCCATTGTACAGGTTATTGGCTTAGCATCCCTTATAAACTCGGTCGACTCTATTCATCGCGATGAACTCACACAAACATCCTACCCTCTTCTCAAGGTACATGTCGTAGTTTTACTACCATATTTTGAATCAAAGTGAGTCCTATCATAAATCTGTTGATGAGAACTTGCCTTTGCCATGGTGGTTATAATCACGGTGGACTCCGTGAACGGCATCACATTATTGTGGACGACGCGAAGGTGGAACTCCTCCAACTCCGCAAGAACCCTGGCGACCAGACCCTTCCCATTTATTTCACAATGGATCCTCAACATCACCTTGTTCCCTGAAAGTTTTGCCTCGATCTCGGGCAGCAGCTGGCTCCTCGCCGGCGTCCGGTCTGCCGAGTAGAACAAAGGGGACCCCTCTTTGACGAGCACCACGGTCTCGACGCTCCTATGGCTGCCGCCGGCCGCCTCCAGGGACTTGACTTTCTCTTGTAGCTCTTTCACATAGCTCGTTGCGTTGCTAAGAATCGTCCCCTTGTCCATCTGATGGACCCAAATTGTAATAAACACATTAACAGATTAACTAAGCATTGACCCCCAACGGGCAAAAATAAACAAAAAGAACCATGCATTTCCTGAAGGAATATTAGGACACGTGATAAAACACGGGGAAGTAAACGACCTTCTTGAGGCCGGGGATGAGGGCAGAGAGCTCGATGAAGCGCTGGTTGGTCTTCTCCCGGCGCTTTCGCTCCGCCATGATGTGGCCTTGTGCACAGGCGGCGACTTTCCTTGCGGCGGCCCTCCTCGTCGGCTGTGACGCGCCGGAACGAAGCGGCGCTTTGGCGGCCTGTGCGCCACCGCCCACGCTGGACGGCTGGGCCGCGTTGAAGTTCCAGCTCATGGAATGGGTGTTGGTGGCGCCGGTACTGCTCATGCGGCCCGAGGCCGGGAACGACGTCAACGTGGAATTGCTGCCTTGCTGCATGGCCGCATCAGGGGATGGGCTGATGAGCCCGCCACCGCGGCGGGTATCCGCGCCGGAGCTCTGCCTGTTGTGTGCTTCCGGGAGCTCTGGGGAATCGCGGAGCGCCTGGAGGCATGGGAAGCCAGCTCGGTTCTCGTGGGCTCCTCCTTGATCCTCCTCGTGCTGCAGCGTGCTCACCGCCCACTGCATGAAGAGGAGGGAGTCGTCCATGTCGTCCATGAGCATCCGTCCGTCCGTAGCCACCGACTTAGTATAGCTGGTTCAACATCGAGATAGACATGAGACACGGCAGACTATAATTAACGAGAGAACGATGCGTGTAGTGGAATTGTTTACCTCGATCAACTCAATCTTTGTGGTAGTAATAGTAGATGCTATGGAACCTGGCTTCTAGTCTTGGGGTTTATAAGGAAGCGTGCGTCCACTCAGTCACTGTTGTGTTTGGTCACACTAAGGCCCCTCTCAGGACTAAGACAAATTTGCCAACCTTAAACAAACAATGAGTCGTTGGATCCTGGTTATCTGGCCTGGATCTAGTGGAAATCATATTCTAGACACCAGCAAATTAAAGGTGCGTGTCGTTGCACAAACATACAAAATTACATTATTATGTGTACAATGGGCTCTCCTGTTGTTGAGATTAAGATCAGTGTTAGCCAGCTAGATTGGTGGATCCGGCCACGTGAATCATCCAAAATAACAATGTTATAAAACAACTACCTATAGGTGCGCTACAGCCTTTTTGGACCCTCCATGATAGCCAAGTGACGGGCCAATCACAGTTCCACTATGCTAACGAATAACGACTAGCAAATGTATGTTCAAACCTTGCAGCTGGCCATCGTTCTGCTAGGAGAAAACACAAAATAGTATGGTAACTTTGAAAGACAACTCTACTTGAAGGCAAAAAGTAAAGTCATAAGATTGGTTAAACTATGAGGAAACATATGAGAACTGAAACTAGAATACATATAGGACCCTAATACATATAGGACCCTAATAACACTAATGGAAAATCAGTGTTTACCGAGTGCCAAGGTTTTTGCCGAGTTCCGTTTCACAGGCTCACGACACAACATCCCTTTGCCGAGAACAAGACTCAGCAGTAGTGTGGACTTGACAAGGACTTCCTTCCGACGCGAGCTGTCAGAATAATGCCCCATAAACGAAATAATACTTGGCTAATACATTTTTTTTTGCTGAGAGCTCATGACATGGCAATCAGCAACTAGGAGCCACGTGACACGACAATTTGGGTTTGACGGCTCCGTGACGTCGGTGGCACGTTTGCTGTGTGCAACACCTGGGGGGGGCGGCAACTATTTTTGAGTGCAGGAACAGTTTTCCGAGTCCCCTACCAAAGTACCCGGTGTAGCTTCAAAGATATTCCCAGGTTCCGCCATGTGGCCTACCTTGCCGAGTGCGGTGACTCCCGGAGAACATCTTTGTTTACATATTTTAGCTGCGAAAAAACTTTGCCGAGTTAAGTCACTTGAAGCTCGGCAAAACACCTGCTGGAGTTGGTGGGAACAGTCACGCGTCACAGCTGTCGAGTAGAATACTCAGTAACTGGGACCTTTGCTGAGCTCGGTACTCAGCAAAAGCCCCTGCAGGTAATTTTGATAATTTACTCCCTGTTAAGCCCTCAATGGAAAACATATTTTTGTAGCCATATAGCCAGCTAGCACCATTCGTACATCACACATAATCCACACAAACGAGCAACAAGCCAATTACCATAGGAAGTTCACATGTCACAAAACAAGTTAGATAACAACCTAGTCCATACCAAGCATAGTACTTAGAATTCACCTGCACAAGCATAGTGACTTAACAACATCCATATTTCACAGACAATCATCATACAATTCGCCGACACAACCTCTCCCTGATGAAGGTCAACTCCGTTGACACGAGCTGTACGCCTGTTGAGGAGGAGGGGGAGGGGGGGGGGGGGGGGGGAGGAGGAGGAGTGGCATTATTCATAGCCTCAAGTTTTTGATGAAACGTCTACATATATATATTTTTGTTAGCATTGCATCACAATTTTCAATCGGTTAATATTGGTCGCTATTATGCGAAAGCACTAACCTTGACTCTGGCTTGCACATCTCTCATGCTGCCACTTCTTGCAGCCGTGCCGCCTGAAAGTCATGGCCTCGACGTCCTCCCTTTTCCTCCTTCCTTCTTCCATATTTGTGGCCCGTGCGGCTTTTTATGCCTCCAACATTGCCTACAATATGTCATTGCAGTCTCAAATATAGGTTATAACACGATAATGTAAAAGACATGAGTCTGAAAGATACAAACCTGCAGCTATGCTATCTCACCCGAATGAGTCGTCGGACGACTCATTATGGAGGGACTTGGGCTTGTACTCTGTGCCTGGATCTAATATAGCTTGACATTCGAGGAGGTGGCGATTGCGCCACTGCAAATGAGGTGGCGGTCAATCTTCTTCCCACCTCCTACCCTCATCACCGACTCCTGACCGTGAGTCTGGTCCTATGGATCAGGCTTGTCCTCGTACTTCTTCTAATACAAAGATGTGCACAGATCCATCTTCTCCATAGTTGAGTTGCCGCAATACTCCTCACCCATGTTTTCCCCATGGTCGTGCCCCCAGGCTATTGTCTCACCTGCAAGAGAAAGCATCATGATTAATAAACATAGACACACCTAGAGACAAAATTGACATTTGAGTTGCCCATACAATTTTGTGGTGGAGAGATGTCAGGTTGAGACTCCCCTAGATGTGTGAAAATCCCTTTGTCCGTAGTCAGTCATCCATTTTCACAATGTGTCGCGCTTGCCATGTAGGTCCGTACCACATATCCGCCAATGCTGCCCAACAATTGATTGTGATCCATGGCTCCAGAACCTACTTATACATAATAAATCATATGACAAATAGAAGGAGCAAGTGACTGTTGATGCAAGAAGCAAAAAAGTAATGATGTTACCTACTGAAAAGTACTCGTCCTGGACCATATTGGTCTTGCAAGCAACAAACTTCATCTTGTTACCATCTTCGTCTAGGGGGCGAGCTCTCATCACGTCATGTACCGCACAATGTTCTTCATGTAGGGGAGAAGGTTCTTGGCAACTCTCTCAACCTTCAGGCACACCTCATTGAGGTGCCCATCTAGGCAGGTAAAGTGATCCTACAATAGTGCATATGGTAGTTAAATAATTACCAAGCATCGGATATGGACCAATGAGTGCCATAGGTACTTACCCACAAATCCCGCTTGATCTGGGTCGGTCTTGCTATCACACTCGTCAACCCGCGTGGCTTTGTAGTGCACCCACGTGAAACATGGTGACAGTGGAGCTCTGTCACTCGGCTTGACCAAGCCGAGAAAATGTGCCTGGTTCCTGGGAGTTTTGCTGGTTCCTGGGAGTTTTTGCCGAGTTCCGTTTCACAGGCTCACGACACAACATCCCTTTGCCGAGAACAAGACTCAGCAGTAGTGTGGACTTGACAAGGACTTCCTTCCGACGCGAGCTGTCAGAATAATGCCCCATAAACGAAATAATACTCGGCTAATACATTTTTTTTTTGCTGAGAGCTCATGACATGGCAATCGGCAACTAGGAGCCACGTGACACGACAATTTGGGTTTGACGGCTCCGTGACGTCGGTGGCACGTTTGCTGTGTGCAACACCTGGGGGGGCGGCAACTATTTTTGAGTGCAGGAACAGTTTTCCGAGTCCCCTACCAAAGTACCCGGTGTAGCTTCAAAGATATTCCCAGGTTCCGCCATGTGGCCTACCTTGCCGAGTGCGGTGACTCCCGGAGAACATCTTTGTTTACATATTTTAGCTGCAAAAAAACTTTGCCGAGTTAAGTCACTTGAAGCTCGGCAAAACACCTGCTGGAGTTGGTGGGAACAGTCACGCGTCACAGCTGTCGAGTAGAATACTCAGTAACTGGGACCTTTGCTGAGCTCGGTACTCAGCAAAAGCCCCTGCAGGTAATTTTGATAATTTACTCCCTGTTAAGCCCTCAATGGAAAACATATTTTTGTAGCCATATAGCCAGCTAGCACCATTCGTACATCACACATAATCCACACAAACGAGCAACAAGCCAATTACCATAGGAAGTTCACATGTCACAAAACAAGTTAGATGACAACCTAGTCCATACCAAGCATAGTACTTAGAATTCACCTGCACAAGCATAGTGACTTAACAACATCCATATTTCACAGACAATCATCATACAATTCGCCGACACGACCTCTCCCTGATGAAGGTCAACTCCGTTGACACGAGCTGTACGCCTGTTGAGGAGGAGGGGGAGAGGGGGGGGGGGGGAGGAGGAGTGGCATTATTCATAGCCTCAAGTTTTTGATGAAACGTCTACATATATATATTTTTGTTAGCATTGCATCACAATTTTCAATCGGTTAATATTGGTCGCTATTATGCGAAAGCACTAACCTTGACTCTGGCTTGCACATCTCTCATGCTGCCACTTCTTGCAGCCGTGCCGCCTGTGCGTCATGGCCTCGACGTCCTCCCTTTTCCTCCTTCCTTCTTCCATATTTGTGGCCCGTGCGGCTTTTTATGCCTCCAACATTGCCTACAATATGTCATTGCAGTCTCAAATATAGGTTATAACACGATAATGTAAAAGACATGAGTCTGAAAGATACAAACCTGCAGCTATGCTATCTCACCCGAATGAGTCGTCGGACGACTCATTATGGAGGGACTTGGGCTTGTACTCTGTGCCTGGATCTAATATAGCTTGACATTCGAGGAGGTGGCGATTGCGCCACTGCAAATGAGGTGGCGGTCAATCTTCTTCCCACCTCCTACCCTCATCACCGACTCCTGACCGTGAGTCTGGTCCTATGGATCAGGCTTGTCCTCGTACTTCTTCTAATACAAAGATGTGCACAGATCCATCTTCTCCATAGTTGAGTTGCCGCAATACTCCTCACCCATGTTTTCCCCATGGTCGTGCCCCCAGGCTATTGTCTCACCTGCGAGAGAAAGCATCATGATTAATAAACATAGACACACCTAGAGACAAAATTGACATTTGAGTTGCCCATACAATTTTGTGGTGGAGAGATGTCAGGTTGAGACTCCCCTAGATGTGTGAAAAACCCTTTGTCCGTAGTCAGTCATCCATTTTCACAATGTGTCGCGCTTGCCATGTAGGTCCGTACCACATATCCGCCAATGCTGCCCAACAATTGATTGTGATCCATGGCTCCAGAACCTACTTATACATAATAAATCATATGACAAATAGAAGGAGCAAGTGACTGTTGATGCAAGAAGCAAAAAAGTAATGATGTTACCTACTGAAAAGTACTCGTCCTGGACCATATTGGTCTTGCAAGCAACAAACTTCATCTTGTTACCATCTTCGTCTAGGGGGCGAGCTCTCATCACGTCATGTACCGCACAATGTTCTTCATGTAGGGGAGAAGGTTCTTGGCAACTCTCTCAACCTTCAGGCACACCTCATTGAGGTGCCCATCTAGGCAGGTAAAGTGATCCTACAATAGTGCATATGGTAGTTAAATAATTACCAAGCATCGGATATGGACCAATGAGTGCCATAGGTACTTACCCACAAATCCCGCTTGATCTGGGTCGGTCTTGCTATCACACTCGTCAACCCGCGTGGCTTTGTAGTGCACCCAGGTGAAACATGGTGACAGTGGAGCTCTGTCACTCGGCTTGACCAAGCCGAGAAAATGTGCCTTCAGAAGAGTACCAAAGAGTACCAATAAGATGATTCACTTGGATGTGGTGTGAACTCGCTTTAATGAGTACCCACTGACTGCGCAATGGAAGGAAATCATATGTCATTGTTAAAATATTATATGTTAGTAAATTTTAAGGTCGTCATTTACCTGTCTCCGTTGGGTATAACGACATCCCGACGCTCGGCAGGCATGGGCTTCGAGACCTCCGATGGTGACGCCCAAAGTGCTTCCTCCTACCTGTACAGCTGGAGGTACACGCCGACTCATCCTCACACACCTTCTCTTTTACCCCCCCCCCCCCCCTCATCGGTAGCGTACAGATTGTGGTTGGTAGAGGTCACCTGCACCTCCTCCTCTCACTGGGACTATACAAATCATGGTCCTTCGTGACAGTGGATATAAAGCCATTTGAGGAACAGTAGTCATGGCCGCCTATTTCGAAAAGCCTCATTGATTTGATGAATCTCTTCATGTTTTATGAAGCACCTGCTATAAGAAAAATAAATCCAAAAGAACACATATTAATATCATCACAATAACATGGAAAAATGCCAAAATACTAATGCCTTTGAAATAAATAGTTCAAAGTAGAAGAAACATGGTAAACGAGTTGTCGTGGCATATATCACACACACAATCACATATCACATGCGGAAGAAATTACAAATTTAAAGTACTTCATTGCACTAGTAGAGCATGCTACCACAATAACATCGTGCAAATATTTATTAGATAGTACACTAGATTACCTACTACATCGACATAAAACTTGCTAGCTAGCCTACTCCGAGAAGCCTGACAACGAGGAGTCAAACTAGAGAGGATAGGTATCGCCTCCTCACTGAAGGGGCTTGTCTCATGGTTGTTGGCGGTGGGCCAACTCCGTAGAACCGGGTCATCAATGTCCTCCAATTCGTTGTTGAACTTTTGGAGCTTCGACTCGGCGGCGGGCCATGTCATGACGGTTATCCTTGACCTCCCCCTTGTCCTCGATAGATCTGACGAGAGTGTGGTTCTTAGCGCAAAGGTGCGGGTTCACCTGAACAAGCGCGGTTATATAGTTCTCACTGGCATGCTCGACTGTGTACTGTGCATGGGGCAACCGATCCTCCTCCTTGTCATCTTAGGATTTGACCCTAAATGGAGCGTAGTAGTCGGGGAAGTTGATATGCGCTTGGGTCCCCAACAGGTTGGTCGTTGCGAACTCGTACTAGCGCGCCGTCTTTTACGCGGTGTTGAACGTGCAAAGCCAATGCTTCTTATTCTCCCCCGGGCACAGATATCTACTGTCCAATGGCCTGAGCAAAGCCGAATGCCGTGGTACTTCGGCGGCAGCGGCCTAAACTTCAGGTTAGTGCTGACACATAAAAATTCATATTACAAAAAAGTATGACAAAATAAATATAATGTAAGCATCAAACAACAAAGAATAATTTTTTACATCGACTGGTCCGAACCCTCAACCTCTAATCAGTTGTTCCTAAACCCCTAGTCCTTAACCTAGAAGTCTCACCTTCGACAAGTCGATATCTAGTGATCCAACCCTAAACCCCTAACCTCCCGCCCCTAATATCTTAGCCACTAAATTAGTTGTTGTGGCATGCACCCCATTTTTGCTGCCAATGTGACTTTTACTTTTACTTTTACTTTTACAAATTTCAACACTTATGATATAGCATGGCGCATATACACATATCACATCACTTGCACTTCCCACAACACATCACATCTAATAAATTTATAGATTTTATTCTAACTTTTATAGACTCTCTCTCTCTCTCATACTCTCTCTCTCTCTCTCTCTCTCTCTCTCTCTCTCTGACACACACACACATTTATATTCTCTTTTTACCACATGCGAACATTATCATAAATCACCTACATGGCAACCTAAGATATATTAGCAATTTATAATTAATTTACTAACAATTTTTAGGTAATTGACTACGAAATGACATGGACTGAACAAAAAATTTATTTAGAAATTAGCTCTATGTTATCTAAAATTAGCTAGATGTAATTACGTACAACTACTTAGCAAGCCCAGCCAATTAACTAACCTAACTACACCTACAAACAACAAGGGTCAGTATACCTAAAATGGTAACTTGTAAATGTTTAGCTAATTGACTAATTAAAGATGTAGAGGGAGAAGTTAGGGAGGAGGACATATGTTGGGTGGCGGCTGTAGACCAAGGGTGAGGAAGCATGTCGAAGAGGCGGAAGCACTATATTTGGCGAATTAACAACAGCGATCGCATGTGAGGCATTATTGCTCAGATATAGGGAGGGCCGGCAGCGATGAAAGGCGGGATGCCAGCGACGGGAGGCAGAAGGAGGCGGTGGCAGGAGTGCCGGGGTGGATGTGTTGAGTAAGGAGAAGTTCAGGCGGGGGGGGGGGGGGGGGGGGGGGGCTTCCCTATCTAGTTCGTAAGGACCTTTGTCGAGTTTTGGGTCTATCAAGTGTTTTCGGCTGTTTTTGTAGCAACGTCGGTGCGTTAAACGAGTTTAGCGAGCCATTTGCCGCGTTTGCAACGTCATGGACCAAAGTGAGCATACGGGACAAGTTCATGTGCAATTAATGCATTTAACTCATTGTTTTCATATGTCGCCATCAGTGGGTGGCACATAATTATGTGTAATTAAAGTTAAATACATCTTGCTAGCTTATAAAATGCTCCCTAAAAATGGCATACTATGATGCACGGTTTTATTTCCGGAAAATCTGCATACTGGCAGTTTTTTTAGAGGTACCAAACTTTATTGCTTAAATGAAATGTTTATAGGTATACACTTGGAGATAAAGAATGCATTGGGTGCGCTGTAAACATCAAAGCCTACATATGCACATCCGGGGAATCTTTCGCTGCTAAACGTGCAAAAGCTACCCGCTCAATTTGCCTAGCCTTCTCATCATGTACACATTCTAAACGTGCAAAAGCTACTGTGCTAACGATAGGGGCGGCCACGGCCAGGTAGACCATTGGTCGATAGTGTGACCGCCCCCGGATGCTAATCATATGTGGAAAAAAATATACCGAAATTGATGCTAGTAGGCGCGATCTATCTTGCATGCTGAATGATAATCACGGTTGGTCGAAAAAGATAGTGTGACCGCCCCGGATGCAGACAAATGTCCCTCTATCGGACACAACTAAAATTAATACTGCCATATAAGACAGGGGCTGGGGAACCGTAAAGTACCCCTCCCTAAAGAAATATAAAGGGCGTTCACCCGCAAAAAGAAAAAAGGCGTTCAGATGATCAGATCACTATTTCTTTAAGGAGGGAGTATATCAATCATACGCACAGTTGCCGCGATTACAACTTACTAATCGTACGGCATTGTCGCATGGATAGGTTCCATCTGATGCTGACATTTTCTGTCCTCGTTAATTTCTTTTAATTAAATCTGGCGGGGGATTCTCATTTGAATAATATTATTGTGGTCGATCGGTTGTGTGGTGGCTCTTCAGGTATGGGCAGCGCTGTTTCTCAGGTGAGGATTAAGATCTTGTAGCTTGGTGGACTTCCATTAGTGTGAGTCGTGAGTAGCTCAGGATCTCTGGGCCTGTGCCTATTTTGGTGCATTTGGCGGCATCGGAACAAGGTGGTCTTCAACCGGGCGGCGGTCTCGGTCCACTTGATTCTACAGCAGACCGATCACGAGTTTGAGGCATGGCAAGCCGCTGGATTTTACAAAATTAGCTAAGCAGCTTACGAACGAAACCAACAATAAATCTTGGTGGGTGTGCATGTGTGTATGTGAGCGTCGTCTGTGTTTGTAATGTGTTCCTAATATAACCCCTTTTATGGTTTTTATGTTTTTTAGAATGATGTTTTTTGTGCAATCTCTTTGGTCATTTTATGTTGACAAGCTTGCAAATGACCAAAGACATTGCATGGACATGTCTGAATACTTCTGTCCATCCGTATGGTTAATCAATAATCACATTGCGGCCTTTTTGACTAATTCGTATGGTTAACCATGGCCCATTAAATATTTTTGTTGCAGGGAGCCTGACCAATGTCACCCAAAGGCCCAACTCTGGGTTATCCAAACGGGAAAGACACCTCCACAGTTCAGTAATAGGTGCCCGTTTGTCTCAAAAAAAAAAGTAATAGGTGCCCGTTTCTACCCTAGACGGATGCCCACGGTCGCCGAGCGCTCACTCCGGCGCTGCAGTCCAGCGGTGCATGCGCTCACTCCAGCAAGCATCCATGAACGGAGCAAAGCCCATGTAGCACGAGTTGATTACCATTTCATGCATTCATGCAAACTAAGAAAAAAAAAGATTACGTCAGTAAAAAATTCTTTCTATTTCAAATCTTTAAAATAGCTCAAATCATTGCTCGAATTCAAAATCCATTTTTTACATAAAAAATCGCCTCGACAAGATCTTCAAAACTAGATCTTATGTTGATACGTTTGGTTGACTCTCTTCTTCAGGTCAAAAGTTACCACATCTAGACTATGTAAACTATCCCTATGGTACGCAACTTATCATGGTCTTTACACTGAAGTTACCGGGGATATGTTTCAACTACTTTTTTTGACCGGGTCAAAATTTATCATGGTATTTGTAATTAAATTACCAGGCCTGCAAATACCGTCGTCTACCATCGATGTCATGTCTGGGCCGCGAGGTGAGGTCTACATGCCAAGACCGCATGGTCCGTTTGTGAAATGGAACTTTGCGGGCCGTGTTGCGTCGTGCAGTGCCCAGGATGACCCGTTGGCCACCTATGATCAGGTCTATTGTGCGTAAATTACCATGTTGTTTAAGAATAAGTTATCAAGGTTATGTTTTTTAACTTCATTTGCCCATATCAAAGTTACCGCAGTGTTTGTACGTAAGTTATCAAGTAAAAATTTAGCGCGGTGTTTGTACATTGAGCTATTAGCTCTGTTCTGCGTATATTACTATGCCCTTTACACAAAAGTTATCGAGGTATGTTTTTCAACAATTCTTATCACCGGGGTCAAGAAAGTTACTGTGTTGTATGTACGTGAGTTATCAACTTTGTTATGCATATATTACCATGTTATTTGCACCGAAGTTGTCGGGATTATATTCTTCAACAATTTTTATCCCCTGGTCACTTTGGTGTGAATAGCATGATAACTCACACATCAGGGGCCCGATAACTTATGCACCCCGGTCCTGATACTCTGGCAAGGAGGGGTGATGACATATAACCCCGGTAACTTTTATGTGAATAGCACGGTAACACACACCTCGCAGACCTGATAACTAATGTACCCCGGTCTTGGTAAATTTGGTGACCGGGTGGGGGCGGGGGGGGGGGGGGGGTGGGAGGGGTGGTTGATGAAATGTATCCCCGGTAACTTTTTTTTGAATAGCATGATAACTCACATACCACAGACCTGATAACTTATGTACCTCAATCTTGGTAACTTTGGCAACCATGGTGAGGGGTGGGGGAGGGCTGTTGGTGAAATATCAATTTTTATGTGAATAGCATGATAACTCACACATCACAGACTTCAAAACTTATGTACTGTCCTAGCAACTTTGGCGACGGTGGTGATGGGTGGGGGAGGGCTGTTGGTGAAATACCCCCCCCCCCCCCCCCCCCCCCGTGCGCCGTAACTTTTGTGTGAACAGCATGATAACTCACACATCGCAGACCTGATAACTTAGTACAAATACCGTGGTAAATTTACACCTGAATAAAGAATTGCTGAAACATACACCGGTTACTTCTATGGAAATAGCAATGTAATATATGCATCGCGGGACCTAATAACTTAGGTACAAATACCACGGTAACTTTCGCCCCGGGGAAAAAAGTCATCGAAAATACACCTCTGGTCACTTATGTATAAATAACATGTTAATATATATATGCAATAACTATCGGGTGGTTGGTGCGACATATGCCAATGGATGGCTTATCATTGTGGGAGCCAATAAAAAATCGCCGGTGCCTGGAAACGGGATAAGGCGAAGACATGCACGCCGGTGAATCTTACCCAGCTTCAGGGCTCTCCATGGAGATAACACCCCTAATGCTGCTCTACGGGGTCTCCACATGATCACTAGCACAATGGGTAGCTACAGAATGCTCCTTGAGCTGTTCGGTGAAAGGATGAAGGAGGGCAAGGCCAGCCCGCTCCTCTTCTCCTTGTGGTGTCTAAAAACTATCCAAAGAGAAGGTCCCCCTGCATGGGAACCCTGGGGTGTTTATATAGGCCTACCCCGCAGGGGTACAACGGTAATCCGGCTGGGCGTGGGCCCTAGCCGTCTGTGTCTGCGCCCGCCGGCTTCTCTGCCGACTGGTGGGCCCGCCGGCTGCCGACCTTTTGGTCGATAGGCCGGCCTCACCGCTCGGGGGTCCTGTCGGGGGCTGGTTGCCTTGCCCCTGGTGATGATGGCTTTGTCGTGGTAAACATGGCTACAGTGCCGCCGCGAGGCAGCTCATCACTCTAGCCTTACCTTCTCTTGTCTCCTTAATGAAGCACCTCCTTGGAGGGGGAGAGCTGGCCGGCTATTGGAAGCCTGGCCGCCTTCGGGTTCTCCCTGACTGAGGGGGCTTGCCACCCACGGGTCGTACTGAACGCTTGTCGTGGGTGACGTCATGATCATCGTGGCAACAGTGTCGCGCCGGACGGGTGATGGCCGCCCCGTACGATGCACTGTGGCCATGCGTGCGCCGGGATTCGGGGGTGGCAGGCTTTACTGTAGCCACGCCCCATCGCGTCGCTGTTATGTGGGTGCAGAATCTGAGGGCAAGATCTTAGCCGCCTGCTGAGGGGCTGGTTCCTGGGAGTCGGCCCTTTCATGGCCGGCTTCTGGAAGTCGGCCTTCTTGTGATCTCGCGCGGCCGGCTTGAGAGGTAGCCGGCTGGAGGAAAGCAGCCCTATGTCTTGGACGCTCGAAGGCCTGAGCGGCCTGTAATTTTTCTGAAGTGCCAGGTGGAGCCGGCTAGGCTACCCGTGGTCATTTACTCCGACAGTAGTCCCCGAAGCTGGGTGGGCTCCGAGGCAGAAAAAAGACGAGGAGCTTAGTCAGCTTCCTATCTTGAGGAGCCGGGAATTAGGAGCCGACTTTGGCTAGGCGCGTTGTCTCCTAGAGATCCCGAAGCTTGAAGGTGGGTGCCAGTCGGCGCGCGAGTCCGGCCGTCAGCTGACCGTTCGTCGTCTGCACGCCACGTGGCATCCTCCGGTTGGAGGGGCCTGCCAGCCCACGCGCGCAACGAGACGCCACCGCAGTCTGGGGCCCGCCACTACAGGGCCTCGACCCACGCACGGATCTTTTGCGGCCCGGACGGATCGTGCGCGCCCCAGCGGCGGTTTCCTCATGCAGTGATGGCGCAATAATCGCGGGGTGTGGGGGAGTGGGTGCAGTTAATCCCACGTCCCCCCACGTCCTGCCTCCTCGGCTTCGCCGCACGAGGCTATAAGTAGGGGGAGAGGAGGGGAGTGCCAAACGCTTGCGCGCTCTCCCTCGCTCTGCCCCCTCCTTCTTCTTCCTCCTCTCATCGCGACAGCTACCTGCCGCTGCTCGGCCTTCCTGTCAATCTTTTTGGCTCGTCATCGCTTCGCCGCAGCTGGGTCGTGCGCCCTCCTTTCGCCGCACCTTTCTTGCCGCCGCGCCGTCCCCATGGCGTTGTCGAGCTCCTGGGACGGCTCCAACGTCCACGACGACCACGTCGACTTCCTCTGTCGGACGCGGTGGCTGCCGGGCGCGGATCTCGTGCGGGTCCGCCTCGCGCCAGAGAGGGAGATCTCGCCGGCGCCGGAAGAGGACGAGCGGGTGATCTTCCGCTCGCACTGCTTGCGCGGCTTCGGCCTACCGGCGAGCGGGTTCCTCCGCTCGTTTCTTGAATTCTATCATCTCCAGCCGCATGACCTCACTCCCGACACGCTGATGCTGCTGTCGGCCTTCGTCACCCTGTGCGAGGGTTTTCTTGACGTCCTCCCCACCCTTGAACTGTGGGGAGAGTTCTTCCCGTGCAAGCTTGGCACGGTCGTCGCGGGCGTGCCCGCCCCGTGCGGCGCCTTCATCGCCATGCAGAGGACGAGCGACAACAACCCGTTTCCGCCCATCCCGCTGATCCAGTCGGTGAAGCTTTGGCAGAAGTTCTACTTCTACGTGAAGAATATCGCTCCGCATGGTGACTTTGTCAATCTGCCGGCTTACGTAGCCGGCCCGCCGGCTGGGAGGCAGCCCTCATGGTCCTTCCAGTCCAGGTCGTTGTCTCCGGGCAGGTCCGCCTCCGTCGCCCGGCTCTGGGTGATGATACAGGCGGAGGGTCTGTCCGGGCCGACCTGGTGGCCGCCTTCGTGGAGCACCGAGTGCTCCCGCTCCAGGGCCGACCTCATATGATCTGCCAGATGAGCGGCCGCTTCGACCCGTGCCGGCTGAGCACCAAGGAGATGCCTCACACCGAGGTGTCTTATATGGTGAATTACATTTCCAACTGCAAGCTCACCGAGGAGTGGCAGTACGGCAAGGTGCCGTACTCTCGCGCCAATCCTCCGCCGGTGGTAAGTTTCTCTTCTCTTTCTCTTTGCTTGTTGCCGAGTTCATGGTGGCCGACTCCTGACCAGCCGGCCTTTCTTTGGTAGAACCCCATGCTTCCGCCAGCAGCCGGGGCCGCGGGGGTGGAACGCTAGTTCCTCCCCGACCGCACAATGGACGACGTAGAGGACCCAGACCTGGGGGCAGCTGCCATGGAAGACGACGTTGCAGGGGAAGGTGGCGACGCAGGCGGGTCTGGGCTCGGGGCCGGCTTTGAGGACTGGCCAGATGACGACGAGGCCGAAGTCATCGCGTGCCGCCGCCCGGCGCCTGATCACCATGGTGCGGGCCCATCCGCCGGGCCGACTGCCCATGGCGGCGCGCAGAAGCGCCGGGCCGCGTCGATCCACTTCGGCAGTCGGCCGAAGAAGCCCAAGAGTACCGCGGCGGCGACCAAGCGAGACGAGGCGGCCGCGAAGGCAGCCCGCTTCCGCAAGGTGGTGAAGCAGCCGCAGGCGGTCTCAGCGTAAGCGTCGCCGTTCTCATGCCTTTCTTTTTCTTCTTCTTTGGTTGATGTTTTCCAAACCCTTTTTCTCAATTTATCAAACAGGGCCCCTCTTTCCCTTGGGCGGGTCCCGGCCGCCTCCATAGTCGGAGTCGTAGGAGGGTCTTCAAGCTCATGCCGGGTAGATCCCCGCGCCGACCTCCTAGAGGCGACGGAGCGGAACGCGCGGGAAGTGCGGGAGGAGCGGGAGGCGGAGGAGCGGAGGGCGGCTCGAGAGGCGGAGCAGAAGTCGGCGGAGGCGCGAGCCGTCGCGGCCGCCAAGGCCCAGGCGGAGGCCGCAGACGTGGAGAGGGAGGCGGAGGCCCTGCAGAACCAGCCTCCGCAGTTCGTCATTCCCCTCCGCGCCGCGGCTCTCGACACCCCTGTGCCCCCGCCGAAGGAAACTGGCCGCGGCCAGCCGGAGTTGGAGAGGGAGGTGGCGCCATTTCCGCGACTGGAGCGGACCGAGGAAGCCGGCCCGAAGTGCTGCCCACGCAGCCGGCTGGAGGCGAGCCGACCGTGGGAGGGGATCTTGTGATCTCGTCACCGCTTTGCTGGCGCGCGGGGAAGGCGACTTCAGCGCCGGACGCGCAGAAAACCGTGGACGCTGGCTCGTCAGCCCAGGACCTAGAAGCGGCCAGCAACAGCTCGTCCGGGTGGACGCCGAGTGGCGGAACGGTCGTGCTGTGTCGCAGGACGTCCGCAACCGGCTTCAGGCCCAAGCCACCACGCTGAAGCAGTACACCCAGGAGTTTCTCATGACGCGGTCAGTTATTCGGGTGAGTCCTCCTGCTCCTTGTCGATTGCTTTGATTTCTTCCATGGGGGCGCGTCAGCGCACCCACTGGGTGTAGTCCCCGAGTTCCGAGCCGGCTGCTGAGCAGGCAGCTTGGAACTTCTTAATTGTCGTCTTGTTCTCACTCGCGTCCCTTGTCTTATCTGCAGGAGTACCACAACCTCCGCGCGGCCGCTTTCAACTCCCAGGCCCAGGAGCTGCATCAGAAGGCCAATGATCTGATCGAGAGCCGGAGTAAGTGCTTTGTTTTTCTTTTAAGTGGGGGCGCGTCAGCGCACCCACTGGGTGTAGTCCCCGAGATTCGGGCCGACTACCGAGTAGTCAGGTCGGATTTTTTTCTGACGACTTCTTTCTTTATGTTTGCGGGGGCCAATGCTGACTTGAGGAGCCAGCTAAGCGGAGCCCAGACCGCCCTTCGCGCCAAGGAGGCCGAGTGCACCGCCCTGGTTCAAGAGCGTGACCGCCTGGCCAAGAGGCTGGCCGACCAGGAGGAGAGCCACAAGGCGGCCCTAAAGGCGGCGCAGGACAACGAGGCCGCCCTCAAAGCCGAATACGAGACCGAGGCGGCAAACTGGGCCGAGACGAGGCAGGCGCTGAGCCAAGGCTACAGCCGGGTGGAAGACTTGATTGATGGTAGGCCTTCTTCTTCTTTGCTTTCTTGTCTGCCTTCTACTATCTGATTCATTTTTTAACTTTGTGCCACTGCTTTCCTCTTTGTGGAGATTACTTTCCCGACTACTCTGCCGCCGCCACCCAAGCCATTGAGGCCTATCGCGACACGCGATGGCAGGCGGGGGCCGAGATCGCGCCGGATGCCGGCCGGTCACTTGAGGAGCAGCTTCTAGGGCTTCAAGCCCGCCTGCAGCCGGCCCATCGCATGCTCCGCCGTCTTCAGCGCGCCGGGGCGCAAGTGCTGGCCGCCCTCTGGCCTGGAGAGGTGATTCCACGCACCCCAAGTCGGACTGCCGACTGGCTGGAGGTCGCAGTCGGACGCTTCGAGACTTGGAAGGCGTCAGCGGCCTGGTCTGGCACTGGGCGGGCTCTGGAGTTCGTCCGGGCTTGGTATCCTGGGCTGAACTTGGACCAGCTGAGCACCTGGCGGTAGGAGGCTGACAAGGAGCTGGAGGCGGTGCAGCGGGCTATCATCTAGCGTGCCTCAGCGATCGCCGAGTACACCAACACCAGCGCCTTTGCTCCTGAGGTGGATGACGCCGGCGTCGCTCAGCCAGAGGAGTGGTTCGGGCTGAACCCGGCCGAAGGTGAGGACTCGGCGGAGGAGATTGCCTCCAGTGATGAGGGCGAAGGGGAGGAGGGAGAGGACGAAGAAGATGTTGCGCCGGATGGTGAAGCGACCAGCCCGCCTCAGCCCGATCGTGCCTCGAGCAACGATGCTGAGACTCGCCAGCCGGTCACTCCTCCAGCTGGCACCGCCGACTCCGCCAACCTTCCCAACTCGCCCGTTGTACCCTTGGCTTGATCCTCGTCTTTGCTTTCCTGCTTGTTACTCTTTTGAACAATCTTTAAATTTGCGCAATTCCACCCACTGGGGGTGTATTCGGACTATGTTGAATGCTGGCCTTTCAAAGGTCTTTTGTGTAAATATTATGCATGTGTTTGGCTTCCGTTTATGTTTGCTTTTTGTCCTTTGGCTTTTTCCTTTGCCGCCTTCCCTTGACCGCCGCCTTCCCAACCGGACAGCTGCTCTGCAGTCTATGGCCGGAGAAGGACTTGGTCGTTTTGGGAAGGCAAGTACTCGTGCTTCTCAGATTGTAGCAAGGTGAACGGGAAGCCGGCCAGCCGGCTGCTCTGGTAGCCTGCTGGCGGGTGGGAGGCCAGCTCGTGTTATATAAGTTCGTTGGTCCTTAGCCGTTTTTCGCATGGGCATCCTTTCCTGCCCTTGGCTCTTGCCAGTCGGATAGTCGGTTCTTCGAGTTGCGACTTTTTGGCAAGAGGGGGCTTGGGTGCCGGCACACTACTTGTCTAATTGCAGGTGGAACTTCAGATATAACTTGAGGCGGCGAGTCCCCGGGCCGACTGGTCAAACCCGGTGCCGGACGAAGAAAGCAAGTGTAGTAACATAATCGCATGCGTGATACTCGTCTTTCATAGATAAAAGAGGGTAGTCCCCGAGCGCTCCTCGGGGCACCCCTTGTCTCGTACTTAGTACAAAAGGTAGCGTGCTACGTACTTTTTTTTAACTGTAAAATCTTCGGAGGAGATTGGCATTCCATGGTCGTTCCGACTCCTTGCCGGAATCATCTCTCTTGCATGCCACGGTAGTAGGAGTCGTTGCCTAAAGCTCTGTTGATGATGAAGGGGCCCTCCCAAGGAGCCGAGAGCTTGTGCTGGCCGGCTGTTCGCTGGATCAGCCGGAGCACAAGATCGCCCTCTTGAAAAGATCTTGGCTTGACCTTCTGGCTGTGGTAGCGGCGCAGACCCTGCTGATAGATGGCGGACCGACTGAGAGCTAATAGCCGGCCTTCTTCCAGCAGGTCAACACCGTCTTCTCATGCTTCCTTGGCTTCCGCCTCCGTGTACATGGTGACCCGAGGTGAGTCGAACTCGATGTCAGTTGGGATGACATCCTCGGCACCATATACAAGGAAGAAAGGGGTGAAGTCGGTCGACTTGTTTGGGGTAGTGCGCAAACTCCAGAGGACGGTCGGCAGCTCGTCGAGCCAACAGCCGGCCGAATGCTCTAGTGGCACGACCAGTCGAGGCTTGATGCCGGAGAGGATGAGGCCATTTGCTCGCTCGACCTGGCCGTTTTACTGCGGGTGGGCAACGGATGCTAAGTCCAGCCAGATACCGCGTGTTGCGCAGAAACGTGCCAGTGCTCCCTTTGCAAAATTTGTGCCGTTGTCGGTGATGATGCTATGCGGTATGCCATACCGGGTTGTAATATCTGCGATGAAGGTGACGGCAGTCGGCCCATTCAGTTTCTTGATCGGCTTTGCCTCAATCCACTTGGTAAATTTGTCCACAGCGACGAGCAGATGTGTCATGCCGCCGCATGCCGTCTTTAATGGGCCCACCATGTCCAGCCCCTAGACGGCAAAAGGCCAGGTGAGGGGGATAGTCCTGAGTGCAGAAGCCGGCAGGTGTTGCTTGGAGCCGAAAACTTGGCACCCTTTGCAGTGTTTGACTAGTTCCTTGGCGTCTTCCAAAGTAGTCGGCCAGAAAAATCCATGGCGAAAAGCCTTGGCGACTAGTGATCTTGAGGCTGCATGGTGGCCGCATTCGCCTTGGTGGATGTCCCTGAGGATTGCTATGCCCTTCTCTGGTTCGACGCAGCGCTGGAAGACTCCTGTGAAGCTGCGCCTAACAAGCTCTCAGCTGATGATTGTGTACGCTCCAGCTCGGCGTTGAACTTATCTTGCCGAGATCTCGTCGGCTGGCAGCTCTCTGTTTACTAAGAAGTTGAGGATGGGCTGGGCCCTTGATGGAGCTGTGACTTCTTCTATTGTCAGGACTACCACTGTGATAGGGGCGGGTGGGCTGGGTGGTGAAGAGTTAAAGTCGTAGTCGGCCTCCGCCTGTTGTGTTGATGCAGTCCCCGGGCCGGCTGCAGTAGCCCCCGGGCCGAGTTCCGAATTCCCCGGGCCGGGTGCGACTATGGCAGTCCCCGGGCCGCCTGTTGGAGTCCCCGCGCCACCTGCTTGGTTTCCCAAGTCGGATCCGACTGCGTTGGGGTCAGGCGGCATGAAGATGGAATCAGATTCTGGAGACGGCTTGAGGAGGCGGTGGAGAGAAATGCCGGCTGGTATGGCTTGCCGGGTGGATCCTACTCGTGCCAGGGCATCTGCTTGCATGTTGTCGGCACGTGGTACATGAAGGAACTCACATCCTTCAAAATATCCATTGATTTGCTGGACGAGGAAACGATAGCTCGCCATGTTTGCGTCTTTGGCGTCCCAGTCACCAGATGACTGTTGGACCACTAAATCCGAGTCGCCATAGCACAGGATCCGGCGGATGCCGAGCTCTTCGGCTAGCCGGAGCCCGTGTATGAGCGCCTTGTACTCGGCCACATTGTTGGAGGCGGCAAAGTGAATTTGCAATGTATATTTGAGCTTGTCGCCCTTGGAAGAGGTGAGGACGATGCCGGCTCCCAAGCCGGTGTGCATCTTGGACCCATCAAAGTGCATTCGCCAGTGAGTGGAGTCAGGAGCCGGTGGCAGGTATTGGGTTTCGGCCCAATCGACGAGGAAGTCGGCCAGCACCTAGGACTTGATAGCGGTGCGGGGTTGGTAGAAGATCGCGTAGGGGGGCAGCTCAATGGCACATTTGGCCACTCGGCCAGATGCATCCCGGCTACCTATGATCTCGGCAAGCGGGGCAGTACACACGACCGTGATGGGGTGCTCTTGAAAATAGGGCTTGAGCTTCTTGGCAGCGAAGTACACACCGTAGCACATCTTCTGGTAGTGTGGGTAGTTCTGCTTCGAGGTAGATAAGACTTCGCTTAAGTAATACACCGGCCTCTGAACCAGCTGAGCCCGGCCTTCTTCTGGGCGCTGGACTACGATGACAGTGCTGACCACCCGGCTAGTAGCGGCAATGTAGAGGAGCATGGGCTCCTTTTCAGCCGGTGCCGCCAAGACAGGTGACGTGGTCAGCATCTTATTTAGCTCGTGGAAGGCTTGGTCCGCCTGGTCGTTCCACTCAAAATGAGTGGACTTGTTCATGAGTCGGTAGAGGGGGAGGGCTTTCTCTCCGAGCCGGCTGATGAAGCGGTTCAGGGAAGCCAAGCATCCAGTGAACTTCTGGACATCCCGCAGCTTGGTGAGAATCTCCATTCTCTCTATGGCCTTGTTCTTCATTGGGTTGCACTCGATGCCGCGTTCGGAGACCAGGAAGCCTAGGAGCTGGCCGGCTAGTACTCCGAACACGCATTTCTCGGGGTTGAGCTTGATTTGGAAACGGCGTAAGTTTTCAAATGTTTCTTTGAGGTCTTCCAGCAAGGTGCCGCGCTTCTCCGTCTTCACCACAATATCGTCTACATAGATGTGGGCATTTCTGCCGAGTTGCTTAAGGAGGCACTTCTGCATGCAACGCTGAAAGGTGGCACCGACATTTCTCAAGCCGAATGTTATAGTCAGGTAGCAGAAGGATCTGAAGGGTGTGATGAAGGCGGTCTTCAAGCGGTCAGCCGGATCCAACTTTATCTGGTGGTAGCCGGAGTAAGCATCCAAGAAGCTCAACAGCTCGCATCCGGCTGTGGAGTCTATTACTTGATCAATCCTTGGCAAGGCGAAGGGGTCTTTGGGGCAAGCCTTGTTGAGGCTAGTGTAGTCTATACACATGCGCCACTTGTTATTTTTCTTCAGCATGAGGACCGGGTTGGCGAGCCACTCTGGGAAGAAAACTTCCATAATGAAGCCGGTTGCCAAAAGCCGGGCTATCTCTTCTCCTACTATCCTTCTCTTCTCCTCCGATAGTCGGCGGAGAGGCTGTTTGACTGGTTTCGCACCTTCTCGGACATGTAGCTTGTGCTCGGCGAATTCCTTCGGCACACCTGGCATGTCATTGGGGGACCATGCGAAAATGTCCCGATTCTCATGGAGGAAATCGGCGAGCTCGCCTTCCTATTTGCTGTCCAGGTTTGCCCCGATGGTGGCAAACCTTTCCGGGTGATCTGGGTCCAGAGGTGCCCTCTTTGTTTCCTTGTCCGGCTGAAAAGAACCTTGGGCACCATATTCCTTGGGATCGGGGGACATGGCCGGCTGCTTTCCGGTCATGGCCACGACTCGGTCCAGTATCTTCTTCTCTTCAGCAATGACAAGGGACTCGGCCAGCCGGCTGCTGGCAGCCGCACATTCGTAGGATTTCTTGTAGTCTCCGGCTATGGTGATGATGCCCTTGGAACTTGGTATCTTCATCTTGAGGTAGGCATAATGGGGTACAACCATGAACTTGGCCAGGGCAGGTCGGCCAAGCAACGCCTGGTAAGGGCTCTCTAGATCCACTACTTCAAACCACACCGCCTCTCGGCGGAAATGATCCTTGTCCCCAAAGAGGACATCTATCTTGATCTTGCCAATAGGGGAGCATGACAAGCCGGGTACGATGCCATGGAACACGGTCCGACTGCGCATGAGCTGCTTTGTCTTGATGCTCAGCTTCTCCATGGTGTCACGGTATAGGATATTGATGCTGCTCCCACCATCTATCAGCACGCGGGAGAAGCGGCGGCTTGCCTTTCCGTAGCAAGGGTGGCATCCAGAACCAATGCGTAAGAGCCGTGAGACGGCATCACCTCTGGGTGATCCCTCCGGCTCCAGCTAATAGACCTTTCCGACCAGTGCATGAACTCTGGGTTGTTGGAGGCGACTGCGTTGACTTCTCAGTGTTGTCAGCGCCGGCTACGCCGATCTTCTGGCTGGCTTGTAAAGACGACGTACACGGCATGCTCGTCGGGGTACTCGTCTTGAACGGCTCCGACTGCCGGTCTGGCAGCCGGCTGTGGAGGAGCCGGAGGCGGCTGACCAGCAGGCGGAGGCGGCGCCATCCCCTCACCCTTGGAGATCCGTGTGAGCCAATGGCACTTTCTGGTCGTGTGGTTCGAAGGCTTTGCGCCGCTGTGAAACTTGCAGGGGGCATCAAGTGCTTGCTCGTAGGAGAAAGCCAGTTGCCAAGCCAGCCTGCCACCCTTCTTCTTCTTGGGCGCGGGCCGCCCCTCGGGTTGTTCGTCTTCGACTGTGGCCACCTGCCGACTGGTGGAAGGCGGCAGGGGAGCCTTGCGCTTGTGGTCGTTCTGGTGCGGGCGTCGGCTGGATTCTCCAGCCGGCGTCTTGGGACTTGGAGCAAGCACCTTCCCGGAGGCGTCTACTCGGAGCTCGGTCTTCACTGAGGAATCAGTTGTGGCATACTTGTCGGCTATGACCAGCAGCTCGTTGAGCGTAGTCAGCTCGTCGCAAAGGAGTCGGTGCTTCAGGAGGGTTCCTTCTCGGCACCTGGTGGTGAAGTACTCTATAGCTTGAACCTCGTGCACTCCCTCGCAGGAATTGCGGAGCTCGGCCCAACACGTGAGGTAGTCACGAGTCGATTCGTTAGGCCCTTGGACGCACAAGGAGAGCTGTCGGGGCTTGGGAGCCCGCTTGTAGGTGCTGGTGAAGTTGTGTGTGAAGGCTTCAGTGAAGTCTAGCCAGCTGTTGACACTGTAAGGCTTGAGGCTGTTGAGCCAGGTGCGCGCCGTGCCTTGGAGCATGAGGGGCACATATTTTATGGCAATACGCATGTTGCCGTTTCCGATGCTAACCGCGGTGGAGTAGTCGATCAACCAATCTTCCGGCTTCACAGAGCCGTTGTACTTGGGCGTGTCTCTTGGGAGCGAGAACCCTTTGGGGAAGGGCTCGTCGCGGATGCGGGGGCCGAAGCAAGACGGGCCGACATCATCTTCTTCTTCCAAGGCCAGGGATCGCGCAAGGCGGTCGATCCGATGGCGGGCATCATTATCGCCGACTCCTTCGCGGCGACCCAGCCGGCCGCCGAGAGTCGGATGCGTGACAGGCGGCGGGGTAGGGTACCTTTCTCCACGAGGCGGAGGAGGAGGGGGGTTGCCCTGCCACTCCACGGCTCAAGGGCGGCCCTCTGCGTCGCACTCGATGGAGACTCGAGTCCGGCTGTGGCTGGCAGTCGACTCCTTTTCTTTTCTCGCGCGGGTGTTGCCCGCGGTCGGTGTTCGGGACGTCGCGCCGTGCTCTCGGCGCGGGGGAGGACTCTCGGCACGGACGCCGGCTTCATGCCGCTCTGTGGCCGCGTCGATAAGTTGCTGGATGCGTCTGGTCATGTAGGGGAGCTCATCAGGCCCCAGCCCATTCAACTCGTCTGCGGCCGCCTCGGCGGCGCCCAAGTTCTCGAGAGGTGTGGCATAGACTGGGCGGTCTGCTCCTAGCATATCGGTGATAGCCGCGCCGTGTTTCTTGACGATGCCGACGCGGCTCGGCCCGTCGGGAGGCGGCGTGCCGAAGGCGGCACGGTCGACCTCGTGCTGGTGAGCCTCTATGAGGCGTCTCATGGTGGCGAGCTTCTAGCCCTCCGCAACGAGGGCGAGGCGGCGTGCCTCCAATGTCTTGTCGTCCGCGTCGGCCGGGACGGGGACGGACAAGTCGTCAGCGCCGTCTGCAGAGCGTCGTGGGCGTCTTCGCCTGAGGGGGCGCCGTGGCTGATGACCAGTACCTCGGTGATGGCACTGCCGCTGCTGTCGGCTCGAGGAAGAGGGTCGTTGATGACCACTACGTTGGTAGGGAAGGCGTCAAGGGATGCCGTGTCGGAGTCGACAAGCATCGGGTCGGTGGAGCCAACCGAATCCAAGTCTGCGGCAAGTTCGCTAGAGACGTGGAGTTGGTCGAGGAGGCTGACGAGGTGGCTCTCGGGGCAGTCTGTGCCCGCGTCGGATGCGGGCTCGTCGGAGACGCGAGCCTCGCCAAGCAGATCGGCGAGGCAGCTCGCCGCGCAGGCATCGGCGACGTCTTGCAGCGCGTCGAGGCACTGGTAGAAAAAGGGCATGTAGTCCCGGTTCATAAGGGCCTTTTGTCCTGGTTCTGGAACCGGGACTAAAGGGTCGGTACTAATGCCATGTCCCTTTAGTCCCGGTTCAATCCAGAACCGGGACAGATGGGCCTCCACGTGGCCTGTGCACGGAGCCCAAGCAGGAGACCCTTTGGTCCTGATTGGTGGCACCAACCGGGACCAATATTCATCCACGCGTCAGCATTTCTGTGGCTGGGGTTTTTGTTTTTTTTTTGAAAGGGGGGGGGTTGGGGGTTTTGGGGGGTTAATTTAGGTGTTTCATATATTGTGTTAGCTAGCTATAATTAATAGAGAGAAGTGTCCTCTCTTATGTCCATGCTTGGTCGACGCTACGTACTATACATACGTATAGAGAGGACTAGACACGCTAGCTAGCTAGTAAGCAAACGAAGGAAACAGAAGATCGTCATGAACATATATGCATACAGAGAGAAGTGATATCGACCACCTCTCCTTCTCCGAGAGATTGGTCGAACAACAAGTTCTCGTATATCTATCAGACACTACCGGCTACATATATACAACAATTATCTCTTACAAATATAATCATATGGACTCATGGTCCACATAGTATTCTCCATCTTCAGCGATCACGTGGTCAAGAAAGAATGCCGCCAATTCCTATTGAATTGCTCGCATGCGAGCTGGTGCTAGGAGTTCATCCCGCTTCCGAAACATCTAATTTGAAAAAGGGGGTCAATACATATATATATATATACATATATATACATATATATGTATATATATATATATATATATATATATATGAATGAATGAAACTCAACACAGATGATGGTAATAAAATAAAATTGTGAATGTTGTTATTTACGTACTTCATATTGTTCGTCAGAGTACCCTCCCCGCTCACAGGTCGTGTGGCGGATGGACTCGCAGACGTAGTATCCACAGAAATCATTCCCTTGTTCGTGCCACAACCACTTGACAAGAAATAGAGGTCAATCAAACTGATAAGCAAGAATGCTAAATGGTATTAATGAAACTAGCGCTTGAATCACTAGGAGATGCGCGGAACATGCTACTATAGTACTTACTTTCGGGTGTCTAAATTCCAGCTCGTTTGGCAGTCCCGGAACTTTTCTGGTGAATTTTCTCCAAACCCTGCCGGACAAAGAAAACAATTACTTGATATCAGGAAATGAACAAAGTTGCTGATATGGTGGATAATGATCGATTTAACTTACTTCTTGAGGATTTCAGTCATGTCCGCATACTCCTGGGGATCTTTTCGTTTAGAGTCCAAGACAGTTACTACTCCCCGCTCAAGCCTAATCTCTAGGAGAATATAGTGGTACCTGCACACGCATGCATAACTCATCAATTACATTACTATAACCTGGACTAATATATAAGGGAAACCGAATATGCACAAGACAGTAACACTCACTTGAAGTTGTAAGGAAAGAGTATTATATCTTTGTTTTTCACTTTTTTTTGAATGATCGTAGCAAGTTGGCCTCGGTATCTTCGGGACGATGTTCAACCTCAGTTGCATCTATGTGATATGTGTTAACGAACCCAATATCACCGATTTGTCTTTTCTTCAATTCGGCGATCTTCAATCTGCATAATATAGTGAGGATAATTACAAATACATGCAATGAAAGAGATGAGCTATATAGAGAGACTTAATGACAGAAGTAGTAGTACTTACAGACAGTAGCAGGTGACCGTTGTTTTATCGAGGGCCAATTGATTGAAAAACTGATAGAACTCCTCAAATGGAATAGGCAACAGTTCAATTCCAACGAGGTCATGCTCCGGTTTAACTCTCGCATACAAAGTACTCCTCCCCCCAGACTCTCTGCAGATTTTGAAGTACCAATCATGTAATCTTCACATCATCGTTGTTAAAGATTTTTCATCTTTAACGAGAGACTTCCCATACTCGTATCTGTGTATCTGCACCTCCATGGGATCATAATGTACATCGTAGGGCAGGTAATCGTCAACATTGCAATAACCGGGCACCATCCTCGAATCGACGATGTCGCTAGGCACCTTGAGCGGGGGGCACGATTGCTTCGCTTGTTTGCCGAGCTGGGCAATTTGTTTCCCAGCGAAAGTAACAGGTGCATAATGGTACGAAGCTCTCCAAAGTTATTTTGGAACGGAGTCCTATATAGGATAATTCGCTTTTTGGTACAAAGTTCAGCAAGAACCTTCCAAATATCATTATTTGGAAGGCCTTTGCTGAAATTCATACAAAAAGGCAAATTATCCTATCCGGGACACCATTCCAAAATAACTTTGGAGGACTTCGTCATGCCCTGGTTACTTCTGGCTAATGATGAAGCCATGGATTTCTTCAATACTTTGACACTAGGAAATCTCTCTCTCGACCCCTCGGCGATCCTCGACCCCTCGAACCCTCGACGACCCTGGAACCCTCGACCCCTCGGCGATCCTCTTCTTCCTCTCATGTTCGAGAGGATCGCCGAGGGGTCGGGAGGTTGCCTAGTGTCAAAGGATTCAACAAAACCATGTCTTCATCATTAGGCGAAAGTAACAGGTGCATGATGGTACGAAGCTCTCCAAAGTTATTTTGGAACAGAGTCCTAGATAGGATAATTCGCTTTTTGGTACAAAGTTCAGCAAGAACCTTCCAAATATCGTTATTTGGAAGGCCTTTGCTGAAATTCATGCAAAAAGGCAAATTATCCTATCCGGGACACCATTCCAAAATAACTTTGGAGGACTTCGTCATGCCCTGGTTACTTCCGGCTAATGATGAAGCCATGGATTTCTTCAATACTTTGACACTAGGAAACCTCTCTCGACCCCTCGGCGATCCTCGACCCCTCGAACCCTCGACGACCCTGGAACCCTCGACCCCTAGACGTCCCTGGAACCCTCGACCCTCGATCCCTCGACCCTATAGAACCCTCGAACCCTTGACCCTGAAAACCTCGACCCTTGACCCCTTAACGACCCTCGACCCTCTACCCTAGTTCCCGACCCTCGACCCCTCGGCGATCCTCGACACCCTCGTTCCCGATAAAAATTAAGAAGAAGAAGAAGAAGAAGAAGAAGAAGAAGAAGAAGAAGAAGAAGAAGAAGAAGAAGAAGAAAAGAGGAGAAGAAGAAAGGAATAGCTAGAGGAGAAGATAGAAGAAAAAAAGAAGAAAAAAAGAGAAGAAGAAAGGAATAGTGGAGAAGAAGAAAAAATAGAATATATTCTATTTTTTCTTCTTCTCCACTATTCCTTTCTTCTTCTCCTCTTTTTTTCTTCTTTTTTTCTTCTTCTTATTTATTTCTCCTCTTCTTCCTCTCCTATTCTTCTTTCTAAGTCCTGCTTATATCCACAGAGTATTGGTCCCGGTTCGTACCCCTCTCGACCCCTCGATGACCCTCGTCCCTGATAACATGTTTTCTCCCCTCGACCCCTCTGGACCTCTCGTCCCCCTCTCGACCCCTCATCATCACCTATCACCCCCCTCGTTTTCTTTAGCATATATCCATGAACAAAAAAATAATTCATATATAGAAAAAATGCTATATGAACATACATACATATGATAATCGTTTATTATCCATGCTAGAATTGTATTGATAGGAAACTCAGATACATGTGTGGATACATAGACAACACCATGTCCCTAGTAAGCCTCTAGTTGACTAGCTCGTTGATCAATAGATGGTTACGGTTTCCTGACCATGGACATTGGATGTCGTTGATAACGGGATCACATCATTAGGAGAATGATGTGATGGACAAGACCCAATCCTAAGCCTATCACAAGATCATGTAGTTCGTATGCTAAAGCTTTTCTAATGTCAAGTATCATTTCCTTAGACCATGAGATTGTGCAACTCCCGGATACCGTAGGAGTGCTTTTGGTGTGCCAAACGTCACAACATAACTGGGTGGCTATAAAGGTACACTACAGGTATCTCCGAAAGTGTCTGTTGGGTTGGCACGAATCGAGACTGGGATTTGTCACTCCGTGTGAGCGGAGAGGTATCTCTGGGCCCACTCGGTAGGACATCATCATAATGTGCACAATGTGATCAAGGAGTTGATCACGGGATGATGTGTTACGGAACGAGTAAAGAGACTTGTCGGTAACGAGATTGAACAAGGTATCGGGATACCGACGATCGAATCTCGGGCAGGTATCGTACCGCTAGACAAAGGGAGTTGAATACGGGATTGATCGAATCCTTGACATCGTGGTTCATCCGATGAGATCATCGTGGAACATGTGGGAGCCAACATGGGTATCTAGATCCCGCTGTTGGTTATTCACCGGAGAACGTCTCGGTCATGTCTGCATGCTGACCGAACCCGTAGGGTCTACACACTTAAGGTTCGGTGACGCTAGGGTTATAGAGATATTAGTATGTGGTAACCCGAATGTTGTTCGGAGTCCCGGATGAGATCCCGGACGTCACGAGGAGTTCCGGAATGGTCCGGAGGTAAAGAATTATATATAGGAAGTGCTATTTCGGCCATCGGGACAAGTTTCGGGGTCACCGGTATTGTACCGGGACCACCGGAAGGGTCCCGGGGGTCCACCGGGTGGGGCCACCTGCCCCGGGGGCCTCATGGGCTGTATGGGGTGCGCCTTGGCCTATATGGGCCAAGGGCACCAGCCCCAAGAGGCCCATGCGCCAAGAGAAGAGGGAAAGGAAGAGTCCTAAAGGGGAAAGGCACCTCCGAGGTGCCTTGGGGAGGAGGGACTCCTCCCTTGGCCGCACCCTTCCTTGGAGGAAGGGCCAAGGCTGCGCCCCCCCCCCCCTCTCCCTTGGCCCTATATATAGTGGGGGAAAGGGAGGGCAGCCCCAACCTGAGCCCTGGCGCCTCCCTCTCCCTCCCGTGACACATCTCCCTCCTCCCGCAGCGCTTGGCGAAGCCCTGTTGGAATCCCGCTACTTCCACCACCACGCCGTCGTGCTGCTGGATCTCCATTAACCTCTCCTTCCCCCTTGCTAGATCAATAAGGAGGAGACGTCGCTGCTCCATACGTGTGTTGAACGCGGAGGTGCCGTCCGTTCTGCGCTAGGATCATCGGTGATTTGGATCACGACGAGTACGACTCCATCAACCCCATTCTCTTGAACGCTTCTGCTTAGCGATCTACAAAGGTATGTAGATGCACTCTTCTTCCCCTCGTTGCTAGTTCCTCCATAGATAGATCTTGGTGACACGTAGGAAAAATTTGTATTTCTGCTACGTTACCCAACAGTGCCATCATGAGCTAGGTCTATGCGTAGTTACTATGCACGAGTAGAACACAAAGTAGTTGTGGGCGTTGATTTTGTTCAATATGCTTACCGTTACTAGTCCAATCTTGTTTCAACGGTATTGTGGGGTGAAGCGGCCCGGACCGACCTTACATGTACTCTTACGTGAGACAGGTTCCACCGACAAACATGCACTAGTTGCATAAGGTGGCTGGCGGGTGTCTGTCTCTCCCACTTTAGTCGGATCGGATTCGATGAAAAGCGTCCTTATGAAGGGTAAATAGCAATTGGCATATCACGTCGTGGTTTTTGCGTAGGTAAGAAACGTTCTTGCTAGAAACCCATAGCAGCCACGTAAAACATGCAAACAACAATTAGAGGACGTCTAACTTGTTTTTGCAGGGTATGCTATGTGATGTGATATGGCCAAAGGATGTGATGAATGATATATGTGATGTATGAGATGATCATGTTCTTGTAATAGGAATCACGACTTGCATGTCGATGAGTATGACAACCGGCAAGAGCCATAGGAGTTGTCTTAATTTATTTATGACCTGCGTGTCAACATAAACGTCATGTAATTACTTTACTTTATTGCTAACCGTTAGCTGTAGTAGTAGAAGTAATAGTTGGCGAGACAACTTCATGAAGACACAATGATGGAGATCATGATGATGGAGATCATGGTGTCATGCCGGTGACGATGATGATCATGGAGCCCTGAAGATGGAGATCAAAAGGAGCAATATGATATTGGCCATATCATGTCACTATTTGATTGCATGTGATGTTTATCATGTTTATACATCTTATTTGCTTAGAACGACGGTAGTAAATAAGATGATCCCTCATTAAAATTTCAATAAAGTGTTCCCCCTAACTATGCACCGTTGCGAAAGTTCGTCGTTTCGAAGCACCACGTGATGATTGGGTGTGATAGATTCTTACGTTCGAATACAACGGGTGGTGACGAGCCTAGCATGTACAGACATGGCCTCGGAACACATGCAAACACTTAGGTTGACTTGACGAGCCTAGCATGTACAGACATGGCCTCGGAACACAGAAGACCGAAAGGTCGAGCATGAGTCGTATGGTAGATACGATCAACATGAAGATGTTCACCAATGTTGACTAGTCCGTCTCACGTGATGATCGGACACGACCTAGTTGACTCGGATCATGTAATCACTTGGATGACTAGAGGGATGTCTATCTGAGTGGGAGTTCATAAGATGAACTTAATTATCCTGAACATAGTCAAAAGGTCTTCGCAAATTATGTCGTAGCTCACGCTTTAGTTCTACTGTTTAGATATGTTCCTAGAGAAAATTTAGTTGAAAGTTGATAGTAGAAATTATGCGGACTAGGTCTGTAAACTGAGGATTGTCCTCATTGCTTCATAGAAGGCTTATGTCCTTAATGCACTGCTTAGTGTGCTGAACCTCGAACGTTGTCTGTGGATGTTGCGAACATCTGACATACACGTTTTGATAACTACATAGTTCAGTTAAACGGTTTAGAGTTGAGGCACCGAAGACGATTTTGAAACGTCGCGAGACATATGAGATGTTTCGAGGGCTGAAATTGGGATTTCAGGCTCGTGCCCACGTCAAGAGGTATAAGACCTCCGACGATTTTCTTAGCCTGCAAACTAAGGGAGAAAAGCTCAATTGTTGAGCTTGTGCTCAGATTGTCTGAGTACAACAATCATTTGAATCGAGTGGGAGTTGATCTTCCAGATGAGATAGTGATGTTTCTCCGAAGTCATTACCACCAAGCTGCTAGAGCTTCGTGATGAACTATAACATATCAGGGACATATATGATGATCCTTGAGATATTCGCGATGTTTGACACCACAAAAGTAGAAATCAAGAAGGAGCATCAATTGTTGATGGTTGGTGAAACCACTAGTTTCAAAAAGGGCAAGGACAAAAAGGGATACTTCATGAAACGGCAAATCAGCTGCTGCTCTAGTGAAGAAACATAAAGTTGAACCCAAGCCCGAGACTAAGTGCTTCTGTAATAAGGGGAACAGTCACTGAAGCAGAACCACCCTAGATACTTGGTAGATGAGAAGGCTGGCAAGGTCGATAGAAGTATATTGGATATACATTGTGTACTTTACTAGTACTCCTAGTAGCACCAGGGTATTAGATACCGGTTCAGTTGCTAAGTGTTAGTAACTCGAAATAAAAGCTACGGAATAAACGGAGACTAGCTAAAGGTGAGCTGACGATATGTGTTGTAAGTGTTTCCAATGTTGATATGATCAAGCATCGCACGCTCCCTCTACCATCGATATTGGTGTTAAACCTAAATAATTGTTATTTGGTGTTTGCGTTGAGCATAGACATGATTGGATTATGTTTATCGCAATACAGTTATTCATTTAAGAAGAATAATGGTTACTCTGTTTATTTGAATAATACCTTCAATGGTCTTGCACCTGAAATGAATGGTTTATTGAATCTCGATCATAGTGATACACATGTTCATGCCAAAAGATATAGGATAGTACCACCTACTTGTGGCACTGCCACGTAAGTCATATCGGTATAAAACGCATGAAGAAGCTCCATGTTGATGGATCTTTGGACTCACTCATTTTTGAAAAGTTTGAGACATGCGAACCATGTCTATTGGTGTATATGCATGAAGAAACTCCATGCAAATGGACCGTTTGGACTCATTTGATTTTGAATCACTTGAGACATGCAAATCATACCACATGGGCAAGATGACTAAAAGCCTCGGTTTCAGTAAAATGGAACTAGAAAGCAACTTGTTGGAAGTAATACATTTTGATGTGTGCAGTCCAATGAGTGCTGAGGCATGTAGTGGATATCGTTATGTTCTTGCTTCACAGATGATTTGAGTAGATGTTGAGTATATTTACGTGATGAATCATGAGTCTAAATTATTGAAAGGTTCAAGTAATTTCAGGGTGAAGTTGAAAGATCGTCGTGACAAGAGGATAAAATATCTATGATATGATCATAGAGATGAATATCTGAATTACGAGTTTGGCACAGAATTAAGACATTGTGGAAATTGTTTCACAACTAATACAGCCTGGAACACCATAGTGTGATGGTGTGTCCGAACATCATAACTGCACCCTATTGGATATGATGCATACCATGATGTCTCTTATCGAATTACCACGATAGTTTATGGGTTAGGCATTAGAGACAACCATATTCACCTTAAATAGGGCACCATGTAATTCCGATGAGATGACACCGTATGAACTATGGTTTAGAGAAACCTAAGCTGTCATTTCTTAAAAGTTTGAGGTTGCGACGCTTATGTGAAAAAGTTTCAAGCTGATAAGCTCGAACCCAAAGAGGATAAATGCATCTTCATAGGACACCCAAAATAGTTGGGTATACCTCCTGTCTCAGATTCGAAAGCAATAAGGGATTGTTTCTAGAATCAGGTCTTTTCTCGAGGAAAAGTTTCTCTTGAAAGAATTGAGTGGGAGGATGGTGGAGACTTGATGAGATTATTGAACCGTCTCTTCAACTAGTGTGTAGCAGGGCACAAAGAGTTGTTCCTGTGGCACCTACGCCAATTGAAGTGGAAGCTTATGATAGTGATCATGAAACTTCAGATCAAGTCACTCCGAAACCTCGTAGGATGACAAGGATGCGTACTACTTCAGAGTGGTACTAATCCTGTCTTGGAAGTCATGTTGCTAGACAACAATGAACCTACGAGCTATGGAGAAGCGATGGTGGGCCTGGATTCTGATAAATGGCTCGAGGCCATAAAATCCGAGAGAGGATCCATGTATGGAAACAAAGTGTAGACTTTGACAGAATAGCTCGATGGTCGTGAGGCTGTTGAGTATAGATGGATTTTAAAAGGAAGACGGACAATGATGGTAAATGTCACCATTAAGAAACCTCGACTTGTCGTTAAGATGTTTTCCGACAAGTTCAAGGAGTTGACTACGATGAGACTTTCTCACTCGTAGCGATGCTAAGAGTCTGTTGGAATTATGTTAGCGATTACTGCATTGTTTATGAAATCTTGCAGATAGGATGTCAAAACATTGTTTCCTCGACGATTTTCTTGAGGAAAGGTTGTATGTGATACAACCGGAAGGTTTTTTCAATCCTGAAAGATGCTAATAAGTATGCAAAGCTCCAGCAATCCTTCTCAGGACTGGGGTAAGCGTCTCGGAGTTGGAATGTATGCTTTGATGAGATGATCAAAGATTTTGGGTGTATACAAAGTTTATGAGAAACTTGTATTTCCAAAGAAGTGAGTGGGAGCACTATAGAATTTCTGATGAGTATATGTTGTTGACATATTGTTGATCAGAAATGACGTAGAATTTGTGGAAAGCATATAGGGTTATTTGGAAAGTGTTTTTCAATGGAAAGCCTGGATTAAGCTACTTGAGCATTGAGCATCAAGATCTATAAGGATAGATCAAAACGCTTAATGGTACTTTCAAATGAGCACATACCTTGACATGATCTTGAAGGTGTTCAAAATGGATCAGTCAAAGAAGGAGTTCTTGCCTGAGTTTTAAGGTATGAAGTTAAGACTTAAAGCTCGACCACGGCAGAATAGAGAGAAAGGACGAAGGTCGTCCCCTATGCTTAAGACGTAGGCTCTACAGTATGCTATGTTGTGTACCGCACCTGAAGTGTGCCTTGCCATGAGTCAGTCAAGGGGTACAAGAGTGATCCAAGAATGGATCACAGGACAGCGGTCAAAGTTATCCTTAGTAACTAGTGGACTAAGGAATTTTCTCGATTATGGAGGTGGTAATAGAGTTCGTCGTAAAGGGTTACGTCGATGCAAGCTTAACACCTATCCGGATAGCTCTGAGTAGAGATACCGGATACGTATAATGGAGCAACAATTTAGAATAGTTCCAAGTAGAATAGTTATTTGGAATAGCTTCAAATAGAACGTGGTAGCTACATCTAGGAGATGACATAGAGATTTGTAAAGCACACACGGATCTGAAAGGTTCAGACCCGTTGACTAAAACCTCTCTCACAAGCAACATGATCAAACCCAGAACACATTGAGTGTTAATCACATAGTGATGTGAACTAGACTCTAGTAAACTCTTTGGATGTTGGTCACATGGCGATGTGACCTGTGAGTGTTAATCACATGGCGATGTGAACTTGATTATTGACTCTAGTGCAAGTGGGAGACTGTTGGAAATATGCCCTAGAGGCAATAATAAATAAGTTATTATTATATTTCCTTGTTCATGATAATCGTTTATTATCCATGCTAGAATTGTATTGATAGGAAACTCAGATACATGTGTGGATACATAGACAACACCATGTCCCTAGTAAGCCTCTAGTTGACTAGCTCATTGATCAATAGATGGTTACGGTTTCCTGACCATGGACATTGGATGTCGTTGATAACGGGATCACATCATTAGGAGAATGATGTGATGGACAAGACCCAATCCTAAGCCTAGCACAAGATCATGTAGTTCGTATGCTAAAGCTTTTCTAATGTCAAGTATCATTTCCTTAGACCATGAGATTGTGCAACTCCCGGATACCGTAGGAGTGCTTTGGGTGTGCCAAACGTCACAACGTAACTGGGCGGCTATAAAGGTACACTACAGGTATCTCCGAAAGTGTCTGTTGGGTTGGCACGAATCGAGACTGGGATTTGTCACTCCGTGTGAGCGGAGAGGTATCTCTGGGCCCACTCGGTAGGACATCATCATAATGTGCACAATGTGATCAAGGAGTTGATCATGGGATGATGTGTTACGGAACGAGTAAAGAGACTTGTCGGTAACGAGATTGAACAAGGTATCGGGATACCGACGATCGAATCTCGGGCAAGTATCGCAACCGCTAGACAAAGGGAATTGAATACGGGATTGATCGAATCCTTGACATCGTGGTTCATCCGATGAGATCATCGTGGAACATGTGGGAGCCAACATGGGTATCCAGATCCCGCTGTTGGTTATTGACCGGAGAACGTCTCGGTCATGTCTGCATGCTTCCCGAACCCGTAGGGTCTACACACTTAAGATTCGGTGACGCTAGGGTTATAGAGATATTAGTATGCGGTAACCCAAATGTTGTTCGGAGTCCCGGATGAGATCCCGGACGTCACAAGGAGTTCCGGAATGGTCCGGAGGTAAAGAATTATATATAGGAAGTGCTATTTTGGCCATCGGGACAAGTTTCGGGGTCACCGGTATTGTACCGGGACCACCGGAAGGGTCCCGGGGGTCCACCGGGTGGGTCCACCTGCCCCGGGGGCCACATGGGCTGTAGGGGCTGCGCCTTGGCCTATATGGGCCAAGGGCACCAGCCCCAAGAGGCCCATGCGCCAAGAGAAGAGGGAAAGGAAGAGTCCTAAAGGGGGAAGGCACCTCCGAGGTGCCTTGGGGAGGAGGGACTCCTCCCTTGGCCGCACCCTTCCTTGGAGGAAGGGCCAAGGCTGCGCCCCCCTCTCCCTTGGCCCTATATATAGTGGGGGAAAGGGAGGGCAGCCCCAACCTGAGCCCTGGTGCCTCCCTCTCCCTCCCGTGACACATCTCCCTCCTCCCGCAGCGCTTGGCGACGCCCTGTAGGAATCCCGCTACTTCCACCACCACGCTGTCGTGCTGCTGGATCTCCATTAACCTATCCTTCCCCCTTGCCAGATCAAGAAGGAGGAGACGTCGCTGCTCCGTACGTGTGTTGAACGCGGAGGTGCCGTCCGTTCGGCGCTAGGATCATCGGTGATTTGGATCACGACGAGTACGACTCCATCAACCCCGTTCTCTTGAACGCTTCTGCTTAGCGATCTACAAGGGTATGTAGATGCACTCTTCTTCCCCTCGTTGCTAGTTTCTCCATAGATAGATCTTGGTGACACGTAGGAAAATGTTGAATTTCTGCTACGTTACCCAACAATTGGTCCCGGTTCTGGACTGAACCGGGACTAATGGGCTGAGCCGGCCTGGACCAAAGCCCTGTTTTCTACTAGTGGGGCAAGCGCCATCGGGCGAGCCAGGCTGGTTACGCACGTTGGAAAGGAAGAGGGTTCCTGTCCAGAGCAGGTCTCCGGACGATGGTGCACCTGGCCCCATGGTGGCCGCCAAATGTCGGGTGGTTGATGCAACATATGCCAATGGATGGCTTATCATTGTGGGAGCCAATAAAACATCGCCGGTGCCTGGAAACGGGATAAGGCGAAGACATGCACGCCGGTGAATCTTACCCAACTTCAGGGCTCTCCGTGGAGATAACACCCCTAATGCTGCTCTACGGGGTCTTTGCATGATCACTAGCTCAATGGGTAGCTACAGAATGCTCCTTGAGCTGATCGGTGAAAGGATGAAGGAGGGCAAGGCCAGCCCGCTCCTCTTCTCCTTGTGGTGTCTAAAAACTATCCAAAGAGAAGGTCCCCCTGCATGGGAACCCTGGGGGGTTTATATAGGTCTACCCCCCAGGGGTACAACGGTAATCCGGCTGGGCGTGAGCCCTAGCCGTATGTGTCTGCGCCCGCCAGCTTCTCCGCCGACTGGTGGGGCCCGCCGACTGGTGGGCCCGCCGGCTGCCGACCTTTTGGTCGACAGGCCGGCCCCACCGCTCGGGGGTCCTGTCGGAGGCTGGTTACTATTGCCTTGCCCCTGGTGACGATGGCTTTGTCGTGGTAAACATGGCTACAGTGCCGCCGCGAGGCAGCTCATCACTGTAGCCTTACCTTCTCTTGTCTCCTTAATGAAGGACCTCCTTGGAGGGGGAGAGCTGGCCGGCTATTGGAAGCCTGGCCACCTTCAGGTTCTCCCTGACCGAGGGGGCCCGCCACCCACGGGTCGTACTGACCGCTCGTCGTGGGTGACGTCATGGTCATCGTGGCAACAGTGCCGCGCCGGACGGGTGATGGCCGCCCCGTACGATGCACTGTGGCCATGCGTTCCCCGGGATTCGGGGGTGGCAGGCTTTACTGTAGCCACGCCCCGTCGCGTCGCCGTTATTTGGGTGCAGAATCTGAGGGCAAGATCTTAGCAGCCTGCTGAGGGGCCGGTGAAGGAAATATGCCCTAGAGGCAATAATAAAGTTATTATTTATTTCCTTATATCATGATAAATGTTTATTATTCATGCTAGAATTGTATTAACCGGAAACATAATACATGTGTGAATACATAGACAAACAGAGTGTCACTAGTATGCCTCTACTTGACTAGCTCATTAATCAAAGATGGTTATGTTTCCTAACCATGGACAAAGAGTTGTTATTTGATTAACGGGATCACATCATTAGGTGAATGATCTGATTGACATGACCCATTCCATTAGCTTAGCACCCGATCGTTTAGTATGTTGCTATTGCTTTCTTCATGACTTATACATGTTCCTATGACTATGAGATTATGCAACTCCCGTTTGCCGGAGGAACACTTTGTGTGCTACCAAACATCACAACATAACTGGGTGATTATAAAGGTGCTCTACAGGTGTCTCCAAAGGTACATGTTGGGTTGGCGTATTTCGAGATTAGGATTTGTCACTCCGATTGTCGGAGAGGTATCTCTGGGCCCTCTCGGTAATGCACATCACTTAAGCCTTGCAAGCATTGCAACTAATGAGTTAGTTGCGGGATGATGTATTACGGAACGAGTAAAGAGACTTGCCGGTAACGAGATTGAACTAGGTATTGGATACCGACGATCGAATCTCGGGCAAGTAACATACCGATGACAAAGGGAACAACGTATGTTGTTATGCGGTCTGACCAATAAAAGATCTTCGTAGAATATGTAGGAACCAATATGGGCATCCAGGTCCCGCTATTGGTTATTGGCCGGAAACGTGTCTCGGTCATGTCTACATTGTTCTCGAACCCGTAGGGTCCACACGCTTAAGGTTTCGATGATAGTTATATTATAAGTTTATATGTTTTGATGTACCGAAGGTTGTTCGGAGTCCCAGATGTGATCACGGACATGACGAGGAGTCTCGAAATGGTCGAGACATAAAGATTGATATATTGGAAGCCTATGTTTGGATATCTGAAGTGTTCCGGGTGAAATCGGGATTTTACCGAAGTACCGGGAGGTTACCGGAACCCCCCGGGAGCTATATGGGCCTTAGTGGGCCTTAGTGGAAAAGAGAAGGGGCAGCCCAAGATGGGCCGCGCGCCCCTCCCCTCCCTTGGTCCGAATAGGACAAGGAGAGGGGGCCAGCCCCCCTCTCTCTTTTCCCGCCTCCGCGAATCCTATTCCAACTAGGATTGGGGGGAATCCTACTCCCAGAGGGAGTAGGACTCCTCCTGGCGCGCCTCTCCTTGGTGATGATGACTACTTGATAGTTTAGTCCACCATGCTTAACAGCTTAGAATCGGGACTTCAAAGACGTTTTTGAACGTCATGGACCATATGAGATGTTCCAGGAGTTGAAGTTAATATTTCAAGCAAATACCCGAGTTGAGAGATATGAAGTCTCCAACAAGTTCTATAGCTAAAAGATGGAGGGGAATCGCTCAACCAGTGAGCATGTACTCAGATTGTCTGGGTACTACAATCGCTTGAATCAAGTGGGAGTTAATCTTCCAGATAAGATAGTGATTGACATAATTCTCTAGTCACCATCACCAAGTTAGTAGAACTACGTGATGAACTATAGTATGCAAGGGATGACGAAAACGACTCCTGAGCTTTTCATGATGATGAAATCGATGAAAGTAGAAATCAAGAAAGAGCATCAAGTGTTGATGGTTGACAAGACCACTAGTTTCAAGAAAAGGGCAAAGGGAAGAAGGGGAACTTCAAGAAGAACGGCAAGCAAGTTGCTGCTCAAGTGAAGAAGCCCAAGTCTGGTCCTAAGCCTGAGACTAAGTGCTTATACTGCAAAGGGACTGGTTACTAGAAGCGGAACTACCCCAAGTGATTGGCGGATAAGAAGGATGGCAAAGTGAACATAAGTATATTTGATATACATGTTATTGATGTGTACTTTACTAGTGTTTATAGCAACCCCTCAGTATTTGATACTAGTTCAGTTGCTAAGATTAGTAACTCGAAACGGGAGTCGCAGAATAAACAGAGACTAGTTAAGGGTGAAGTGATGATGTGTGTTGGAAGTGATTCCAAAATTGATATGATCATCATCGCACACTCCCTATACTTTCGGGATTAGTGTTGAACCTAAATAAGTGTTATTTGGAGTTTGCATTGAAGCATGAATATGATTTGATCATGTTTATTGCAATGCGGTTATTCATTTAAGTAAGGGAATAAATTGTTGTTCTGTTTACATGAATAAAACCTTATATGGTTACACACCCAATGAAAATGGTTCGTTGGATCTCGATCGTAGTGATACACATATTCATAATATTAAAGCCAAAAGATGCAAAGTTAATAATGATAGTGCAACTTATTTGTGGCACTGCTGTTTAAGTCATATTGGAATAAAGCACATGAAGAAACTCCATACTGATGGGCTTTTGGAATCACTTGATTATGAATCAGTTGATGCTTGCGAACCATGCCTCATGGGCAAGATGACTAAGACTCCGTTCTTCGGAAAAATGGAGCGAGCAACAGATTTGTTGGAAATCATACATACTGATGTATGTGATCTGATGAATATTGAGGCTCGCGACAGGTATCATTATTTTCTGATCTTCACAGATGATTTGAGCAGATATGAGTATATCTACTTGATGAAACACAAGTCTGAAACATTTGAAAAGTTCAAAGAATTTCAGAGTGAAGTGGAGAATCATCGTAACAAAAATAAAAAGTTTCTACGATATGATCGCAGAAGTAAAATATTTGAGTTACGAGTTTGGCCTTCAGTTAAAACAATGTGAAATAGTTTCACTACTCACGCCACCTGGAACACCACAGCATAATGGTGTGTCCGAACGTCATAACCGTACTTTATTAGATATGGTGCGATCTATGATGTCTCTTACCAATCTACCACTATCATTTTGGGATTATGCATTATAGACAGCTGCATTCACGTTAAATAGGACACCATCTAAATCCGTTGAGACGACACCGTATAAACTATGGTTTGACAAGAAACCTAAGCTGTCGTTTCTTAAAGTTTGAGGTTGCAATGCTTATGAGAAAAAGTTTCATCATGATAAGCTCAAACCCAAATCGGAGAAATGTGTCTTCATAGGATACCCAAAGGAGACAGTTGGGTACACCTTCTATCACAGATCCGAAGGCAAGACATTCGTTGCTGAGAATGGATACTTTCTAGACAAGAAGTTTCTCTCGAAAGAAGTGAGTGGGAGGAAAGTAGAACTTGATAAGGTAATTGTACCTTCTCCCGAATTGGAAAGTAGTTCATCACAGAAATCAGTTCCAGTGATGCCTACACCAATTAGTGAGGAAGTTAATGATGATGATTATGAAACTTTGGATCAAGTTACTACCGAACCTCGTAGGTCAACCATAATAAGATCTGCACCAGAGTGGTACGGTAATCCTGTTCTGGAAGTCATGTTACTTGACCATGATGAGCCTACGAACTATGAGGAAGCGATGATGAGCCCATATTCCGCAAAATGGCTTGAGGCCATGAAATCTGAGATGAGATCCATGTATGAGAACAAAGTATGGACTTTGATTGACTTGCCCGATGATCGGCAAGTAAATGGATCTTCAAGAGGAAGACGGACATTGATAGTAGTGTTACTATCCACAAAGCTAGACTTGTCGAAAAAGGTTTTTGACAAAGTTCAAGGTGTTGACTACGATGAGAGTTTCTCACTCATATCTATGCTTGAGTCTGTCCGAATAATGTTAGCAATTGCCGCATTTTATGAAATCCAGCAAATGGATAAACAAAACTGCATTCCTTAATGGATTTATTAAAGAAGAGTTGTATACGATGCAACTAGAAGGTTTTGTCAATCCTAAAGGTGTTAACAAAATATGCAAGCTCCAGCGATCCATCAATGGACTGGTGCAAGCATCTCGAAGTTGGAATATACGCTTTGATAGGTTGATCGAAGCATATAGTTTTATACAGACTTGCGGTGAAGACTGCATTTACAAGAAAGTGAGTGGGAGCACTACAACATTTCTGTTAAGTATATGTGAATGACATATTGTTGATCGAAAATAATGAGATTATGCAACTCCCGTTTGCCGGAGGAACACTTTGTGTGCTACCAAACATCACAACGTAACTGGGTGATTATAAAGGTGCTCTACAGGTGTCTCCAAAGGTACATGTTGGGTTGGCGTATTTCAAGATTAGGATTTGTCACTCCGATTGTCGGAGAGGTATCTCTGGGCCCTCTCGGTAATGCACATCACTTAAGCCTTGCAAGCATTGCAACTAATGAGTTAGTTGCGGAATGATGTATTACGGAACGAGTAAAGAGACTTGCCGGTAACGAGATTGAACTAGGTATTGGATACCGACGATCGAATCTCGGGCAAGTAACATACCGATGACAAAGGGAACAGCGTATGTTGTTATGCGGTCTGACCAATAAAAGATCTTCGTAGAATATGTAGGAACCAATATGGGCATCCAGGTCCCGCTATTGGTTATTGACCAGAAACGTGTCTCGGTCATGTCTACATTGTTCTCGAACCCGTAGGGTCCGCACGCTTAAGGTTTCGATGATAGTTATATTATGAGTTTATACGTTTTGATGTACCGAAGGTTGTTCGGAGTCCCGGATGTGATCACGGACATGACGAGGAGTCTCGAAATGGTCGAGACATAAAGATTGATATATTGGAAGCCTATGTTTGGATATCGGAAGTGTTCCGGGTGAAATCGGGATTTTACCGAAGTACCGGGAGGTTACCGGAACCCCCGGGAGCTATATGGACCTTAGTGGGCCTTAGTGGAAAAGAGAAGGGGCAGCCCAAGATGGGCCGCGCGCCCCTCCCCTCCCTTGGTCCGAATAGGACAAGGAGAGGGGGCCGGCCCCCCTCTCTCTTTTCCCGCCTCCGCGAATCCTATTCCAACTAGGATTGGGGGGGAATCCTACTCCCAGAGGGAGTAGGACTCCTCCTGGCGCGCCTCTCCTAGGCCGGCCGCACCCCCCCCCTTGATCCTTTATATACGGAGGCAGGGGAACCCCAGAGACACACAAGTTGATCCACGTGATCTTTTTCTTATATTAGCCGTGTGCGGCGCCCCCTGCCACCATAGTCCTCGATAATATTGTAGCGGTGCTTAGGCGAAGCCCTGCGACAGTAGTACATCAAGATCGTCACCACGCCGTCGTGCTGATGGAACTCTTCCCCGACACTTTGCTGGATCGGAGTCCGGGGATCGTCATCGAGCTGAACGTGTGCTAAAACTCGGAGGTGTCGTAGTTTCGGTGCTTGATCAGTCGGGCCGTGAAGACGTACGACTACATCAACCAAACGCTTCCGTTGTCGACCTACAAGGGTACGTAGATCACACTCTCCCCTCGTTGCTATGCATCACCATGATCTTGCGTGTGCGTAGAAATTTTTTGAAATTACTATGTTACCCAACAGCCGGTTCCTGGGAGTCGGCCCTTTCATGGCCGGCTTCTGGAAGTTGGCCTTCTCGTGGTCTTGTTTCTCATGGATTTCAGGGCTGGGCCGCCTTCGCACAGCCGGTTTGAGAGGTAGCCGGCTGGAGGAAAGCGGCCCTATGTCTTGGCCGCTCGAAGGCCTGAGCGGCCTGTAATTTTTCTGAAGTGCCAGGGGCGGCCGGCTAGGCTACCCGTGGTCATTTACTCCGACAATAACTGATAACTTTATGGTGACTTTTGACCAAAAGAAGTGATCAAAACATGCCAACATGAGATCTAGTTTCAAAGTTCACGTCGCGATGGATTTTTTATGCGTAATCAATTTTTAATCAGAAACGACAATTTAAGCTGTAAAATATTTTACAGTTTCGAAATATCGAGAATCTACAATGACATCTAGTTTCCTGTGCTCTAGTGCATTTACATGTGGAGAGAATGTTGGAGGAGCCATTTTTATGCCCCGGTAATTTCTATGTAAATGGTATGGTAACTGACGTATCACAGAGGTGATAATTTATTTAGCCTAGGTGTGGTCACTTCTGAGCCGGAAAAAGGTCGCTGAAACATACCAACATGGGATCTAGTATTGAAGGTCTCGTCGTGACGAATCTTTTATATGAAAACAGTTTTTTCCAAACGGAGCGACGGTTTGACCTGCGAAACATTTTCCTTCTCCCGACATCTCCGCCCCGACCCCTCCTACACCATGGCGTACGCCATCCCCCACTTTGCGCCCGGCTCAACCTAGCGCGCTGGGCTGCTTTAAGGTTCTTGCCGATGCGAGTCGGGCCTCCCTGTATGCAATTAATCAAATAGACTTTTTTTTTCTTTCCGTGTGGGCCTGGTTAAGCTGTATGCAGTTAACCAAATGCGTCCTAACTTTTTTTTGAGGGAAAGCCAATTGGCACTTTATTGCTGGTTCAGAATAGTTACATCCTTCAAGACATGCGGGAGAAGAAAACTAGGGGGGTAATTATCCCACCGATATATCAAGTTTGAATCATAAACATGTCTAGCTAAGAAATGTGCCAAAGAGTTTGCTTCCCGTGGGCAATGTTCAGAACTAATTGAAGGAATATCGTGCGCCAACTGGAAGCAATCTGCCAGTATTGTTGAATAGGGAGCTAGGATATCTGACTCACCATTACATGCGTTGATTATCTCTAAGCAGTCCGATTTCACGGCCACTCGCGAGCATCCAATCTGATGAACAAGCTGTAATCCACGGCGTACGGCCATCGCTTCTGCTGCCGCTGCATTTACAGTATGGTCAATAGTTTCAGCAACTCCTGCCATAGCCTCACCCCTGCTGTTCCTTAAGATCGCTGCAACAGCCCCTGAACCATCCTCGAAAAAAGTGGCATCAGTGTTTAATTTGTATGAACCCGGAGCAGGTTTGACCCAGCCAGGCTTCGCTGGGGTAGCCGAATGCTTGATTACAGAGTTGGACGTGATTCCATGGATTGCAAAAGCAGTACTGTTTGGGTTTTTTAATGTCTCTCCTTTGCGTGCTTCCCGACGTTCCCACCAAATGTACCATGAAGCAACTGCCACTGTTTCATGGAGACCAATCTGACCCAGAAACGGAGACGAGCCTTTTGGTCGTCGTAAGATTTCCTCGAGTACCACTGAACCAGAACGATCAACTTTCGCTGCTTCTTGGCGTTGTCCAGTCCAAGAGCACGCCAAACCTGGGCTGCACGCGAACAAGTGAAGAGCAGGTGCTTAATATCCTCCAGACCTTTGTTACAAACCGGACACACCGGGGAGACCTTTATGTGTCTATTCGCTAGGACGGCCATACCCGGGATCAAACCATGAAGAGCCCTTCATAAAAATATCTTAGAGGGTGCTTGGATCCAAGGGACTATTTTTAGTCTGACTAAAAATAGTCCCTTTTAGAGGCTAAAGTTCCAAGCACCCCTGACTAAAGAGAGGCTAGGACTAGTCTTGAGGCTAAAAACTTTTAGTCATAAGAAACCTACTAAAATATGTATTAGCCCTCTCTCTCCTCATTTAATTCCTCTACTTTAACACATGCGAGTTCTGGATTGGATGGTTTGGAGGATAATAAATGCTCAATAATTTGATTTTAGTTTCTTTAGTATTTAGATCCAAGCATGGGTGAGGCTAACAAGTTTTAGTCCTACTACTTTTAGTCATGGGACTAAAACGTATCCAAGCACCCTCTTAATCTTGTGAAACCGTACAACACCTGTTGTTTGACTGTGTGGTGGCCCAACAAGTTTGGGGATTTGTGGCAGAAGCTTTTGGTATCGATAGAATTTCTTGTTTTGGAAATATTGTGTCCTTCTGGCATATGCATAAGGAAAATGTTGTCTTAACTATGGTGACAACTGCTGCCTTGTGGAGCCTGTGGAGACTAAGAAATGAGTTTTGCTTTCAGGGGTGCAAATGGAGAAGTGTGAAGTGCATTCTTGCAAAACTAAGCTGCTTTTTACACCAATGGAAAGTTCTCTGCGACGATGGGCAGGCGACTCTACTGCTACGATGCATCCTTCTGCTGGACAAACGGCGTGGGGAACTCCTCCGGATCGCATGGAGATGATGCTGGGAGAGACCAACTGAAAAACTGGGCGCTGGAGATGATGGATCACTCCTGAAGATCTTCCTGGTGCTCTGTAATAAGTAAAAGACTTCATTTTTGCTTCTAGCCTCTAAACTGTTATATTGGCTTTAGGCTTTTATCGTTGATTTAGCTCCTCTGTAGTAGCCGAATGTTACTATGTAAAACTGGTTGTTGTCTGCTTCGTTCTATAAAAATGGGGCGGGGGGGGGGGGGGGGGGGGCAACCCCCTTTCTTTCAAAAAAAATATCTTAATCTTGCTTGGGACTTCTAATTTCCATAGTATTTCCCACACCAACAATGCGTCCTAACTTTCGTTGGGTGATTGTGTCACACACCAACAACATCATTCAAATTTAACTATGTGGACGGCTTCCTACATGGTACATACATGCCCAGAGGGAAAAACAAAAAAAGAAAAAGTTAAGACACAAACTAAAAAAGATCGCAGTCAACCATGCAACCATGCTGGGGGGGGGGGGGGGGGGGTGAAGCTGGAACCAAGCACAAACTGTAGCCGCACCTCATTGAGCACCTCGAACTCGAGGTCTTGAACGGAACCAAAACTAGCACAACAATCTGATCAACGCAGCTCATCTTATTCATCGGTGCAATTAAACTAGCGTTACAGCAACAGTCCGAAAGAAAGAAAGGAAAAAGGGGGAAGAGCGACCACAACAGGTGAACAACGCTGGCACAGCGATTCACTCTGTCCACTCGCCCACCGGCCGGCTCACTTCATTGGATTCACCATCACCCGGTTCAAGGCTGCGGCCGGGCGTCGGTGGCGACGCTAGTTACCGCCGGAGATGTCGCCGTTGCGGCCAACCTTGGTGCACCTGGGCACGGGGCCAGGAAGGTAACTGTCGCCGCAGTAGTAGCCAGATCGGCCCAAGCAGGGACGGAGCCAGGATTTAAACATAGGGGGGGCGAGAGAGATAGCTATCACACACATAATATGTATATCAAGTCTCACGTAAATCCACAATGTATATTTTGCAATAGTTGCACATAATTTTTGTATGAGAAAATAACACATGTTTTGCAACTGTGGGTGTAAATTTAGCCCTACCATTACCTATATGATCATAAAATTAGCAAGTTGAATTCGTATTTTCGGTGCAAAGATATGTTATGTTCCTTTTTTTTTGTGAGAGAAGTGCAGCTAAGCAGAGATGAACAATATATTAGATCTCTATCAAACATCGAGTAAATACATGTGAGTACAACGGCAGAAATGCTACTAACTAATGCAAGGATTAGCGTATCAGACCAATAATATGTTTATAGCTAGAGAAACGATCTACCGCCGGCAGCGAAAATTAGCGGCGGCCATCGCAGAATCACCATTTTCTCAAGTTTATAAACAACAATGATTCGTGACGGTGGCTGATGGAAACTAGCGGGCGGCGGACGTGATATTGGGAATTCGGGACCAAATCGTGTGAGCTACTACCTCCGACTCAAGATCTAATGGTGAAAAAACACTAACCTCTTTTTCTCGTTTGGTAGCTCACATGTATGGCCGGCCGGCCGGAATGCACCGTCGGATCGATACAACAACACTTTTGTGTCCCCTTCCCGGAGAGATTATATGAAGATCTAGCAGGCAGCCGGCGGCCAGCGGCATGGTCGATCGCAGGAGCAGTTTTTTCAGTAGGGTTGAAACGAAGGGATTACAGTAGACCTGAACTGTGTGCGTAATGGTTCATAGCCTGGCCCCTTTGCTTTCACGGTGGGCTACTTCCTATTTTCTATTCCATGGATTTGGGCCTTTATGCTGCAATCACTTGTTCAACAACATATGCACTCTGGGCGTTTCTAAAAAAAACATATGGGCTCTGGGCTATGGGAGGGGGGGGGGGGGGGGGGCGAGGCAAGCCACGGACAACTGCGGGGCCAAAAAAAATAGCGATTAACTTTTCGCTATTAACGTGCGACACGATCGTTAGGGAGGGTCTCGCCCCCCCTCGTCCCCCCCTGAATCCGTGCCTGGGCCCAAGGACACGCAGTCCGCGCAGGTGGCGGGGCACTTGTGGTCGAACATATCATCGCAGTGACATATCCACAGGATCCCGCCGCACCGCTCCCGGTTGCAGCAGCTCGGCCGCTCAAAATCCTTCACGGCCGCCGTTGCTTCACCGGCGCCAGCGACCCCTAGACCTGCACGCATCCGTTATCCAGATATTTGCACGGCATACTAATGGAAATGTGCAGGGATGAACTATCTGGTCAATCGAATAGTGTAACAGTTATGTAGGAGTACCGTGGCTCGGGAGACGGATAACGGCGTCCACCTTGTCGTCATCGGCGGCGGCGGCGGCGGAGAGGCGCCCAGCGAGGGAAAACACCAGCAGGATGGCAGCAATGTATGTCTTCATGGCCGCAGGCAGGTCAGTCAGCTAGGTTCCTCTTGGGTGAATGAAACTTACGGGCGCCGCTCCCGTATTTATAGCCCGTCAGCTATAGACTATAGTGCATATCAACATGTCATCATCTGCACTCTCAAAACGTGCAGCGAATCAGAATCCGCGTGCACTCTCGTCGGGGCATGCAAGAATCACGTGCGTGGCCTGCACATGCACGCACACACGTGAGGGTGGCGTGCATGCTTGCCTCAACCACCGACAGATAGTACACGCCCGTTATACCTTCATATGTATGTCTGTGTTTTTTTCAGAATTTTTTAAAACATAGAAAATAAAAATTTTGACAAAATTTAAATTTTTCAAAACCGAGCTACATGGAGCTCAGCCTCCGAAGACAATATTCGGCTAGACAGGAGTATCCTTTGCGATGAAAAACCGGCAACAAACTTGGAGGTTTCCTTCGCCCATCATGAGCTACATAGTACGGCAAGTGAATGTGACACTTGAGATTTCATTCCCCAAGATCGTGGCACTGAGTTTTAACTCGATGGCCACTCCTACCTATGCACTAGTTAACCTATAAGGCTGCTGCCAATGCATGGGTGCTTAGATGAGGTGCTAAGCACATTAAATAGCTTAGCAACTATACTCCCCAATGCATAGGTGCTTAGCTTATGGTTGCTAAGCTTACTTCATTTAATGATTTAACAACTAAAACTCTTCATGTATTGGTGGACTCCCTTCTTTTAAATGTTTTGCCTAGGTTCACGCGCTTAGCATTGGTTTTTTCTGGGGTCACCACACTCATCTCTCTCCTCTTAAATAACTTATCACATCAGATTTTTTGCCTACGTGGAAGGCTTAGCACCTGTACAAGGTGGAGCATTGGGAGGGGTCTAAGAAATCATCCAAGGATCGGATCCATCGCCGGCAAAAGCGGATTGGGTCGCATCATCCCTCCAGTGCGATTCCATCTTGATGCCAGTCAGTTTGATAGTATGAACGTATGCACGTACATCTTACCTCTATAAGCACCTTTGAGAGACTGAGTCAGTATAACATATTAAGAGTTTATGCTGCAGTCATCATAGGTGTCTGGAAATCGACGAAAACGTCTTTTCTCATTAAACAAACATCGCCGGAAACCTGAAATAAAACCAGACACCCGTCTCATATTTATAGCCCCGTCAACAATGGTGCATCTCAATGCCATCTACTGTACTCCCAAGCATTGATCTTTTATTTTTGTTTTTAGAATCCCGCGACGTTTGAATTTGAACACGATCGATCACTCCTGCACGCGCATGGTATATGCATGTATGGGGGCGCGTAGGGTTTCACCATTTGCGTTGCTCCCAAAATGTGCAGCGAATCAGGAATCCACGTGCAAGCGTCGGGGCATGCAAGCATCTTGTACGTGTCCTGCACCCGCACGCGTATATACGTAGATGCCGGTGGCGTGCATGCTTGCCGTTACTCATAATGGAAGTATCATATATATACTAGTATGATGCATATGATACTAGTGAATAATATTATCTTCATAGTGCATAGTATTATAGAGTAGTATCATATATTTATTGTCATGCATGACACAAAGTAGTATACTCCAGTATTTAACATAATATGGTATCTACCTATGTTACTTTTTCTCTCTCTCTCTTAATTATGTGCCATATGAGCGTGTTTGCTATTCTCGCGTGCATGATACCGGCTATGATATCACCACTATGGTCAGCCTTAGCCCCAGATGGATCAGTACACTAGTAGTACCGAGTTTTAACTCGATGATCACTCCTACCTATGCACTCCACTAGTTAATCTAATAAATCATCCAAGGATCGGAGTCCATCGGCGGCAAAACCGGATCCGGTCACATTCGGACCATACCTTCATAAACACGGACTAGTCAGCCGCTTGGAATAAGCGGGTAGCTATCTCAAAAAATATCAACAACTCAAAAGAAACAACATGGACTAGTCAGCTCGATAGCAGATTTTTTTTTCTCTTGACAAAGGACATTTTCATTCCGTGGATATATAGAGGCGATATGCCATAAGGAGCGAATGCATGTTACTGTATAACACAATGCACACAACTAATACTCCAACACGACCAGAAGGAAATGCCACTTCAGTTGTAATACATATACCGACATCCATGACAATGACGGCTTCATCCACTCCGACGGGGATGGTCGCACTTGTCCCTTATCTTTTGCGCGGTTCCCTATTGTGGATTCTCCCGTTTTCATGAAAAAAATTCATTGATCTGCCACCTAAGAGGTTCGTCTCATCACCTTGTTTCGGTTTGTTTGTTTGGATGTGTTGCTTTATACATAAAGTGGGACGAAAGCCCTTTTCGGCAAAGGCACACGAAACCATGGATTTTCTTGGATCAATCGAAGAAGAGAGAATGAGAGGCAAATCAGGAGGAACTGCACCGTTGGAGGATGTAAGTGTTGGGAATTAGCACACAAATGTACTTGTGGTTAACTGATAACTGCAGCGGAAGCAAAGTAATCTCAGCACCACATCATGTACTAACTCAAGGATCGTTGCTTAGCATGGAAGAAAACATATGCAGCAACATATATGGAGGCAGAAAATGTTAAGCAGCAGGCAAGACACTCCTCAACCTAGTGTCTTATGATAGGAGTAAGTTTTGGGACAGCATCAAGCATCAACAAAGAGACACCAGATTTATGTGGAAAACCCCTCAACTTGAGGGGAAAAACCACGGGCCGAAGCCACCCAAATCCTCTTCCACTATTATCAAATGTGGGATACAACAAGTTCTTCTCTAGACGGCACTAGAGGATCTCATACATCAAGATTTCTGAATCTTGGATGAACACAACAGGATTTGGGGCTCAAGAACTAGGGATTGAAACAATCTCACCAAAGATGGTGGAACCGAAGCTTGAAGGAGGCAAGATAATGGATCTGGACCATCACAACCTTGGGGAGGAGCTCCCTTTGCTTCTTCCTTCAATCTTCCTCTTCTTCCCTTGCTCTCTTGATTTTCTCTCTTCTTCTCTCTTGGAGGATGAACTGATTTTCGTCACCCTTGGTGGTGGCTGCTGGATGGAGGGTAAAGCATCCCCATCCACTCATGTGCAAAGTCCAAAATGACCCTAGTTCATAACCCTAATGGGTAGTGGGCTTCTGCACCTCTTTGGGCTGCCTAAAAGGCCTCAAATGGTCATCTCCTCACAGCCCACATGAGGAGGATATCCTAGCAGTAAGTACCTTGAGAGGCCAAATAAATTAGGAGGGGTTGGACCACTGGAGGATGTGAGTACCTTGAGAGGCCAAATAGATCAGGAGGGACAGGACCGCTGGAGGATGTGAGTACCATGAGAGGCCAAATAACTCAGGAGGGACTGGACCGCTGGAGGATGTGAGTACCTTGAGAGGCCAAATAAAATCAGGAGTGACTAGACCGCTGGAGGATGTGAGTACCTTGAGAGTCCAAATACAGCGAGACTGGTGGTTGGCGGTAAGATTCTCTTCCCCGGCAGCACCGCGTCAACTGGGTATGCCACCACTTGGCCGTCCCGCCCTCTTCCGTCGAGGCCACCCTGCATCTCCTCGTGGTCACCTTCTCCCACAGCCCGCCCTGCACCCGACATCTCTGCATCTTACTCGGCCCCACATCACATGGCCAGCCGATCTGTCTTTGAGGGGATCGTCGCCGCACCAAACGCTCAAGCCGAGACTTGAACCCTGATGGGATGACTGCGAACTCCCGCGCCTTGCCAACCGAGCTATGCTCAGTTCTCCGTTACCATGCATGTCACTCACCCATTTTACTTTATCTATGATCTATCTATCACAGTTCTACACCAATATATAATAGATGACCACTACTTGGCCTGTACGCGGATTGGGGAGTAATGCTCCTACTACTCCCACACTCACAGGTGACAGGTCACCCGACTACATAGCCTCGTGGCAACATTCCCATGCATGTCGCCAACCACCAGATGACCAAAAAAAACTCACCACGCACATATTCCATGTGCATGCATCCTCCATCCATCCACACTATCTATATAAGCCTGCACTATTCCATCTACCTTCCTAGTCTCTAGCCCAGTCGTGCTAGCATCTGCACCCAGTCCTCCTAGCTAGACGATCCGGCGCCGGCGAGGAGGTCATGGCCATGGCGGCGACAGCGTGGCTGTGGGTGGAGGTGCCGGTGCGGGTGGACTGGCCGGCCGTGGCCGCGCAATGCGCGTGGGCCGGCGAGCAAGCGCGGGCGTTCCTGGTGGTGCCGGCCGTACGGCTGCTGGTTCTCCTGTCGCTGGCCATGACCGTGATGATCCTGCTCGAGAAGCTCTTCGTCGCCGCCGTGTGCTACGCCGCCAAGGCCTTCGGGCACAGGCCCGAGAGCCGGTACCAGTGGCGGCCGATCGCCGCATCAGCATGCAAAACTGGCGGCGATGACGAGGAGGACGGCATTGTGGTTGTCGGCAGCGCGGCGTTCCCCGTGGTGCTGGTGCAGATCCCCATGTACAACGAGCGCGAGGTGACCTCCTCCCTGGTGCTCAATAGGAGAATGCTGATCGATTTTGACCGGCGGCAAGCTGGTGCTGTGGTGGTTTTGTTTGCTGATCAATTTGTTCTATCGTTTGTTTGGATTGGATTGAATGGATGGAATGAAGGTGTACAAGGTGTCGATCGGAGCAGCATGTGCGCTGGAGTGGCCGTCGGATCGCATGGTGATCCAGGTGCTTGACGACTCCACCGACCCCGTTGTAAAGGTACGTAATCAATTCCCTTCCTTTCTAAATATAAATTTTTTAATAGAGATTTCAATACGAACTAGTATTATATACAAAGCGAAATGAGTGAATCTACACTTAAAAAAATTATCTATACACATCAGTTAAAGGTCTCATATTTAGAAATCTCTTAAAGGTCTTATATTTGAAAATGGAGAAAATATTTAGAAACGAAGGAAGTAGCCCGCTGCAAAAGCAATAATCCTTGGGTTACTTCGTCGTACATGCACAATTTCCGATTTCCCAGAAGTGTGGACTACTAGTTTCTTGCCGGCCGTGATAAGTGGAGATGAAGTCCTGCACATAGAAATCGATCGTAGGCCAACAACATGCATGTGCAGTGCACACAATCAATCTAGGATCCATGAGAATACCTTGGCGTCGCCAGAGCATGTTCCCAAATTCTTTGGAATATTATAACTAATCAGAATACCTGGCGTTCATGTGACCAGCAAGGAACGTGAGGAGACGTGACACTGGGTTAGGTGGCTGGATCTACCTTGATCGGCCTCATAGTCAACGCTTCACTCATCTTTTCGAGCCTCACAAAAAAGCAAAAAAGAAAGAAAAACACTTTATCAAGTTCGGGGTGCCACATTCCAATATTTTCGAATAGTGCTACCTCCGTTCTAAAATAATTCAACTTCTTTTTTTTAGATAGAAAATAATTCAACTTCTGGATTTATCGAAATTCAAGCTTGTTTAAGTTTGACTATTAAGTTGATAGAAAAAAAATTATTAACACCTAGAGCATCAAATTAGTCTCATCTGATTCTTTATGAAATTTATTTTCCTATGATGCACAATTACTGTTGTACTACATCTTAGCACATTTTTCTATAGATTTGGTAAAAGTTAAGCATGTTTGATTTAGGACAAATCTAGAACTTCAATTATTTTGAAAGAAGAGGGTAGTACTATGTTGGATGACTCGTTCCCGAATAAATTAATCACAAGCACTACACTCTTGATGCTGGCGTTCACAGGGTTTGTTTCATCATCAAGACTTAGTCCGGTTTACGATGTAAATTAGTCAAAAACAATTCTTAAGATCTTCATATGTAAATTCAAATGGTATAGGAGATAAATGAGACTTGGTTAATTCCGACAGCTAGTTACACCCTTGGTTTTTTTACAGAGAAGATGCTATTATTTGAGACAAATTGTTAGTGGTAGATGCAGTTTCGAAAGGCATGCTCCGTGTTTCTGCTGTGGAGTTTTGGACAATAGATTACCCAACAGCACAATTTTTCAAGATAAAAACCGATCGTACTTTCTGTTTCATTTTTATCAGGACTTGGTGAAGATCGAGTGCCAAAGATGGAAGAGCAAGGGCGTGAACATCAGGTACGAGGTCAGACAGAACCGCAAGGGGTACAAGGCCGGCGCGCTCAAGGAAGGGTTGATGCGCGACTATGTGCGGGAGTGCGAGTTCATCGCCATGTTCGACGCCGACTTCCAGCCCGAGTCCGATTTCCTCTTGCGGACCGTCCCATTCCTCGTGCACAACCCTGACATCGCCCTCGTCCAGACTCGTTGGAAATTCGGTTAGTAACCCTCGTGCACTATGTTCTAATACTACTGTTTATGACTTTATAAGCAGGATCTAAAGCTTATTTTGTACTCTTTGTTGTGCAGTTAATTCAGATGAGTGTTTGTTGACAAGATTCCAGGAGATGTCACTGGACTACCATTTCAAGTTTGAACAAGAGGCTGGATCCATAGTGTACTCGTTTTTTGGCTTCAATGGTACGTAAACTCGGTTTTGTCATAGACCCCTTTAAAAAAAAAAGGTTAAACCCACGCTTATGCATCATTGTCATGCACACAACCATATCTTATATATAGCTCAAGTATCCAAATAAGCATGTTGAGCGAGTGATTTGTTTGGGATATTTGCATCTTCCAGGGACAGCTGGTGTCTGGAGGATCTCGGCGATCAATGATGCCGGGGGGTGGAAGGAACGGACGACCGTGGAGGACATGGACCTGGCTGTTCGCACGACGCTGCTGGGCTTGAAGTTCGTGTATGTTGGTGCCGTCAAAGTAAGCCAAAAAATAATGCTCTTTTATTTAGTTGCTTTTCTTTCAGAAATAAGCAAACCCATTGAGACACAAACCAAAGGATGCTCGGACTTGTGCATGGTTAGGTCAAGAGTGAGCTCCCAAGCACATTCAGGGCATACCGATTTCAACAGCACAGGTGGTCATGTGGACCAGCAAACCTGTTCAAGAAAATGTTGGTAGAGATTCTACAGAACAAGGTCTGTATTTATTTGCTATGTAAGGATGCATCACCACGCACAACATCTTGTTGCCTGAAATTTAATTTACTCTATGCAGAAAGTGTCGTTTTGGAGCAAACTCCACCTGTTGTATGACTTCTTCTTTGTTGGGAAGATCACTGCTCATACAGTGACATTCGTCTACTATTGCTTTGCGATCCCGGTGTCCGTTTTCTTCCCTGAGATTCAGATACCTCTCTGGGGCGTGGTCTACGTTCCAACTGTTATCACCCTCTGCAAGGCTCTTGGATCACCAAGGTAACACACACCTTAAGATCGAACGACAGTTCTAATGTTTATTACATTCAGTTAACACCAGAAAGCCACTCTTTCAGTTCATTTCATCTGGTGATCCTCTGGGTCCTCTTTGATAATGTGATGTCATTGCACCGTATAAAAGCCACAATAACTGGTCTTCTCGACGCTAGACGAGTCAATGAGTGGGTTTTCACTGAGAAATTGGGAGATGCCAACAAGACAGAGCCAGCCGTGGAAGGATTAAATGATGTGCAAGTGATAGATGTCGAGCTATCGACGCCCCTAGTACCAAAGCTCGAGAAGAGGCGAACACGATTATGGGACAAGTAAGCAAAGTCTATTGTCTCAAAGCTAATACATTATGCTATATACTACTTTGGTTTACTGTATATAAACTACCGATTTGAACGTTTTCTAGTTTTGTTAAGTAATGCCTGATTTGTGTGTTCTTTTATCAGGTACAACTGCTCAGAGATTTTTGTGGGAACCTGCATAATTATATGTGGTTGCTATGACGTGCTTTACGCAAACAAAGGGTACTACATCTACCTCTTCATTCAAGGCCTAGCATTCCTCGTCATCGGTTTTGAGTACATCGGCACACGCCCTCCCAGCGCCGAATAAGCTACCATGCCATTCATGGAGTTGATACGCATGGTTACGACAAACCAAGTGCAAGTAAAGCCCCTCTCCTGCACATATCGATCTCAGAACATAACGATATACAAAGAATTTATACTCGGCCCTGGTCAGATCTGATCAACCCTTTAATTCTTTGCTGGCCAAGAAGGCCATCAAAATTGCATGGTAGTTCATTTGATAATAACATACATTTACTGAAGCGTCATGACATAAAGATGCATTCAACACCTGGAGGAATAACAGAAGTTGTAAATGAAATAACATTCTCTGTCAATTACTTACATTAGATTCTCCAAAAATCCAATTACTTACATTAGATTCTCCAAAAATTTATGTGCCAATGTACTTACTGATGTAGCTTATTTAGAATAGAGGATGATCAGCACTTTGTGCAGTTGTGTTGTGTAGTCGGCCAAAACATGTAAATGTACATTTGCTCAACACCATTTATAACTCTGTCGAATTCGGACAGACCTTAGAATGCAGTAACAAGAATTCAGACACATGTTGGAATGCAGTCAAATTCAGACATGTAGCTTAGCAAGCGAAGGAATATTTGTGGTATAACATTTTGAGTAAAATGCATCATAAGTCCTAAAACTATCGGAGGTGTGTCAGTTTAATCCTATAACTTTGAAACTACATTTTTGGGTCCTAAAACTATCAGAGGTGTGTCAGTTTAGTCCTATAACTTCGAAACTGCACTTTTGGGCCCTAAACTATCGAAGGTGTGTCAATTTAGTCCTATAACTTTGAAACAGCAGTTGTGGGTCCCAAAACTATGTAAGTTTGTTTCTCTTAGATCCTAAGCTTGCATGGTTAGCATTGACCCACCAACGAGTCACTTGGAAATGCTTGGATTGTAGCCACGTTGACCCGACCCAATGGGCCCACCAGGTTAAGTTATGAAAGGTAAATATGCAACAAAAAAACTAGAGCGTTGTCTCGCCTCATTCTCACGCGCTCGTCTTCTCCCACGCACAGAATGCTCAGAGGCGACGGTACAGAGGCCATCAGTGGAATGATGGTTTGAGCTCCAGCGAGGAGAGTAGACCGGTCATCTCAGCCCCCCCCCCCCCCCCCCAACAGTAGCAGAACGACACGTCGCACAACGTCCAATTGGTACCCACCTATGGCTACTGCTAGGGTTGTGTCACTCTCGACGACCTCTGCGCCAGCTTTACAGTTTCTACGCACTCCTCCGCGTCGCCCGACAGCTCACCACCTATGTCCATGCTCGTGCCCAAACAACAACCTGCACGGCGAACTCTACGGCATGGGTGTTGGGGCAACGATGATATCATCAAACAGAGAGATAGAGAGAGAGAGAGGTGGGATGGCGTACTCCATCCCAATTGGCTCGGGATCTCCCCGGCGGCCTCGCCGAGGGAGAGGGATGTCGTCCTTCATGCCGACTAGCTCGGGGTCTCCACGACGGTCACGCCAAACCTCCCAGGGAGGCTACCGTGCAGCTCATGGCCATGTAGGTGGTGGGCATGCGGGTTGCAGGACACACTGCAACGTGGAAGCGTATGTACGACTTTGGGGGACATAAACACATACAAAGGGCTCATTTGAAAAAATGCACCATGGATGGTGGCCATGCAAGATTAGGACCTCAGATGAACAAACATACATAGTTTTGAGACCCCAAACTGTAATTTTGAAGTTATGGGACTAAAATGACACACCTCTAATAGTTTTAGGACCCAAAAGTGCAGTTTTGAAGTTATAGGACTAAACTGACACACTTCCGATAGTTTTAGGACCCAAAAGTGCAGTTTGAAAGTTATAGGACTAAATTGACACATCTATGATAGTTTTAGGACTTGTGATGCATTTTACTCTAACATTTTCCACGTGAGGCAGAGGAGGGAGATGTGCACCCATGCTTATATGCGCGGGGTAGACGAAAGGTCAGTACTTTGCTGAGTTTGGAACTCAGCATAGGAAGCCCAACCGTCCAATAGTCGTTGCCACGTCTCCCGTGGGCCCACCTGCAAGGTCTTTGCCGAGCTTTTTTCCATGGGAGCCCGGCATCGACGTGACCCCTGAAATTCTGTAGTAAAAAATGAAAAGGAAAAACGATTGCTGTCTTTTTGTTAGTGCAAACACAGTAACACATAGATCGTCGTCACATCTCCGTCGCCTAGTCGTTGGTGGGGCCGGCCTCTCAGGGCATTGCCCAGTTTCTGACATGCGAAACTCGGCCAATGTGCGGCATCATCAAGTTTCTCCTTGTCGTCAAGTCCCTTTTTACGGGCACTGGGTACACAGTGATATTTGCCGAGTTTTGTGGCACTACAGAGTTCAATTCCCTGGAAACTCGGCAGCCACCTTACACTGCTAAGCTCCCGATAAAAGGAACTCGGGGAGCCTTGGAAACTCCACATCTGCCGCATTCCAGCAGTGATTTGATTTTAATTTGTAAAGCTTTGTAAAACTTACATAGGTTCACCGTAGGTGTAGGATTTTTTTTTATTTTTTTTGCGTTTATCTTGGTATCGTGACACCCTTCCACGGTGCCAGTGGCGTAGTAAGAACTTTTGTGAAAGCTGGCCAAACTTGAGGCTAAGTGCCTAATCTTGAAATCGGAATAAGCTGTTCAAATGGACATGGAGTATCTAGTCCCGAGCTCATATGCTCCCTAAAGAACAGTCAAATCGAAAAAAATAGTAAAAAATTCACAATATTCTGAAGAAAAAAAATTGGTGCAAACTGACAAATGTTCTCGATGCTTGCAAGTTTTCATCCTGAAATAGCATTCATGGAAGTCGTGGTAAAGACAAACAAATTAGTCCTACAAAAAATGCTATTTTTGAAAGCATTTTGGAGTGTTGTTTTTCTTTCTTTTTTGCTATGACTTTCACGAATGATATTTCGGGATGAAAATTTGCATGCTCCGAGAACATTTGTCAAAGTTTGCACAAAAATAATTCAGATTTTTTTTCTTCATTTTTTTTGGAATTTACTGTTCATTCCTAGCTCAGCTTGGGAGCAGAAGGGAACTTTCGTGTTCGAATACGCAACATATAAAATAGCCTTAAATTTCCCAACCACAATCCAATTAATAATAATGAAGTGAAAAGTATAAACATAGTAATCTTACAAATGTATGAACTAATATATAATATATCAGTATTGAGCTTCATAGACCAAAATAAAGTTGTGAGCACAACAAAAGTCATGGAACCAAGCCATGCATAAAACCAAGCTTCATGTTGCCAGCAAAAGTATAGTAATCCAAATTAATTACCATAAAAATATAGGTCTGCTTCTGTTTCCGGTTGCACATCATTCATATTTTTTAGTTGAATTTGCATTTTTCACTGCCTGCTCTATTAATCAAAAACCTCTTAATGTATGACACTTGATAATTCAAATTTTGAAGTAACATATAATTATGTAGAACAAATCCCTAAGCAAAAGACTAGGTCCATGAAGTCATGATCTGTGCCACAATAGGTAATTGCACACGCCCCGACCATAAAATATAAACCCTAAATCTATCAATATTTTTGAATCATTACCAAGCTAGCACGTGAGACAAAAAATATTAGTTGTAACAAAGATACTCGCCATGACGGTTAGTGTTTTTTTGCTCCCGGCGGGGCTCGAAACCGCGACCTTCGGCTCATAAGACCAACGTAACAACCAACTGAGCTACGGGAGCTGAGCGGTTACGAAAATTGATTCACCCATTTTATATTGTTACTTATCTGTACATGAAGTTGACCGGGAAAACTGCTTTGGATACCAGATCTGTAGTCGCAAGCACCTTCTTGGTCCAACCCCCGCACCGAAATCGTGTTACCAGCAAAATACAATATGAAGGTCGAAACCCTTGTAGCTCGTAGCAGCTTAGGTTCACGTCGCCGAGAGAAAAATTGCCGACGCGTGTCTGACCATATAAGTGCACAGATCACTTACTTTTAGTGACCAGGAAGATGTGTCATCGTCATAGTCACTGCAAAATGGGAATATGATTTGGTAATTGGCACCGCCCCATTCGGCGTAGTAATTTTCCCTTCATTTTTACACATGTTTAAACCGGATTTTCACAACCAATTTTGATACATCACTTCGATTTGTCTACTAATGACTAATAAATAATATAATTACAAATCTCCATGTTTATTTATGTTCTTGCAGATATGGGCATCAATGCCAATCAATTGGACACGCGTGCAGCTGTCTCCAAAGGAGAAAAGGGCATGCGACCATGTGGCGCCACCACCGAGACGTTGTATTTGACAACTTCCGTGAAGGGAAGGGATGATTCGCATCAGAGACACCCTGAAACCCAATTTCGTCCGTCGGCACTATATAAGGAGAAGAAAATCCTTCGGAAAGAAGAGTTTCGGAGTTTTGCCAAGTTCACCCTACCAGCTGCTGGCACCATTCCCATGTAAGTTGCCGCCATCTCTATAGCCATCATCATCCCCACCACCATTACCTCCATCTCCATTAGTCATATTACTTGTAATCGAGAGTAAATCACAATTAGAGGCATTGTAAGACTTTAATCATTCATCTTAAGATATCTGCGTCTACAATGTCTTTTGTTTTTGATCTATTCGCGATGTGTGAGTAGCCCCTTTGGGCTAAGGGCAGCAGTGTAGCCTTGCAGCCCCATGTACGTGCATAAAGGGATTGTTGCTTACTTTAAGAGAATGTTATTACTATGTTTGTGCAACTGTTTGGTCTCTTGTCTCTACTCGATCCTAGGGCTCGCAGGTACACCCAAGATGCAGAAGATCGAAATAAACAAAGCCGGAAGAGAGGAGTGGAAGACTATGCCTAGTACATTAGCTAGAATCGAGTTTATGGGGTACATACGGTGCATCATTAAACACCCAATGCATTAGTACAATATATATACTTAATAACTAAGGTAACCCATGAGTTGGAAGGGTCTTGATTAGACAACAGAACCTTGATGCGGCTAGTAGTCTGTCGTGGGTTATCTGGACGCATCTTCCACATCTATTTGTTGACAAGGTATATGTAATAGTGTTCTGATACGTCTCCAACGTATCTATAATTTTTGATTGCTCCATGCTATATTATCTACTGCTTTAGACAATATTGGGCTTTATTATCCACTTTTATAATATTTTTTGGGACTAACCTATTAACCGGAGGCCCAGCCCAGAATTGCTATTTTTTTTTGCCTATTTCAGTGTTTCGAAGAAAAGGAATATCAAACGAAGTCAAAACGGAATGAAATCAACTGGAGAAGTTATTTTTGGAAGGAAAGCTACCGGAAAAGCTTGGAGTGCACGTCAGGAAAGAAGGGAGGTGGCCACGAGGGTGGGGGCGCGCCCACCCCCCTAGGGCGCGCACCCTGCCTCGTGGGCCCCTCGAAGGTCCACCGACCTACTTCTTTCACCCATATATACCCACGTACCCTAAAACTTTCAGAGATGAGAATAGATCTAGAGTTCCGCCGCCGCAAGCCTCTGTAGCCACCAAAAGTCAATCGGGACCCTGTTCCGGCACCCTGCCAGAGGGGGGAACCCTCACCGGTGGCCATCTTCATCATCCCTGCGCTCTCCATGACGAGGAGGGAGTAGTTCACCCTCGGGGCTGAGGGTATGTATCAGTAGCTATGTGTTTGATCTCTCTCTCTCTTGTGTTCTTGATTTGGCACGATCTTGATGTATCGCGAGCTTTGCTATTATAGTTGGATCTTATGTTGCTTCTCCCCCTTTACTCTCTTGTAATGGATTGAGTTTTTCCTTCGAAGTAATCTTATCGGATTGAGTCTTTAATGATTTGAGAACACTTGATGTATGTATTGCCGTGCGTATCTGTGGTGACAATGGGATATCACGTGATTCACTTGATGTATGTTTTGGTGATCAACTTGCGTGTTCCGCCCATGAACCTATGCATAGGGGTTGGCACACGTTTTCGTCTTGATTCTCCGGTAGAAACTTTGGGGCACTCTTTGAAGTACTTTGCGTTGGATTGAATAGATGAATCTGAGATTGTGTGATGCATATCATATAATCATACCCACGGATACTTGAGGTGACATTGGAGTATCTAGGTGACATTAGGGTTTTGGATGATTTATGTCTTAAGGTGTTATTCTAGTACGAACTCTAGGGCTGTTTGTGATACTTATAGGAATAGCCCAACGAATTGATTGGAAATAATAACTTTGAGGTGGTTTCGTACCCTACCATAATCTCTTTGTTTGTTCTCCGCTATAGTTACTTTGGAGTGACTCTTTGTTGCATGTTGAGGGATAGTTATACGATCCAATTATGTTATTATTGTTGAGAGAACTTGCAATAGTGAAAGTATGAACCCTAGTCCTTGTTTCCTAGCATTGTAATACCATTTACGCTCACTTTTACCACTTGTTACCTTGCTATTTTTATATTTTTAGATTACAAAAACCTATATCTACCATCCATATTGCACTTGTATCACCATCTCTTCGCCGAACTAGTGCACCTATACAATTTACCATTGTATTGGGTGTGTTGGGGACACAAGAGACTCTTTGCTATTTGGTTGCAGGGTTGTTTGAGAGAGACCATCTTCATCCTACGCCTCCCACAGATTGATAAACCTTAGGTCATCCACTTGAGGGAAATTTGCTATTGTCCTACAAACCTCTGCACTTGAGGCCCAACAATGTCTACAAGAAGAAGGTTGTGTAGTAGACATCACGTTCACAAGTGCCATGCATGTTGATTATCTATATCTACATCTACGCCAATATAAAAAGACCCAAAGGGACAGATCCAATTAATCCCAGCCATCAAATCATGTCAATCCAACGACCTAGACTGCTTCAATGTTGAGCGCTCAGCACGTTTAGCGTGTGCGAACCAAACTGTGGTTAGATGGTTAGAGGGACAGTGGTATCCCCAGCCCACCGGGGTTCAAGTCCTGGTGCTCGCATTATTCCTGAATTTATTTCAGGATTTTCGGCGATGTGCTTTCAGTGGGAGGAGACGTTCCCGTCGACAACGAGGCGCCTACGGTGACTTCGTAAATTTCAAGATGACATGCCGGCTTAGTCTCTTGGAGGTGCTCATAGGGGTAGGGTGTGCGTGTTTGCGTTCATAGGGATGAGTGTATGCACGTATGTATGAGTGCTTGCGTCTGTACTGATGTTAAAAAACACGTTTATCGTGCAGTTAATTTCATGTCAAATATAGTACTAATCACATAATAACACGTAAATGATATACTACTTAATATCCGCATGCACTCAATATACTTTTAAATTAACATGCATTGCACGTACACATTGAGTAGTCTAGATAAAATCCCGTCTTTACCTTCTTCTTCTTCTTCTTCTTCTTCTTCTTCTTCTTCTTCTTCTTTTTTAGAAAAGGAGGATGACCCAAGGCCTCTGCATCTGGGCGATGCATATGGCCACTTTATTAATTATTGTCACAAGACCTTACAAAGTCATACAACAGCAAGACTAAAGCCACCGTCTAAGCAACAACTATCGCTACACCTATCCAATTGATGAAGAGCGCTGATAGCCTGGGCCTAATACTAGCATGAAGGTTCTCGTACACAACTAGAACATTATATGTAATCAAACACTTTGGGACAAAGGCACTCTAGGTAGGGCTAATAATCATTGTAAGTACAACCTTAAGTCTTGTGGAAAGCATCTTGAAGATAACTCTTGAGTCTAAGCTGGGTTACCCGCTCAAGGGAGTTTACTTTGGGAATCAAAATGATAGTGCTATCGTTCCAACCTTGTGGCACCACCCTGGTATATATCCTCTCCAAAACCTCTTGGATAAGATCATCACCAAATCGGCCAGAATCTTTTATAGAAAAGAGCGTGCAACCCATCAGGCCTGGAGCTTTGAAATCTCTAATTGCAAACAACTATTTTATTACTTCATCTTCTGAATGTTGGGCCATGAGGGCGTCATTCATCGCATTGGACACTCGGTGGTGGACTTTAGATAGAAAATTAACATTCAACACTTGTACTTGCAACGTAAACAAATCCGCAAAATACCCCCACTAGTAGAAAAAGGGTCAAATGTCAAGCACATTAGTGCCGGTTGATTTTGAGCCCGCACTTATTTGTGTATTAGTGCCGGTTCCAACGGCTAGCCGGCCGCTCTCATTAGTACCGGTTCGTGACGAACTTTTAGCACCGGTTCGTGTCATGGACCGGTACTAAAGTGAGTGGTGACAGGATGTTGTCAGTCTGGGGCCCCTCCAGCACCTTTAGTACCGGTTTGTATCATGAACCGGTGCTAAAGGTCGTCCTACATAAACCCTTCGTCCACCCGAGCTCGCTCTGTTCTTCCCTTTTCCCCTCTCCTCTCTGTTCTTCCCCTCTTCCTCTCGAGCTCATCACACATTTTGCCCAAAATTTGTCAAGATTTGATGGCCCCCATCCATTCAAATGATCACAAAGGTTAGCAAGTTTGTCCTTTCATCTCTCATTGCTAGATTAGCTCTTGCAATGCTTTTTATAGTGATTAATTTATGAGTTTAGTAATTTGGGAGGAAATATATGTGCTAGTATTTGATTTATATGCAATTTGAGGTAAAAAATAACACTTAGTTTGCATATGTAGGTGTGGTTTACTTAGTGCCTTCTAAACCTCCGTCGTAACCACCGTCCCGTCGCCGGCACCACCTTGTGGTGAGCCTCTTGTTCATGAATGTTTTACATTACCAAATTGATGTTTATGTGATTTGGATATATAGTTACTCGTATAATTATCTTATCAGTACGTTGTTTGTTATACATAGTGCCATGGTTTTGATATCCGTCCCCGTCGGCCCTCGTCCTTGTTATGATTCGGATGTGGTATATTCTCTTTTAAAACTAGTTGTTGCATTTCGTGTTTATGACAAATTATGCCCATCAAGTTGACATAGATATTTTTATCTAGGAGGTTTGTGAAGCGGAAATTCGAACCAACCCTATTGTCGAGAGGTTAAATTTAGTTGAAAAAGAAAACGAGTATTTGAAAGAAAAATTGAAAAGAAATGAGGGGGAGAAGATGGAATTGGAGTTGCATGTTGCCGATGTCGTCGATGATCACAAGATCAAGATGGAGAAAATGCGCTTGAAGATTAGAAAGATTAGAAAATATGCCATTGATAGTGAGGCTTGGTATCATTATGCTGTTGGATCAATTGTTACCTTAGTTGCGATCTTGATCGCATTTGTTGTTGCATTTAACTGCTTTAGTTAGAGAGTTATTTGTTTGTTGCATTTAAGTGTTGTATGAACTTTATGTATGAACTTGTATTAAATTGGTCTTTTCGGTGTTGTGTAATGAAGATGAGCCGACAATGGATGTACGATGACCGATGCTCTCCCGAGTTCATTAATGGTGTGCAAACTTTTCTGCTTGCGGCTGAGGCAAACAAGCGGGCAGATGGTTTTATGCCTTGTCCATGTGCTGCCTGTAAGAATGATCACAATTACTCTACGTCAAGAACCATTCACGTCCACCTGTTTAAGTCTGGTTTCATGCCCCACTATAATGTTTGGACCAAGCAAGGAGAAAGAGGGGTTATGATGGAAGACAATGAAGAAGAAGAGGACGACGACAGCTATCCTAGCCATGGGTTCCTCGAATACGATGATACAACAATGGGGGAAGAAGCTGAGCCGGCAATACGGGAAGAAGCTGAAGAAGAGGCATCAGATGAGCCCACTGATGATCTAGGTCGGGCCATTGCCGATGCAAAGAGAAACTGCGCAAGTGATTTGGAGAAGAAGAATAAGTTGCAACGCATGTTAGAGAAAATGTTGTACCCGAATTACGAAGCTGACAAGAAAAAGTTGGGCACCACACTGGAATTGCTGCAATGGAAGGCAGAGAATGGTGTATCTGACAAGGGATTTAAAAAGTTGCTGGTAATGATAAAGAATATGCTTCCAAAGGACAACGAATTACCCGAGAGTACGTACGAAGCAAAGAAGGTTGTCTTCCCTCTAGGGTTAGAGGTGCAGAAGATACATGCATGCCCTAATGACTGCATCCTCTATCGCGGTGAGTACGAGGATTTGAACGATTGCCCGGTATGCGATGCATTGCGCTATAAGATCAGCCGCGATGACCCTGGTGATGTCGAGGGCGAGCGCCCCAGGAAGAAGATTCCTGCCAAGGTGATGTGGTATGCTCCTATAATACCACGGTTGAAACATTTGTTCCAAAACAAAGAGCATGCCAAGGCGATGCGATGGCACAAAGAAGACCGTAAAAAAGACGGAAAGTTGAGAGTACCCGCTGACGGGTCAGAGTGGAGAAAAATCGAGAGAAAGTACGGGAAGGAGTTTGCAGATGACGCAAGGAACATATGGTTTGGTCTAAGCGCAGATGGAACTAATCCTTTTGGGGAGCAGAGCAGCAACCATAGCACCTCTCTATGTTTGTATAACCTTCTTCCTTGGTTGTGCATGAAGCGGAAGTTCATTATGATGCCAGTGCTCATCCAAGGCCCTAAGCAAACCGGCAACGATATTGATGTGTACCTAAGGCCATTAGTTGAAGAACTCTTACAATTGTGGAATGGAACAGGTGTACGTGCGTGGGATGAGCACATGGGGGAAGAATTTGATCTAAATACGTTGCTGTTCATGACCATCAATGATTGACCTGCTCTCAGTAACCTTTCAGAACAGACAAACAAGGGATACCGCACATGCACGTACTGTTTGGATGATACCGACAGTATATATTTGGACAATTGTAGGAAGAATGTGTACCTGGGTCATCGTCGATTTCTTCCGAGCAGGCATCCCGTAAGAAAGAAAGGCAATCATTTCAAAGGTGAGCCGGATCACCGGACGAACCCTCGCCACCGTACTGGTGCTGATGTACATGATATGGTCAAGGATTTGAAGGTAGTCTTTGTAAAGGGTCTTGGCGGACAACCTGTTCCGAATGACGCTCACAGACGCGCACCCATGTGAAAGAAGAAATCTATATTTTGGGACCTTCCCTATTGGAAAGACCTAGAGGTCCACTCCGCAATCGATGTGATGCACGTGACGAAGAATCTTTGTGTGACCCTGCTTGGCTTCTTGAGCGTGTATAGGAAGACAAAAGATACACCTGAGGCACGGGAGGACCGGCAACGTATGCACGAAAAAGACGGCATACATCAGGGTCATGCCAGCTACGCTCTTACCAAAAAAGAGAAGGAAATCTTCTTTGAATGCCTGCTCGGTATTAAGGTACCGTCTGGCTTGTCGTTGAATATACGTTTGCGAGAACATTCGCATGATGGCGTCCGAAAGGAGCAGATCTCAAAGACAGGACTCGGTACGTTTGTCAGAACACTATTCACAAATTTTTACACCATTATCGATATCTAGTCACACAACTAATACACATGCATATTGATCTATTTCTTAACAGTTCAGAGAGGTGCGGGAGCAGCTCCTACCAACGGAGCGCATACTAGCACTTCAAGAGGAAATGGCGGGATTTTTGCTCGACCAGGTCATAGATCCCAAAGGAGAATACTATTACCCGCTACCGCCCCATTAACCACTTGTCATCGTGCTCCGAAGGCACGAAGGCAACATGTAGGAGAAATTGTATATATATACACATGTGTATGTGTGAATAATTAATGGTGGTGGTTGTGAAACATTCGATGATATATATTTGTATATATATGCAGTTCTACGAGGAAATCTATTTATCTATATGCATAACGTGCACAATATGTAGTACTGTAAAATACCAGCAAACAAAAAATAATTAAATGAAAATCACAAAATTAATGGAAAAATAAAAAATAAAACCAAAACACCCCCAAACATTTAGTACCGGTTGGTGTTACCAACCGGTACTAATGGTCTACCAGCACCCGGGCCTGGCTCGTGCCACGTGGTGGCACTTTAGCGCCGGTTCGTGCCGAACCGATAGTAAAGGAAGGGGGGGGGGGGGGGGGGGTTAGTCTCACTCTTTAATGCCGGTTGGTAACACCCGGTTCTGCACTAATGCCCATGATTAATTTTGTGAACCGGCGCTAAAACCCGGTTCTGCACTAATGCCCATGATTAAACCATTCAGTTCGTTTGTTCCTTGTCTCCAAGACACTCATGTCATCCAAGAGTTTCTTAATGTGGTTGCTGACGCGACATTATGGAAGAAGGGTGTATACTGTCGCCGTGAAGCAACGAGTTAGCTCGGTCTCTGTGAAGGCACACCAAACACTAGCTCTTTCTGATCTAGCAAAGTTTCGATAATTGTTTGTAATTCTTTCATCCTTGCACGAGTATCTCCGGTTAAAGGACTCCCTCCTTAATTTTCCTAGTTCTTTCTTCAAAATGGCTATCCTTTTCTGCCGACTCTTCAATAAGGTAATTTCTACACGGAGCCCGTTGCACCCGTCAATGTGTTAAATGCAAACCGCCTCCCCCTCCCCCCCCCCCCCCCCCCCCCCCAAGCTGGGCCAGCCCATTTAGATTTATTTTTTCTGTTAAAACTGCACAAACAATTGCTCGCTACATAGGATCACGGTGACTCAAACCAGCAATCTCCCTATACTAGATAAACTGGAGTAACCACCCGGGCGACCTCTCCTACTGTGATTACTTCCCCCTTTTCTTATTTTCCTGTTCTCTTCTTTTTCTTTTTTTCCTTCTCTCCTTTTCTTAATTTCTTCAACCATTTCAAAATCCATAGCCTTGTCTTAATTGACGATTTGTTTCAAAATTGATGAACTTATTACCAAATTTGTGAACTATTTTTGAAAATCGATGAATCTTTTGTGAAAATCGATGATTTTTTTAAATCAATGATTTTTTAAATCAATGATTTTATGAAATTGATGAACTTTTTTTTGAATTTGCAGTTTTTAAAATCAATGAACATTTTTTCAAATTTGCCAAAAAAATTGAAACTCGATGAACTTTTTTCAAATTGTGAACTTTTTGAAACATGATGAACTTTTTTAAAAAACAATGAAATTTTATGTAATTCGTGTTTTTTTAAAATTTTGTTTACATTTTTTTCCTAAAAAATCACGTTTTTTTTCTAAAATATATTTGCAAGAAATAGCGCGGCTACGTTTTAAACTTTCCGCGCTGCAATCATTCACTAGCTCCTAGTCGCTCTAGTGGTTAGGCAACGTGCACTATATCTAAACGATGTGAGCTCGAATCCTCACGGGAGCAAAAATATTGGGAGGTCTTTCGCATGTTCCTGGGCCGGCCCACCATGTGCGGCAGTGGGCGCCAGTTGCGTGAACCAGCGCTTTATACCTCCCGATATCACCGATGAAGAGTCATAGTTGGGCTTCTGGGTGAGATAGGTCGGGCTACCCTGCGAAAAAGAGTGGCGTTCGAAAATTGCAAATGGGCCATGGGTAACAATACGAATGGATCGATGGGCACTCGCGCACCGCATGAGAAAACTGCAGGCCGCCTGGCCACCGTGCCTGCTATGCGTTTTCAAAATTTATTTACCCCAAACTATTCACTTCAAACATGTCCATGTGATGCTCCGGGCCATTTTTCAAACTGTGCAGAAATAATGGAAAAGATTTACCTCTTCATCGCAGAGTACGACATCTTGCATCAAGTGAATTTACAATTTTGTGCACGGTTCGAAAAAAAATGCTCCTATCATTTTATGAAAACTTCCATAGACAAATCGCTATATTTTTTTTCTTTATCTTTTGAGAAAGTTGTTGTCTCTTATGTACATGCGGGATCTATTACGCGTTTTTTTCTCATGACTGATAGGAGATTTTACTCAGATTTAAAAAACGGTTTATATATGTACTAAACTTCCAAAGATCCTCTCTAGTTTTCTGCCCCATTTGGACGCTGCAGACTGTCAAACAGAGCGACATGACGCACCAGCAAAAGCGTGTTCATCTTTCTTTCCCATATGCAATGTGACAGACCAAGAGTGCAATACAGACAGACGATAATTGGTTCAATTACAGCGAATTTCGGTGAACTTTCACATACTACACCGAGGGAGTTGAGAAACCCTCGGTCTAACCTAGGGGACTTATAACTTTCATTAAAAGGTGTTAACCGGAGCTCGGGCTATTTTGATAACAACAGTCTTCGGGTTTATGCTAACATCCAACAATGTATGTAACTATGTATGTCTCCATGGTTCACTCACTCTTTTACTCTTTTTTCTTTGGCTTTATTTTTTCGTTTTGTGAAAAATATTCTTTCTGTTTGATTTTTTTGAGCAATTCTTTTTCCTTGACTTTTTTTTGAGGGGCTCTTTTTCCTTGACTTGAGAGTAATAATAAATGGTTCACTCGCTGGAGGGCCCAATAATACTTGGTGGATCGGGCCGGTGAGGGCCCAACCCAACCCAATGCTGCAGCGCAACGAGTGAGAGAAAGCATAGCAACAGACGGAATCGACGCCACTCATCCCTCACTGCTTCCTCTAGCTAGCTACGCCGCCGACATGAGCCACCTCCACCCCGGCGAGGGTGCCGCCGGAGCGCGCGCCTCCTCGCCCAGATCCACGCGGGCGACGAGGGCGCCGGGCCGGCCCGCCGACGCAGCGCGCGCCTCCGTCCCCAAATCGACGCCGCTGGGCATGGCGCCGGAGCACCCAGATCCGCGCGATTGAGGAGGCTACCGGAGTGGCTCGCCACCGCAGCAAGCGCCTCCGTCCTCAGACCAGTGCGAGCGAGGAGGGCGACGCCAAGATCCGCCGCCGCCGCCGGACATCGCCGGAGCCGCCTGCCTCCGTCCTGGACGGCGAAGATATGCTCCGGGAGATCCTCCTCCGCCTCCCTCTCGACCTATGCTCGCTCCCCCGCGCCTCCGCCGTCTGCAGGCGCTGGCGAGGCATCCTCGCCGACACCAAGTTCCTCCGCCGGTTCTATGCGCACCACGGCAAGCCGCCCCTCCTCGGCTTCTACCAGGGCGGCGGGCAACAGGTTATGTTCACGCCCGTCCTCGCACCTCCGGACAGCATCCCCCTGGGCGCTTCTCCCTTGGACGCTACAGTGAACACAAGGTGCTCGATTGTCGCCACGGCCGCGTCCTCGTCATAGACTGGGATCTGGAAGAGCTCGTTGTGTGTGACCCCATTTCCAGCAAGGTGCGCCAGGTGGTGCCTCCGGCGGCTCTGCTTCACAGCGCTGCGTTCCAGGTACGGGGGGCGGTGATCTGTGCCGCCCGCGAACAGGGCCATGTGCACGGCGCCTGCCACTCCAGCCCCTTCAAAGTGGTCGTGATGTGCCATCATTTTTATGAGAACAAACTCCTCACTACCGTTTACGCCTCCGAGACCGACACATGGGGTCCTCTGATCTCTAGGGAGCTTCCTCCATATGCATCTCGCAGTCATTCTAGCACCCTTGTTGGTAATGCCCTTTACTGGCCGTCAGTGTTGTCTTTGACCATCGCCATATTTCGATTTGATTTGGACACACAGAGATTTACCGTGATTGACGGGCCTCCCGGTGCGTATAATTATGATAAACTTCAGATCATCCGGGCAGCGTATGGAACTGTTGGTGTTGCCATCTTGCATCACAATAACCTTCAAATGTGGCAGAGGAAGGTAAACTCTGAGGGTGTTGCCGTATGGTTTCGGGGCAAGACTGTTGCATTGCGTAACATTCTTAACATCCCTCCTCGGACTGGGAGGAGCGCCGAGTCTCTCAAATTGGCGGGGTATGATGAAGATACCGATGTAATCCTTTTAGCTAGACCATACGGCGTCTACATGCTTCAAATCAAGTCAATGCAATCCAGAAAACTTCATGGAACCCTGTCTCCAAATTATTGTCATCCTTTCAGGAGTTTCTACCCAATAGGTGATTGCTCATCCTTGGTCTTTATATTTTACATGATTGCTTGCATACGGTTATTGTGACTTCTAAATGTTGCACTTACAACTTTAACTTAATAAGCATTTTTCTACGATAAAACTTAGCTAGCAATTATTATTTTTGCTAGATGGACGAGTTTATAGCCGTGTTGCTTTATTATTTTTATGTATTTGAAAATATCAATTGAAATGTCAAATGATAAATTTTTGAGGTAGTATCAAGAGTTACTTTTGTATACTGCTTTGTATGAATGTTCCTTGCATTTTACAAGAGATGTGGTTTTATTTATGTGTTGCCAGTATTGAAAGTGACTTTTAACACATTTTTTAAAAAAGTTATAAAAGTGAATTGTTTTGCTCGAGTTATATTTGCCATCTCATCTTCCTATCGGTCACATGTTGCCTTCTCTTATCCATTTGTCTTTTATTGTGGAACTGTTTTTAATTGTCGTGATTCTTATGCTTCTAGACACAGCCATTGCTGGTGGAACTAATGGAGCTGAAATGTTAGGATGATTTGATGTGCTAATGTGCTGAACCGGTTCAACAGGTAAGAAGATCTCCTGAATATAATTTGTGAGATTCTGACTTTATTTATTTATTTTCTCTTTGGAAGATAATATACACCCTCAAACAACTGTCCACGTGGAAGAGATTTGGATACACACATGCTAGTAACACAGAGAAACCATTATAATGGTGCCGAAGCTGAGTGTCGGATCATAAATGATATGCAGATGATCCACATAATATGTTAGTAGCCCATTTTGCTATTACAAACATCAGTCACCTCATTCTTTTTTTGTCGAGAAAAGCAATATATCAGTAACTCTCTTGTGTTGCGTCCATCACATTAAAAATTTGCGTGAGAAGGCTGAAGGATTTATTTTGTCGTCATATATAGCTAGTAATATGATTTTAGTCTGCTTTTTTCGAGGAGATATGATATACAACTCTACTTTATGTTGCTGAGCTGATCATGAGTTACATACTACTGTTAGATTTGCCTTGTTCATAATACACTATTACATGCTACCATTAGGCACACATTGTTCATACGCTGTTACATACTCCTAGGTGCTACTATTAAGTTTTGTCAGTATCTACATGAGGTTTACTAACATACTAACGCTTTTGTTTTCTCCAGCCGAAGAAGGGATGATGCGGTTGTTAGTTGTCACTGAGTTTGTCGCATCGCGTCACATCAATAGGAGTTGTTAGTTGTCACCGAGTTTGTCGCATCGCATCAATAGATCGGCGGCATTTGTATGTTATCTGCGAAAACTTATCGTGCCTTAGTCTAGCCAAGTATGCAATGTAGCAAGATGATTTTGAATACCTGATCTGGGGAATTTGAGCTTAACTATCGTAGTATTATATCAAGTCGGATTTGATCCTGTCTTTGCCTTTTCTAAGCGCGTGTGCTTGGCAGATCTTGTGATCTGCAGGAGTTTCTGCCCCTTGTATTTGTATCCTTGTGTGCGCTCCTCAGCTTTGGTTTGAAAAAGAACGGTCCTAACTGAATGCTGTGCTGCTAGTGTTTGAAAAGAACGGTCCTAACTAAAAAGCTTGGGAGTTGCTCCAGAATTTATGCAGATATAAATGATCTGTTGCATGCCAGTGTTAGATCAAATCAAACGTGCATTGGTTCATGCTGTAGACGTGCTCTCGGCTACTCGTGCGCCGCTCGCTCGGTGGAGAGAAAAAAAAAATCTGAAAACTGCACGCTGCGCTGTCAAATTGTAGTTAGATGGACGCAACTGTTGAAACATGCCCATGTAAAGTTTCAGGTCATTTGCAAAGTGTTCTAATAAAAACTTCTATAAATGGATTTGCTTGTTTATTTATGTCGTCGCAAGTCACGCTAATTTGCATCAGCTGATTTTACGACTTTTGGGTGTATCAAGAATGCTCGTTTCATCTTCACCCAAACTGTCATAGAAAGTTGCTGTCTTTTCATGTACATGTAGAAGCCAAATTTGCGAAACTGAAGTTTTACTGAGATGTTAAATAGTACAGTACAGGTTTTGTGTACTCAAGTTCAAAACGTTTCGCTGTAGGTTTCTGCCCGGATAAACAGCGAGTTTTCATCGACGTGATGGACCAACAAACGATCATTCGTCTTGTCACACCAACAAATTTCTGTGATACTTACACACACACACCGTACGAGGTAGAGGTAGTAGCCCGGGAGCCTGAAGGAACCTGGCCCTGACAGGAAGTTGCAAGCATAAACATCACTATCCCTCCCATCAAGTTTGTGTATCCCACTATCCCTTGCGCTCCGAAAAAATGTAGCCGTTTCCATAATCTATACTGGAGTTCAGGTTGCTGAACAAAGTATGAACAAAATGTAGCCGCTGGTATAGTGGTAAGTATGAACGGAACCGGCTTGCCCCACACATGAATGATCTTGTCTCGCACGCCCAAAGTGCGTTCATTAAAAGAAGATGCATCCACGACAATTTCATGTATGTGCGCAACCTCGCGAGACGCTTCCACCGTAGGAAAACCCCGGCATTGCTCTTCAAACTTGACATCAAAAAAGCCTTCGTCTCGGTGCGGTGGGACTTCCTCCTCGACCTGCTTCGACACCTTGGTTTCCCGCCCTGCTTCAGAGGTTGGGTTTCCACACTATTGACCTCGGCTTCGTCGCGTGTTCTTCTCAATGGCGTGCCCGGCGACCCCATCAAGCTTGGTCGTGGGTTAAGGCAAGGGGACCCTCTATCACCCTTGTTATTTGTGCTTGCCATCGACCCGCTGCACCATATCCTTGCGAAGAGCACAACTCAAGGGAATCTTCATCCGCTAGGTGGAAATGCTATGCCTATCCGTGCTTTGCTTTACACGGATGATGCCGCTGTTTTTCTTGCGCCTATTAAGGAGGACGTCCAGTTTTTCGCCAACACTCTCAAGCACTTTGGGGAAGTCACCGGTCTGGTCACAAACTGTTCCAAAAGCTTTGTTGCCCCAACACTACTAGGAAAAAGGCTACTAGCAGCGCGGGTAAAATGGCTACTAGCAGCGCAGGTATCTGCGCTACTAGTATCGCGCTACAGCTAATAGTTAGTAGTAGCATGGGTGAAACTCGCGCTACTATTAACTTTGTTAGTAGTAGCGTGTGCCACCCACGCTACTGCTATTACAGACCTGCGCTACTACTAATGAAGTAATAGTAGCGTGCCTATAATACCAGCGCTACTAGTATCCTAAATACTAGTAGGGCACTTTTTTTCCAACGCTACTAGTAACAAATTAGGAATTAAAAAAATAAAAATAGATGCAGTATTCATGAATGGAGATCAGAGACACGTCCAGTGCAAAATAAATTTCAGAGAACCATCTTAACACTTGCAGTGTTCATGGATGCAACATTGAACATTTCAACTCGAAGAGATCACGAGGACGCACGCAACCATCATCAAAAGGTTGGTACCTTCCCTAGCATTTCACCACCAACCTAATCAGACCACTTCTCTAGATGTATCTACAAAGCGTCGATATCCTACACCTTGAGGAACTACGGACGGTGGCGTCGTCCTCCACCTCGTGACCTCCGGACGGTGGCGTCGAGGTCCTCCACCCCGGGGACCTCCTGTGCCGCAATCACCTGGACGATAATCTGTATGACACGGTCCGGGGGCTTCACGGTGAAGTCTGCCTCCGAGTAGTTGAAGAGCACGACTCCCATCGGGCCGCAGTAGTCCTTGTCGATCACCCTGCACCCAGTCGAGAAAGTGAAAACTTGTTAGTTCGCGCCCTCATGCAGATCCAGTAGGGTATTTTCTTCAATTATCTGTCTCTTTTAGTCTATTATGAATCTTCAAAACAGAAAAACACCTACTAAATGCATACCCTAGCTATACGTGTTCATGCTATCTTCTTGTTTTGGTTTATTCAAGAAATACTAGTGTATTTGAGCTACATATGCTTGAAATATTTGACAGTTAACATCTGTTCAAAATTTATCATTTCATGGATAGGGAAATCGCCAACAAAGGACATCAGAAAATTGATTCCCACTGCTCTTCAAAACAGGGAATAGGCGAAGTCAGTTTTTAATTTTGATATTCCATGCCGACTTCAAGTATATATGCTAGCATGTAATCTTTGAACGTGGATCAAAATGAGATTTCAGGCTTTGTCGGCCTTACCATGATCAGTACTAAATTCTGTAGGCTGCTCAAACTTTCCCTGTAGGGACTAGGGAGCATTTCTTTCACCGGGTATCTCATTCTTAAGTTTGGGAAGAAACCTGCATCCCTTCAGATAGTCATCCATATCCTGAAGAAAAAACAGTATACATTTACAGTGACTCACAATATATCATCAAATACTGCTCAGATTTACTTCTAAGAATAATTGTTAAAGATCATCCAATGTTTTCTTACGATCTTCGACTCTGTGAAGTAGAAGCAAAAACTGAAAGCTAAACACACACTAAAATTACCTTCATAAAATTCTTCAGATAGCGAATGAGCGATAGACAAAAAATACATACTTCAGATAGCAAAGAGCAGGCCAACAGGCAACAACATAAGTTTTTTAGCAGCGGCGACAAGTAACTACGGAGACATTGCAGGTGAAGAGATGAAATATGGATACCCTTCGTCCCCGACGAGCAGACTTTGTTGACAGTGGTGCAGGGTACGGCGTTGGGCAGGCGACGCGGAGAGAGGCCTGCCTGGCCGGGGCCTAGCCGAGCTTTGCGCTGAGGACGTTGCCCATGGACACCTCCTGCACAAGCGCCGGGGTCGACGTTGGCTCTCCAGAGAGCACCATTTTAAATCGGGCGGCAGAGCATCACTGACTGGGTGCTCGGATCCAACTACCATCTACTTTGACCATCCGAACCACATGTGACAACAAGACTCATCCGATCTCTTGTCCTCTACTCAATGTCATGAGATATTAAGATCCAATGTTATTTCTCCAGGTCTGCTACCATCTACTTATACTAATCAAAAGGCAAACCAATCCACTTACGCCCAGTCTGTCAGGACTAAACTTGTACTCCTAATAGTGGGGCTGTAATATTTCCACAAGCATAGATGCACGACGCACAAACAATAAAAATATACTTGAGAAGCCAAAATCATAAGAGGCATGGTTTAATGCATATATTAAGAAATAAAACGTAAAAAGGATAAATTTGCCCCTAGAGTTTGTTCGTTCATGGTGGATAAATATCCATAAATGAATCTACACAATCCAATTCAACAACACAGTTCAGTGGTATGACGATAAGAGCAATGGCATGCTAGACTTAGTTTATTGATGCTGCTCCCACCCACATTCAGTTTGGCGAGCAATGGCATGTTAGACGAGCGTAAACAAAACACACTGGATGTTATATCGATGACGAGGGCAAAGGATAGATGGTCAACCAGGTCAAGAAGGCACTGAATAGTTCCATTAAGATGATAGTGTGTGCATTTTGAATTGGCTGCAATTTTTATGGGCAAATAAAAAACAGAGGAATTATAATTTCTGAATTCTGAATTGAAGGAGGAGGTGTGAATCTGAAGTGGCCTTACGTCTGCGTAGGGACTGTCTAGTTCCCTGCTTTCATTTGTTCTTCCTTTTATTTTTAATAGATTTTCCCCTAGGATTAAAGCCTAGCTTTGACCAAATTCTCAATCTTAAACTCGGAACTAGATATCTACTAGGCCATATCAAGAACAGGGGGCCTGGCCATGTCCGAGCATGAATCCCGGACGGATCACGGACGATTGAGGTGAGGGGGTCGAGCACGTACGCATGTAGGAGGCGGGGAGTGAGCTCCGGACGGATCACGGACGATCCCCGCTCGCAGGAAAGAAAGCCAGCGGCGGCGGCAGAGGAGAGGGGAGGAGGAAAGCCAGCGGCGGCGACGGATCACTGACCAAGCACCGCCCTACCCCTCATCTGCCGCTCCGGCGCCACGGCCACGCGCACGCGGCTACGGCGGGAGCTGCGGGGGAGCAGCGAGGAGGCGAGGGTCCGCGCGAGGGAGGCGGCGGCGGTGGCTTCCATGGGGATCGGAGCGGAGGAAGGCGGGAGCTTGGGGGAGTGTTGCGCGCGGCCGGTGCTCGCCGGAACCGGCCGGCGTGGGTGGTGGCAGGGGCGGAGCCAGAACTTTTTTGGAGCCTGGGCAAGTTGAGCCTAAGTGTATAATCTAGAATTCAAAAAACGGCTATTTGGATGCCGCATCATAATATACCACCAAGTGAAAACATAAATATAATAGTCACACAAAATGTAATTTTGAAATGAACTAATATATAATATTAATATCATTTTCATATAGTAAATAAAGTTGAGACTTGACAACAAAAGATACATAACCAGCCTTCCATAGAGACAAACTCGTCATGTTGGCAACAAAAGTAAAACTATACATACCAGATGTCACCAGATGTGACTGTGCCATTTCTTTCATCATGACAAAAGCATCTCTCACTTGTTCATTTTTTTCCAAAAGAAAGACATACAACCAGCATTGCATAGAGGCAAACTCGCCATGTTGCCAAAGTCCTACAAGGCACTACAAGATTAAAAATGGATTTGTATTAAAACAAATTTAGTTGTGAGATCTGAATATATTCAAAATCAAAAGCAAGAATAGAGATGGTCAAATGGAATGGAACATACCGACATTGCACTAAGGAAAATCACGAGGCAAATGCCCTTTCCTAGAACTCATTTCAGCAAATGTCCAAATAATATCCTTATCATCAACTGACTTGAATAACTCCCGCTCGGTGTAACATATCATATTATTGATCTTGCTGCACGGTTTATTCTTAATAATCTTCATGGCTGAAAAAGCTCTCATAGCAGATGCCGATGACACCGGCAATATCAAAGCCAGCTCAATAAGTTTGTATACCAATGGAAATACCAAATGTTTCTCATTTTGAACCATCTTCACGGACAAACCTTGAACATCACCACAACTAGTAAAAGAAGCATGCCTTTTCACTTGACTTATATAACTGAGAAGTTGCTCTCCTATTGTTCCACGGTCATCATTAGAAAAGTCATCATGATAAAAAAGAAAATGAGCTACAACAAGTAACAAGTTCATAGCACGGAACATTGCAGCAACTACTTTTTTTTTTTGCGGGGTAGCAACTACTTGTATTGTATTATTCCCTCCTGAAAGAAATATAAGATCATTTAGATCTAAAGTAGTGACAAAAAGTCCATATACAAGGGTTTGTACATATGCACTGATGAAAAATACGTGTAGATTCTATCTGAATCTATATGCAGAACTGCAGATGGCATCTAAGTATGAACTATGATGCAAGTACGGGATAGTTTGGTGGAGGATCTCACCGAAATACTGCGATTTTACAGTATCCAGCACCCACAAATACAATTTTCTCTTGTCCCCAACAAAAAACCCCCAAACTTAAACCCTAGGTCTATCAATGAATCAATCCCTGGCCGGCCAGACAAGACCAATTATTCAGAGATGAGAGGAAGGAGGGGTTGAGGAACGAGGTAGAGTGCCTCGGTGTTTGGAGTCCGCTTGCCGCCGGCCCTGCTTCTAGCCGTCTCCAGGGCAGCCGTCGGCCTCTGTCGCCAGTCCGTGCGCTGGCTGCCTATGAGAAACAAAGGGACAAGGAGTTGGAGCGATCGATCCATGGATCGTACAAATTCGCTCGCGTCCTGCACTCGTGAAACAGAAGTTGTTTGGGCCTGGGCTGCAGACTGTTGTACTATTGGGTTGTGAACATGTGAGAAACGATGGCCCAGATTTATTTTGCCCGGGTAAATCCAACTACCCAACAGATTTAGCCCTTTATTATCGCTAGGATCGCTGCCATCGAGGAGCCAGCGAGCCCGGGCAAGTGCCCAGGGTCGCTGGGCGGTGCCTCTGCCACTGGGTGGTGGCGGCGGCGAGGAGATCGTGGGGAGAGGAGCCGAGCCGGGGTGGGGTGGACGGAGGTGAGTTCGTGAGAGAGTTTTTTTAGGGATGAGAGAGAGAGAGAGAGAGAGAGAGTGGTGGGGGTGGGAGTGGATCGGGCCGGGGTGGACACGCTTAGTAGTAGCGCCGGTTTTACACCCCTCGCTATTACTATGGTCTATTTCAGGGGCATTGTTCGAGACAACTTAGTAGCAGCGCGGGTTTATACCTCTCGCTACTACTATCAACTTAGTAGTAGCGCGGTTTTTATACCCCTCGCTACTACTAATTAGCAGTAGCGTCCACTTTTAAACCGCGCTACTGATAAACTTCTGTGTATAAGGTTTTCCCTAGTAGTGCAATCCATTGCGAAAATGTGGATCTCCCGGATATCCTCCAATCCTTCCCGGCCATGCGATGCTCCTTTTCGATGAAATACCTTGTGTTGCCTTTGTCTGTCAAGAGACCGAAGAGAATTCACTACCAGCCCCTTGAGGACAAGGTTGCAGGCCAACTCACTCCTTGGGTGGGGAGGCATGTTGCCTCAGCGGGTCGCGCTGTCTTGGTAAAGTCGGTCCTCACAGCAATTGCGGTCTACTACATGACGGCGTTAGATTTACCAGTGGAGGTCAAGAAGAAAATTGATGCCCTCAGACGTGCTTTCCTCTGGGCAGGTTGTGATAAGGTCACTGGTGGAAAATGCAAGATAAATTGAGAGCAAGTGTGCAAGTCCAAGATGCATGGAGGTCTTGGAATCCTAAACCTTGACAAATTTGCCACTGCCTTCGCCTTCGGTGGCTGTGGGACGAGTGGCTTCACCCAGATAAGCCATGGGTTGGCTTGGGAACCCCTTGTGATGACAATGACCGAGATATCTTTGCCGGGGCTACCAAGGTCCAAGTTGGGGATGGCGTGAGTGCCAAGTTCTGGGAGTCTCCTTGGCTTGATGGGATTAGGCCCAAGGACATAGCTCCCAAAATCTATGACTTGTCGAAGAAGAAGAATTGCTCGGTTCGGTTGGCTCTGCATGATAACTTCTAGACTTCCCAGGTGGACATTCTTCAGGGCATCACAGTTCAACACCTCTCTGAGATTTGTCTCCTTTTGGGAGAGGGTCTCACATGTCCACCTTGACGTCAACACGCCGGACACTATCACTTGGAAGTTCACTACTAACGGCCACTACTCGGCGGCGTCGGCCTATAAGGCGCAGTTCTATGGCCATACTGACACGGCCATGATTCCGACCATTTGGAAGATTTAGGCGCCTCCTAAATGCAAGTTCTTCGCATGGCTGACAATCAACAATAGAATTTGGACGGCAGACAGGCTTCAGCGTTGTGGGTGGCCAAACTGTAACCTTTGTCCACTATGCAAGCAAGTTCAAGAGTCGGCGGCCCACCTTCTATTTCAATGCCGATACACTACCAGAATTTGGCGTATGATCAAAGATTGGCTTGGTCTCCATGATGTGCATCCTTCCGATTGGAGTGACGCGACTTCTGTTAGAGTGGTGGAGCCACAATGCTAACAAGAAGACCCAATCGCGAAGGCCGCTTGCTTCCTTGATGCTGCTAATCTTCTGGGAGTTATGGCAAGAGAGGAATGCACGAGTCTTTCGTAATAATGCCGTTCCAGTGGGAGTCGTCGTTGCTAGGATTAAAGAAGAGACCTCACTTTGAAGCATTGCGGGAGCAAGGCATTTGAATAACATAATGCCGCGAGAGTGATTGTTGTAATTCGGCCTTTGGCCTTAACCTCTAAAACTTCTCTCTTAATCAATGAAAATGGCAAATCTTTTGCCTAGTTTCAAAAAAAAAGTATGAACGGAAAGAACTCCATTCCTGAACAAAGTTTCCATAATCCATACTGTATAATATTAGCCGCCCAGGAGGAGCCTCAAGCAACCAAGCTGCCAATGACAGAATGCTGCAAGCAAAAACATCAGTAGCCCATCCTAAGCATGTCCTACCCCTTGGTACTCCGCAAAAAAATGTAGCCATCAGGCTAAAGCTACCAGAGCATAGACAAACCACTGTGCACCTGCTATATATCAACCAGCGAAGCGCGAGACAAAAGAAGGAACTTCATCGAAACAAAGTATCCGCAAAGTATGTGTTGCAAGTACTTCCTGTGCTTTTAACCTGCACCAAAAGCACGCCGCGCCAACGAAACCATGCCTGATAACATCGCCCTTCAGCATATCCCATGCGGCGGCGGCGGCGGGCACTGGTGGTAGCTGCTGGGAGGGACCAGGAACGTGCTTGTGACGCTGCCATCGGAGCCGGTGGTCGGAGAGGTCGTCTGCGGGCTTCCAGTTGGGTGCAGCCCCGACAGCAGCACGCTCCTCCCGGCCTGCATTGGAGGCAGGTTGTTGATCTGCACCTGCCTGCCGAAATCCTGGAAACCCCACCGGTACGTCCTGCCGTCGTGCTGCTGCGGGGGAGGAGTCGGAGTCTGGTGCCACTGGCCATAGCTGCATGCACCCATACTTGTGGTCATAGTGTGTCTCTCGCCGGACCCTCCTGGTGTATCCTGTCTGCTTTGGGGGTAGTAGTGGTGCTGGTGCTGATCCGTTGAGCACGCCCCGCCTGAGAATGGTGCCCGCCTCTGGTCCTGGAAGACTCTGCTGTTGTACTGCTGCTCAACTGGGTAACCGGGGTTCGAGAAGTGGGATGCGTCGACATTTGCCGGCGTTGGGTGTTGCTGCTCTGGCTGTACCCATTGCTGCTGGCTCCCTTGGTGCATAGCCTTTGAACTATGATGATCATCTGGCAGCCACCATTTCTGTTTCCCTTGACGCAGAGGATTTGCATGAGCATCTGACATCCGCCATTGCTGCTGGCTCCCTTGGCGCCGAACTTTTGTGTGCGCATATGCTTGCCCCCATTGCTTCTGGCTCCCTTGGCGCCGAACATTTCCGTGTGCATGTGTTTGCCCCCACTGCTGATTACCCCCTTGCTGCTGAACATTTGCGTGTGCGTATGGTTGCCCCCACTGCTGGTTACTCCTGTGCTGCGGAACATTTCTGCGTGCATATGGTTGCCCCCATTGCTGGTTACCACCTTGCTGTGGAACATTTGTGTGCGCATATGACTGCCCCCGCTGCCGAGTACTCCCTTGCTGCATGGCATTTCTGTGTGCATCTGGCATCCCCCACTGCTGACTCCCTTCGTGCTGGGCATTTGCATGCCCGTCTGTCAGGCCCCACTGCCGACTCCCTTGATACAGAACATTGGCATGTACATCTGGCAGTCCCCACTGCTGGCTCCCTTGCTGCCGAGCATTGGCATGTACATCTGGGAGCCTCTTCTCCGATGCAAAACCTGCATCCTTACATTCATTAATCACAACGCTTTTCGCAACAGAAGGCGAGAACCCCTGGTACTGTGGATGTTCTCCAGTCAGATAGCCGGGCTGAGATACATCTGTGGATTGCTGAAAAATGATGGCGCATTCGAGTAAGTGATGCAAAAGGTGGCGTGTCGATATGGGAAAATATCTGGGAAATCTTAATGTGCGAGAAGAGAGTGCTACTGAAAATGCGAGTACTAAAAGGAATCCTCATCTTACCTGTGTGAGTTCAGAGAATCCATTACAGACCGTAGAATTGCATAGTGTGTAGCCATCGCGTTTCATCTGCATATACAACCCAAAACTCAGAAATAGACCTGAAATATTATTTCAGTATACGAAGAAGACAGTTCCTAAAAAAATAAATCATCCAGTGCAGCAACTAGTTTAATATGCACAACAGGTAAACAATAAAAAATACTGATATTTAAACATATATCTATAGTTTGTTGTCAGTGACTAGTGGCAAGTGGCCACAGACAGAATGTCTTTTTACCCAGACAAAGACAGAAAGGTTCAATTTCTTCACTGTCAAAAGAATGAATGCCTTGGAAGACAATGCTTACTTACCAGAAGAATGAATTGATCCACAAACTTCTTTGCTTGATCCTGAAGCATACCATGGAGGAGACAGAGATGAAGAGGCATTACAGTATTATTCTTGCATTGTAAAACTGAATTAAAATAGTACTCACAGAAGTGGGAAGAGTAGCGATGTGAAAACGCTCATCTCCTGATATCATTTCAACAGCTATTTGATGGTCATCCGGTGATTCAGACTCAAGAAGGCAAAGTATGTAATGAGATTGATCAACTATACCTGCCATGTGTGATGCTTTAGAACAAGAGTGGAACTAAGCGCAAAATAAGAATATGCGTGCACAAGCAGAAATAAACCCACCTCTACAGAAATACTGTACACGGTGAAAAACAAAGCTTCTAATATTTCGAGTATGTTTCGTTCTCCTAGATGGACAGCATGAAATGGTCTCTTCCCGCATGTATGGACTTCCCTCAGCACCCTCATACCGAATGAAACAAGATGGTGAGCAGGAATTCACTGGCGTCAATGTTTCAAGACCATCAATTTTAGCAGCATTCCCATCTGGTGCATGCCTAGATAAAGAATAATGAACAATGTAAAGAACTTCAATAATTCTGGCACCAGTTCTACCGAAAAAATCCAACTTAAAATGAGAAGTACAGAGTGAAGTTGTACAACACCTCTGGGTGGTCAGGATGACCTCTGATAGAATCCTTTCTATGTTAGGTTCAATGTTATATAAAGGGTGTCCAATGCACACCTCAATATCTGGAGAAATACCAAATTGACTACTAGTACCATCAGTAACACCTGGCTCTTTTGAGCTTCTGTCCTCAAACGAACGCCTGACCAGAATATCAGCTTGTTTCTGCCCGTTCCCTTCGAAATTGACTTGCTCGTTCAGAGAAATGGTAGAAGTTCCTGATACTTTTATGTTTGAAGTAATAGGTTGGGGCTCCGTAGAAGCTTTATCCTCGTGAGGTTTGGCGTCTGCATTTCTTGAACTTGCATTGCAGGAGGTTACAGAGGTCACTGAACTGTCTTTGAGCTCTCCTCCGTGATTGTCCACATCTACACATGAGACCAGATGACTTTCTCTCATCCTTGTATCGGAAGAGTGAACCTTTTCAGGGATTTTTTCTATATGCAGACTGTTTCTGTTCAAGGAATACTGTGGAAGAGTGGTCGGGAGTATTGACAGGGGCTCATTTTCCTTTCCTCTGCCAATTGGCTGTTCTAACTTGACCTCAACCGGCAGCTCTTTTGGAGATCCCAGCTTAACCTTTTCAGGGAACTGTTCTAAACATGGATCATTTATGTTGAAGGAAGGAAGTGGGTGAGTTGTTGGGACAACTGAGAAGGACTTCTGTTCCTGTAATCTTACGTCCTTTTTGCCCATGGTCTGATCTACCATAACCTCAACTGGCAGTTCTTTCCGAGATCCCTGCTTAACCTTTTCGGCGAATTTTTCTGAACATGGATCCTTTATTATGTTCAAGGAAGGAGTTGAGAAGGACTTCTGTTGATGTACTTCCATGTCCTTGTTGCCTATTGCCTGATCTACCTTGTCCTCAACCGACGGTTCTTTTGGAGATCCTAGCATAAGACCTTTATTTGAAGCCCCTGCTGACTCTTGAAACTGGTCATCGGAACTTTGGGAACTCAACCTTGGACTTTTCACTGAAAACAGCCTTTGATGTAGAAGATTCAAGCACTCCTTTCTCTTTTGTGGTAGAACTGTCTCTGTTAGCAATGGCCCCTTTTTATGATCAACCTTCACGATAGCTAAGTCCGCCTGCTGATCATGATTCTGAAGAAAATTATCAGAAGCAGGAGTACTTGATGCACTTTGTTCCCTATCACAGAAAGCAGAGCTGTTGATAATGGTAGAAGAGCATTGCGTAGTATCTTCGGGATCAGACACTACAGTTGATTTGGCACTGTTAACTTGGGGAGGTGATGGACAGTTCACTGGCGAGCAGCTCAGTATTCCGCTTGGCAAGACTTCTAGAGCTGAATTCTCAATGCATACTTCTGTGTTAACTTGGGGAGGTGATGGACAATTCACTGGCGAGCAGCTCAGTATTCCGCTTGGGAAGACTTCTAGAGCTGAATTCTCAATGCATACTGCTGTGTTAACTTGGGGAGGTGATGGACAATTCACTGGCGAGCAGCTCAGTATTCCGCTTGGCAACACTTCTAGAGCTGAATTCTCAATGCATACTGCTGCACCTTCACAGGAGTTGCATTCCTTGGGCTTGCATTTGTCAGGAGGGCCAGGAGAAGTATTGAGAGGAGACGTCTCTTTCATTCGTCGTCTTCCCTTATGTAGACCTAAATCAATCTATTTGCATACAATTTGGCACAAAAGCACAAGCTAAGTTGCAGTGCTTTCTAAAGTTAACAAAAGAATAGAGTAAGGATCCAGGAACTGAAAACAGGGGTACCTTCTTAACAGAGTTGCATAGCTTTTCAAGGCATGGCTTGGGGTCCAAATTAAGCCTGGGTTGCAAGGAATTAATGATGGTCGACTCAGCAATCTGAAATATGCATAAGAAAATTAAATCAGGTGGGATTTTGGAAATAGTAGATGACAGTTAAACATTGCCTTTCCAGGTTTACAGAGGTGCTGACCAATTGCTCGTGATAAGTCCATGAAGCATCCGCAATCAAAGATAGATCATTGACAACACATTCAGTCCCCAATCTAAGAGCAATTCTGTTCATTATGGGGAAGTCGTCTTCTGAAGAATCATCCCCATTCGACAGGAAGGACCTGTAGTCCCGCACCTAGGTGTGTTACAATGTAAAGAAAGCCCACATAAGCAGAGATAATACAGACACTGAAGTTGGAAGATACGACTTGAGCTAACCTCACAAACAACAATTCCATTTTGGAATTTGCAAGGGATGCCATGCAATATATCTTTAGGCAAGCAGCCATACTCAATATCCTGTAAGAACACATTTATAAAAGTATAAAATCCACAAATGATGCACTACAAGAAACTGTCACAGAAATAAGAAGACCATCTGGAGTCAGGACAGCATAACTTGTTAAGGGTGCTCTGAATTTCTGGGAATAAATATGCAACCAAAGCTATCTGGTGGTTCCCCCACAGAAAGAATATACCATAAAAGAAATAAAATGTGCAATCCCAAAAATATGAAATGTTCAGTGGCTCTATGAAATGTATGCACAGTAACACTTTACTCTGATCTCATCAGCACAAGAGAATAGTGTGGACAACAAATTTTGCCACAGTCACAATGCCCTGCCATGGTCTGTGTGTTCGCCTCCGGCGCGCCCATAAATTTGTTGCACAGGAATGGAATGCGAAGTCTAGCACCCACTCCGCAGTGCAATTACTCACCCACTTTTTACCTTGTTTCTGTAACTTGAAAATCGATTCATGATTAATTACCCCCAGGCCCCAGGTCACCCCCTCTCCCCTTGACAGTTCAGAGAAAAACGAGATGGGCACCATACGTACAGAGAGCAGAGATCTGGATGCCCTGTTGTAGGGCTTCCTCTCCGGATCATCACCAATCAGAAACACAAGCATCCCCTGCAACAGAGCACCGAAACCAACAGATTCGGCCATGAGCAACAGAGCATCATCAAGTATAACAAACAACACAAACAAACATGTAGCAGCGGTCGTCGCACACAGACCTTGTCGATCCCGCCGACCGAGTACCCATCCGGGAACAGGTTCAGCGCGAAAGACGGCTCGAGACCTGCAGCACGAGAGCTTTCACCAACATTTGGGTCCGGAACAACAGAGCAACGAAACGTGTCGCCGCGAAATCGGGCGGATGGCTCGGGGCCTCACCTAAATCGGCAGGATCGGCGCCGCGCACGGACGATCGGGCGGCGATGGCGTCGCCGCCGAGCCCCGGCCCCGCCGCGGCGGCCTGCACGCACGGGTTTGAGTCAGATGGTGAGCGCTCGTGCCGTACGAAATCCCATAATACGAAGGAGATGGGGAGATGGGGAGGGTGGAGGCGTGGCGAGGCGAGGGTGCTCACCTCCCACGGCGGCGGCTTGGGCGACCCGTCGGAGGCGTCGGCGGCGGGGGCGGAGGAGGGGGGCGGCGGGTAGAAGCGGCGGCCGCGGCGGGAGAGCTTGAAGGAGACGACCATCGCGCGGCGACGGGGCCGCGGTGGCGGGTAGGGTTTTGCCCGGCGGTGGGTGGGTTTTTGGTCGGGGCTTCTGGAGTGGCGCCAGGCGGAGCGGCGAGGACGGGGGAAGAGAGTGGGGGAGGGACGCTGGATGGGTGGCCCACTGGCAGTGTCAGCGGGGCGGGGTTCTGGGCGGTGCGGCGTGCCGTTGCAGGCGTGCGGCGGGGCCACATGTCAGACGGGGTGGCGTGCTCTGGTGGTGCCCGCGGCAGAGGCGGTGCCTTACCGAGGAAGATAGGTCCGTGTTTTTCTTTCGTTTTTCAGCCACTCCGTCTGTTTCAAGTTTTTTTTTGGAGCGGCCGTCTGTTTCATCAAATCAAATCAAATTATATACTGTAAATAAATAATAAAGTTTTAGTTGTGTGTAAGTCGGATTTATTCATGCTTGCCCAAATCTACTCCCTCCGTTTCGAATTACTTGTCTTGAATTTGTCTAGATACGGAGGTATATATCTAGCACTAAAATGAGTCTAGATACATCCGTATCTAGACAAATCCAAGATAAGTAATTCGGAACAGAGGGAGTAAAACGTAACCCCACCGTTTCAAAACAAGTGTCAAGTCGGATTTTTGCTCCCATTACCATAGATTTTGATCGTGTCGACAATGAACAGAGTCGTACTTTGATTACGCGGCAACTGGCTACAAGCCAATGCGAACCATGCAGCTATAATTAACGTTATCGAGTCGCGTTGTAACATGATTATAGGATGAAACCAGCGAACCAAACACACACTTTCGTAGACTTGAGACAAACTTCCAACTGCGGTTAATTTGGAACCGTGGACGTATGAGATTCACGCACTATAAAAAGCTCGTGTGGCTTGTTTGTTGTTACAAATAAAATGATATCAACCAGGATGCCTTAGCTGAGAACTCGGCCTCAAGTACCATACTATCGGTGCTTGTTCCAAACCATAAAAAGCCTTCTCGAGCTTGCACACATAGTGGGGTATTTTTTGGTCTGCATATATATATATACCCAGGTGGCCAGGTGGTTGTCTCATGTAAACATCCTCATCTAGAACGTCATGCAAAAATACGTTATAAACATCTAGCTGTCCCAAACTTCACCCCTAGACACAACAATAACTAGCACAAGCCTAATGGGTTGCAGCTTTAACAACACGGCTAAAGGTATCTTCATAATCTAAAGTTCTAAACCATAATGTTGTTCAAAACCTTTTGTAATGAGACATGCTTTATACCTATCAATCGAGTCATCTGCCTTTTTCTTGACTCTATACACTCATCTACAATCAATGATATGTTGATCAGGTACAAGGTACCAAGTTATGCATGCATGGGGTCAGCAGATGCAGTTGAGGACTGAATTTCGTTTCAAAAATAATAATGAAAGGGTCAATTTCCTAAATACAGATGGGTATTTTAAAAAACAGTATAACACAGCTAGCTACGAGCCTCCACAGCGATTTGACGCATTTAACCGTCAAATTATAGTTAAGAACGGCCCAGATCTCTTCGTCCATCCCACCACTCCGGTCTCCACGTTTTCACCCTGTAATCGGGCCGCTACTCCGCAGGTTGAGCTGGGTACTCTCTCCTTGATTGGGTCGACCAATCGTGAATGGTAAACGAGGCCTGCCCCATGGTCTCTCTTTCTCGATCGATCGATTTCCCCCGACGCTGCGTGTGCTCATCCTCCGGCGACGGCGGCAGAATGGCGAGGCAGTCCTGCAACGATTCCCATCCTCTGGTGGAGGTTCGTTATTCCCTGTTTGCATTTTCTCTGTTGTGGGCTGGGGCAAGCATCCAAGGTCGAAGAGGACATGGTGTGTGTTGCAGCCCGCAACCGCTTCATACCCTAGGTGAGGAAACTTATATCAGGCAGCAGGGGTTCAACTCCCTCTGGCTCTCCTCCCCTCTTGGCGGCAATCTCCGCCACCATGATCCTCTTATCGCCACCCATGCCCTTGCACGTAGAGAATCCACTTCGGCAGGAAGACAAGTCCTCTGTTTATTCTCATTCTTAGTTTGCTAACAGTTACTGATTTGTTATTTCTACTTTGTTTGGGTCGGTACTAAATTTGCACATTGTTCCTCTCGTGTGCAGCTATGCTAATACCATCCACGTATCTTTTTTACAAGAAACTAATTTTCTATTGCATTTCCTTCTGAAACTGAGGATATAAAAGTGTTCGTTGTTTATCACCTTCTTAAGAACATTCATATGATTCAGCATGCTAGGGCATGACATTGATAAGTTCATCTAGATATCAACCGTTATCCTGCAAGAGATAATTGTTCATCTTTTTGTCAAGATTGTTGCTCATCTTATTTTTGTCCATAGTTTTTCTGAAATTTTAGCAGTTCCTTTGTTTAGTTACAAACGGTTTGCATTGATTTCTTTTTCCATAAAATGTGTTTTCCCTTGCAGAAAGGAAATTCACTTCTTTGGTGGAGAGGCATTCATATGGTTGGTTTAATAGTTGATTTGTCTGCTCTCAGCTTGATTAAATGCAGTGTTGTATTTTTTTTTTCTTTTTTACCATGATCATAGTATATCAAACACAGATGGTTTAAAAATATGAAGGTTTAATTTGTACAAACTTGATGAGATAGCCAAGTCTATAGATGCAAAGTGTCGAATTACTTGAGAACTTGACATTCCTATTATGGTTGAATTTTGCCAAAACTAGAGGATGGTAGACATTATAGAATATAGTGTTATAATTATTCACTCGGTACTTTTTCGACAACTTCTTCGTGAATGCGATGTAGAGAAAATGCAAAAAGCTAAAGCAATTATGTGAGTACATTAGTTCTGACTATTTTATGAGAGGTGCTACCATCTATATCGACCCATTGTAATTCAAATATTCAGAAATTATGAAAATAGCTATTGTCCAACTTTTATTCAACATTTAATATTTTCATTTCCTAAAATGGACAGGGCGCGGCAAAGCGCGCCTTCATGGTCTAGTGAGAATTTATATCACAGCTAGCGTACATGCTCTATTTGGATGGGGCCTTGCACGTCACTATGTGTTGATAGATTTCACATACCTATAGTCCATGGATAGCCGTGAGGATTTTGTTTACACATTGGATTAAGAGGATCTATTACGAAGATCTAATGCTTGCAACATCAAGTTTAATAAAGGTCCACTAATCTTTTTTTGCAAGAAAATTTTCGATCTATACATCTTCAATCATGGCAGTACAACGAATACCAGAAATAATAGAAATTACATCCAGATCCGTAGACCACCTAGCAACGACTACCAACACTGAAGCGAGCCGAAGGTCCACTAATCTAATGGTCAGATGTTTCTGATTTTGGGTATATGAGAATTTCCATCATAGCTTACATGTTCTATTCGGATGGACTTTCCTTGCACATCACATCTATGTGTTGATAGATTGCACGCATATATGTATAGTCAATGGATTACCGTGAGAATTTTATTTACACATTAGATTAAGCGGATCTATTACAAAGACTAACGTCGTAATAGCAAGTTAAATAAAGGTCCACGAGACTAATGGATAGACGTATCTGATTTTTTGTGGGATCTTTTTTCTAGTTAGCCCGTAATGTACTTTTAATATACGCAAATTCTAATAAGTGCAGCTGCACTTTTTAACATTCCCGAGCACACCCTTCGATAGTCGTTGGATGCATCGCGATCGCGACCAGGTGGAAACTGGTCGGGGCGAAACGGCGCGCGTTGATCTGGTCGGGGGGAAACGTCTCGTGCATGGTGGGGCCCGCCATTATCTGTGTCTTCTCCACCTCCCGCAACGACACTCTCTCCATTCGGCGGTGTGGGCGGTTTCTCCTTCCTCCTCGCCCAAATCGACGACGCGCCTGCCCAAATCTGCCTCGCTGAAGTCCAAATCGGTGCTATTGGGAGGGGTTCAGCATCGCGGGTGGTTGGTGCTTTGAGTTGCTCTCCCGCGCGGCTCGTCGGCCGTGGGGAGCTGCTCTTGCAAGCGAGCTCGGCGACCACGCAGAGTGGCAATTACGGCGGAGGAGGCGAAGTGAGGCAGGAGCCGTTCTGGGCGGGCGGTGTCGAAGGAAGGAGGCGGTTCATCGGCGTGAAGGTAAACCCCGCTCGGATCTCTCCATTGCTGGTGGTGGAGTTTTTACTTGGTTCGTCCTGTGCGCTGGTATAAACGAGAATTGGTTTGAGGGAAGACGCCTCTCAAGGGGCGATCAGCTCATATATTTATAGCAAGATTACAAGTCTTGGAGACCAAGAAAGAACCTATACGCGTATATGTACAACCGTATGCAAATGGGAATATGCAATGTTAGCTATACAAAGTCACACTTTAACATCCCCCGCAGTTTGGGCGTCGGTCGAACGCATAAACTGTACCGAAAATCCTCGAAGAGGTGCGACGGCAACCCCTTCGTCATGACATCGGCAAACTGCTGTGAAGATGGCACGTGAAGAACCCGAATCTGACCGAGAGACACCTTCTCACGAACGAAGTGGATGTCGATCTCGATGTGCTTCGTGCGGCGATGCTGGGCCGGGTTACAAGCCATGTAAACAGCACTGACGTTATCACAGAAAACAACAGTCGCTGACGGAAGGGAACGATGAAGCTCAAGAAGAAGCTGGCGAAGCCAACAGCACTCGGCCACGGCATGCGCCACCGCTCTGTACTCCGCCTCGGCACTGGAGCGAGACACCGTGGCCTGGCGTTTGGAGGACCAAGATACCAGGTTGTCGCCGAGATAGACACAATATCCAGATGTTGAGCGGCGTGTGTCGGGGCAGCCGGCCCAATCCGCATCGGAGTAGGCAGTGAGCGAGGTGGCCGGCGTGGAGTGGAGCTGAAGGCCGAGGTCGAGGGTGCCACGAATGTAGCGGAGGATCCGCTTGACGAGGTTGAGATGAGGCCCCCGAGGGGCGTGCATGTAGAGGCACGCCTGCTGGACGGCATGAGCAATGTCGGGGCGGGTGAGCGTCAGGTACTGAGTGCCCCGGCAAAGCTCCGGTACTCAGTAGCATCGGTGACGAGTGGTCCCTCATCGGCAGAGAGCTTGCAACGTGTGTCGATGGGCGTCACACACGGGTTGCAGTCCATCATACCGGCGCGCTGAAGAAGGTCGATAGCGTACTGGCGCTGCGAGAGAAGCATCCCCGAAGTAGAGCGGGAAACCGAGATCCCGAGGAAGTAGGACAAGTCCCCGAGATCGGTCATGGAGAACTCACGGTGGAGCTGGTCGGTGATGTGTTGAAGAAGCCCGGTGCTGGAGGCGGTGAGGATGATGTCGTCAACATAGAGGAGCATGTAGTCCATCTCGGTACCGCGCCGAAGCACGAAGAGAGACACGTCACTCTAGGACGCCACGAACCCAAGGCGATGAGCATGATGAGCGAACCGCTGGTACCATGCGCGGGGCGCCTGTTTAAGTCCATAAAGGGACTTGTGAAGCAGGCAGACATGTTGGGGGCGCGTAGGGTCGATGAAGCCGGGTGGCTGCTCACAATGAACCACCTCATCAAGGTCACCATGAAGAAAGGCGTTCTTGACATCGAGCTGATGAACCGGCCAAGCGTGGGAGACTGCGATGCTGAGTACAACGCGGATCGTAGCCGGTTTGACAACAGGACTAAAAGTCTCATCGTAGTCAATACCAGGCTGCTGGGAGAATCCACGTACGACCCACCTGGCCTTGTACCGAGCAAGACCGCCATCAGCGCCAAACTTGTGCTTGAAGATCCACTTGCCTGAAACAACATTAGCACCAACCGGGCGAGGAACCAGAGACCAGGTGCAGTTCTGAATGATGGCACCATACTCCTCGGACATGGCGGCACGCCAAAGAGGGTCCTGAAGAGCGGAGCGATAGGTTTTGGGAATGGGAGAGATGTGGGAGTGTTCGGCCGAGAGATTAAGTTTGTCAGTCGGCTGGACGATGCCACGCTTGGCGCGCGTGAGCATGGTGTGGGTGTTGGTGGCGGGAGCGGTGTTGCTACGAGAGCGACAGGAGGGGGAGGGGGTGGCGGTGGTGGTGGTGAAGGGGAAGGGGACCGGCCGGGAGACGCGGGTGGAGTCGGCGCAGGCGAGGCGGGTGCGTCATGGGTGGGCGTGGGCGGCGCGGAGGCAGTGCCATGCATAGCAGGCTGAGCCGATGAGGCCGGCGCCATGCTGGGCTGGCCCGCCAAGGGTGTGATGATCGCGGGAGCCGGGTGCGTGGCGGCCAGGTCGAGGTCATCCGGAGAAGAATCAGTGCGATTCGTGGCAAAGGGAAAGGTGTGTTCGTCAAATATGACATGGCGAGAGATGATGACACGGCCGCGATGCGAGTGGGGTAGCCGAGGAACACGCACACGGTGGAACGCGGAGCGAGTTCGTGAGGTGCCGTGGCGGATCGATTCGGGTAGCACAAGCACCCGAAGATACGAAGGTCGGAGAAGGAGGGGTTTTGTTGGTAGAGAAGGGTATATGGGATACGGAAGTGCAAGGCTTGGCTGGGGCGGCGATTTAGTAAGAAGGTGGCGACAGCGAGAGCCTCGTCCAGTAGGGAGGAGGCATGTAAGCCTGGAAGAGGAGGGGGCGAGTGATGTCGTTAAGTGTGCGAAGAGCACGCTCAGCCTTGCCGTTTTGAGGAGAAGTGTACGGGCAAGACATACGTAGGTGGATATCGTGGCGGGCAAGGAACTCAACAAAGGTGGAGTTAACGAACTCAGTGCCATTGTCGGTTTGGAAGGACACGACCGGGAGATTGAATTGTGTATGTGCGTATGCTACAAAGTTAACGAGGATATCACATGTGTCGGATTTCTGACGTAGTGGGAAGGTCCACATAAAATGAGAAAAATCATCGACAATAACCAAGTAGTATTTGAAGCCAGAGTTACTAGCAACAGGTGATGTCCACAAATCACAATGAAGCAATTGGAACGAAACGACACAAACTGTGGATGATCTAGAAAACGGTAGACGCACGTGCTTGCCAAGTTGGCATGCATGACACACTTGAGTGCTTTTATTACATGGAATAGCAAAACTGTGGATGATCTATAGAGTCACGACCCGGATGTCCTAAGCAACGATGCCATAGCTCCGATGCGGTGGTGGTGGCGACGAGTCCAAATGGCGAGGTGGTGGTGTTGGTGTTGGCGAAGAACTCGTACAGTGGACCGGGGCTACTGCAGCGAATAATCTCGCGCCGAGTGTGAAGATCCTTAATACAAAAGCCACACGGGTCATATTCAACAGAAACTGAATTATCAATGATGAACTGACGAGTAGAAAGAAGATTTTTGATGATATCTGGAACAACTAGAACATTGTTAAGGTGGAAAGTGTGGCTAGGTGTGCGGAGAGTGACGTGGCCGGTGGCGGTGATGGGAAGTGGATCGCCATTGCCAACGGTGACACGAAGGGAAGGAGGAGGATTGGAGGGAGTGGAGAGTATACCAGGGTCTCGGAGACCATGTGCGAGGTTGCGCCGGAGTCCATGACCCATGCGCCCGGTGTGGAAGGGCCGGCGGCTGGAGCGCCGACAGTGGCGTTCAGGGCGGCGACGAGGGCGGAGCAGTCCCATGCCGGGCCGGGGGTGTAGGGCACCGCGGGTGGGGGCGGGTTAGTGCCCCAGGCCTGGCCGTGCAATGTTGCCAGTTGGGTCGTGTAGGCGACCTAACCTGGGGGCACCCAGGTAGACTGACGGGGCGACGACGCTGAAGAAGCAGACCGCGGGGCCGGCCCGAGTAGAGCAGCGCCCCCGGCAGGAGGAACCGGCGCGGCGTGGGGGCACCAGGCGGGCTGCATCTGCTGAGTCTGGCCGGTGTACGGGTTGAAGCAGATCCACGGGCTGGGTGCAACGGCAGGTTGAGTGGTGGTGGAGTTGGCTGCACCCCTGTCGGCGTTCTTCTTCTTCTTCGACCAGCGGCCGCCGTTGCCGCCCGAGTGGCCGCCGGTGGAGGACCCGGCGGTGTTGCCATAGAGAGCGACTTGGGACGAGAGGGAGCCACTGGGAGCACGTTGGCGAGCTGGTTCTCGCGCAGAAGGAGGATGGAGCGCGTCTGCAGGAAGGTGGGAGCCGGAACCTGCATCGTGACGAGGGTCGTGATGTTGAAGAAGCGTGGGTTCAGGCCCCGAAGGCAGGTGAGGACCAAGGTCCGGTCAGTCACGGGCTGCCCCACATCCGCTAGCGCGTCGGAGAGGGCCTTCAGGCGGTGGCAGTAGGCGGTGATGGTGAGGTCGCCCTGGACGAGGGCTCGGAACTGTGCCTCGAGGTAGACGGCCCTGATCTTGGGCCATGATGGTGTCCAGGATGTCGTCGCTGATGGAGCCGTAGAGCCACGAGCGGACGACGTAGTCCTGGCGCTGCCACTCAGCCGTGCGAGCGTGACGGCGGAGATGTGATCCATGAGCTCGTACTTGCCGAGGAGGACGGTGATGAGCATGCGTCACTTGGCGTAGTTGGACTGCTGCAGGTCGAGGACGACGGGGACGTGCGTCTTGACGCTAGCCACGTGGACGGCCTGAGATGCCGACGACGTGAGGGCGGGCGATGCGGCGGCGGCGGTGGAGGTGGTGAGGGCTCCGGACGTCTGCGCCCCGAGCATGGACGATGAGGATGCGGAGGTGGACATGGCGGCGATCTGGGAGGGGAGGCGGAACCGCGGCGGTGCCTAGGGTTTAGGGCGGCGGCAGATGGGGTTGGAGCGGCGGAAGCTAAGGTGTTAGGAAAGGAGGGCCGATACCATATAAACGAGAATTGGTTTGAGGGAAGACGCCTCTCAAGGGGCGATCGGCTCATATATTTATAGCAAGATTACAAGTCTTGGAGACCAAGAAAGAACCTATACGCGTATATGTACAACCGTATGCAAACGGGAATACGCGATGTTAGCTATACAAAGTCACACTTTAACAGCTGGCTAGGGCTCGCAGCGGTGCTCGTTTGTCGACCTGGTCAGCTTTTTCACGTGTGCTAGTCCCTGCTACTTTACTAGGTTTTGGGCAGCCTCGGTGGTTAGGTTTGGTATGAATTCTAGATCTCCATGGAAGTATATTCGGTCCCGCGTCTGGTTCGTGTGATTTCGTGGTCGAAATAGGCTTGGAGGCTGCCGCACTTGGGACGCAGGGGAGCAGAGGGGTTGGGGAGGTGCGTGCAGACACCGACGATGGGGATCTGGAGGCCAGCGCCGCCCTTGGCATCATGGGGTCCGGCCATGAAAGCCCTTGAAGTGACTCCGCGGATCCGAGATCCAGTTCGTCCGAGAGAGAGGGCCATCTCGTTCGCCTGTGGGTGCAAATCAGACGAGAACTGTGAAGATCTTCACATAACGAAAGAGGGCCAGCAATGGGAAGAACAGTCCGAATAGACAATTAGAGATGAGATCCAGACCGGAACTTCAGGTACACAGACGGTTGCTTCGCGTTTTAACTCCCACCGCCGCCGCCAAAGAGAAAATAGGGTTAGGGTTTATTTACCAGGCCGGAACACGTATAAATAGTGATCGACTTGGGCCAGAGCAAAATGTGAACCCACGTTAGCAAGCCCAAACACTAGTAGAAAAGAGGCCTAATTTTCAGCTCATTAGTCCCGGTTTGTAAATGACGAGAACCGATTCAGCCCATCCAGAGAAGAGCCATCCTAGCCAAACTGGAGATCAAAGCCACTGTGGCTGACTGCTGGGACCAGATGGTCAGTGGTGTTCAATAAACAACCTGTCGTATAGAGATAGGCAGCCGAGCCACCACGGTAAGTGCCGACGCATGACATAACTGGAGATTAGGGCAGATGACTCGATCGGGATAAGGACGTGCAGGCGACGGGATCGGAGGAAACAGACCCTAAACGTGAGTCAGGGGAATTGATATCGTGTCTACTCTTGCATCTATGGGCACTCTCTTATTTGTTTAGACTAAACTTTTTAACTTTTCAACATGTGGTATAACTAGTACAATTATATGTAATAATGGTACAACTAAGTATTAAGATACAATGTATTTATTATATATATAATATTGGGTTTGTAAATAAAATTTAACTAAATTTGAATCATATATCACATGAGTTTGACTGAGTTATTTCCTACTCGATGCATCACTATTTTTTTTGGTTTAACCAACTTTTTTATATCAGAGAACCATAGAAAAGAAAAGAAAATGGCATGTACCTTCCATGCTTAACTTGTGTAGATCGGAGAACAGTAGAAAAAATATATTGTATATCATCAATGACTAACTTGCGCCACTTAGATGGATTAAAACCTTATTTTGGCATCCATTTCTATTATAATTTCATGAAATATCATAATATATAGAGATATAAAGTTGACCGAGGATTCCAGAATGCATGCTTGTATATTTTGTGTGCTGGTAAATAAAAGGATTAGTTATGTACATATATACTATATAGGAAAATTTTAAATATGATTAATATCCATGACTGGTTTGCACCGGCACATGCTTGTTGTATATTTTTGAGTTTGTGTGCAGTGTCAATCCTGAAAGTATCTGCCACAGTTAGCCTGAAAGTTTATGCATGCTTACAAACGGGGCCATTCCACTAAGCTCGTGATTCTTTCTTCATCTCAACTGGAGTAAACACCACACAAACACGCAGGAGAAAGTCCACAGAGGCCTATTCGAGCCATCCCTTGCCGCCCGTGTCACCGGTAAGACCACTCGTGAAAACTCAAGATCATGCACAACGTCTCAAGTTGAAAAACTCGTACGAGCACACATGAATCAATCATGCCGCTTGCCGTCCATGTCATTAGACAGAGCGCTCACGTATCGTCATGATCGCACACATACTATGTCGAGCTGATCCCAAGAGAATCATGCATGGATCACAAGACGTTCACAGGATAATCTAAAATAGATCATTCCGGCCGAGAAAGGTCGCGTTATAAGATGACAGAGGTGAACCAGGGGTACGTACACGGTCCACCTAACCCGGCCGCATGCTGCAGTGTCGCATTCACCAGACCGATCGACGAAGTGCGTTCGGTGTGGAGATTGTTGAAAAGAAACGAGAGAGAGGGAGACAAAGAGGTAAAAGTGGATAGTTGTCTTCATTAATGATGAGATTACACACACATATATATATAGCCCTCGAAGTGGTGCGTCCGAATGGACATGAGGCAACGGCCTCGGTTAGGAAAAGTAGGGATTAATAAGATTAATTAAATCCTAACACTCCCCATAATCCATACTTGTTAGTGTAAGTATCATCATCTTGAAAAAGCTCCTCCAAAAACCCTGTGAGAAAAATATGAGGAGATAGGTGTTTAATATGTTGCTAAAACTCCTTCAAACCCAGTGAAAAAATAAGACAAAAATAATGCAACACATAATGGTTATTGTCTTTTTTAACTCAATACGAGAAAAATCATAGAGTTTAGAGGACAATAAATATGTCACATATACTTTCTTAAAAAAAAACGATGGGGAAAACAGAAAACATGACATATGGTCTTGTGTTGATATTACCTCATTAAAAAAATTTATGAGAGACTATAAAGTAAACTTATGAAGAAAAAAAGAGTATAATATGATGCTTTTAACAGGAACAATTCAGGAACATACTCCTCCTGATTCTTGCATATTCAGAAGTCATCATATACCAATTTCATGAACACATTTCTGGAACATAGAAGTTGGTAGAGACCTGGTGAACACATTTCTGGGTCTAGTAGTGTCTTTTTCTTTTCTTTTTTTGTAAAATATTTGATGAACTCACCAAAGTTTGGTTAAATTTGCGCCTTGTTTGTGCGAATGTGGGGCCGGATTTTGTTTTTCAAAAAAAGAAACCAAAATGTGACGTGGGGGCGGCGACTGGGAAGCATCACGCCCCCAACACACGGTTTAGCGCCGGTACGCCCCCAGGCGGCGATTTTTAGCGCCTCCTGGGGGGCCAATGGCTGGAGATGCTCTAACAACAGGAGATTGTGGAAAAGCACTGAGCCGCGTTTGGCAAGATTGGCGGCCGCTTGAGGAGGATGTGAGAAAATTATTACTGGTATGCATACATGGATCAGCAGATGCAATTGAGGATTGAATTCCGGTTTTAAAAAAAGGATCGATTTCCTAAATGCAGATGGGTATATGAGAGTTTATATCACAGTGTACATGTTCTATTTTGATGGAGTTTCCTTGCACGTCACTATGTGTTGATAGATTTCACATATCAATAGCCAATGGATAGCCGTGAGGGTTTTCTTTACACATTGGATTAACAGGATCAATTACGAAGATCTAATGGTTGTAATAGCAAGTTTAATAAAGGTCCACTAATCTGATGGTCAGATGTTTCTGATTTTGGGTATATGAGAATTTTCATCATAGCATACATGTTCTATTTGTCCGAAGTTTCCTTGCACATCACATGTATGTGTTGATAGATTGCACGTATATATGTATAATCAATGGATTGCCGTAAGAATTTTGTTTACAGATCAGATTAAGTGGATATATTACGAAGACCTAACGGTTGTAACAGCAAGTTAAATAAAGGTCCATGAAACTAATGGATAGGCGTTTCTGATTTTTTGTGGGATCTTTTTTTGGGTTAGCCCGTAATGTACTTTTAATATATAATACCTCTCCGTTTTTAAATATAAGTTCTTTTAATATATAATACCCCCTCTGCTACATAGTGATGTATATAGACATTAGAATATGTAAAAAGACTTATGTTTAGGAAGGGAGGGATACTAGAGGCTAACGTGTACTTCGTCACGCCATTCTTCACGAGTGAAATTAACTATTTTATATGTACATATTATTACAATCAGTTGTTTTTTATTTTATCTGTGTTGGCTTTTGTGTTTTAATTTTTTATCGGTGGTGTTTTTTATTCAAATATTGTGTTGGGTTGTTGTTGTGGTATTTTTTTCCAAGAAGAAAGATGAGTTACTTGATGCGTGGTTGTGAAATCTTTGCACATTTCGGCCTTGGTGTGGTGATTGCTTGCTCCTTTTTCACGCTAAAGCCATGAAATTGCTATATAATACTCGGATGGGCCAGTTGCTTGCTCAGTTGGCTTCCTGGTCCTCTTGATCGTTTAGCTCTTTGTTGCTCGCCACACTGCTAGCTCAACAACAAAAACGACCTATCTTTTTTATTTCAAAATGTTACTTAAATTAAATGACGTTTAAGGAACTTTAAAATTATTATGATTTTAAAATCATGAATTTTAGAAAACATTCATGAATTTTAAATATATTCATGGATACAAAAAATTGCTCGCAAATTTAAAGTTTTCAAATTTTAAAAATGTTCAAAAACTTTAAATGATTGTGAATTTAACAATATCCACAATTTAATCAATGCTAATGAACCTGAAAAAAGGTGAATTTTAAAATATGTTTATGTTTTTCAAGTACACAAATTTAAATAAACGCTCATGAAATAAAAGATGAAAAAATAAGAAGAAATGAAACTAAACACCACACACATGCGCGTGGGGTCCTCAGCAACCCCCACAACCGTCGAAGCACCATAACGCTTCAATTCAAGGGAGCTTAGTATCTTCAATTCAAGGGAGCCAAGGCTGGTATCTCTATAGATAGATGTGTGATCGTCTCTCTTTGGTGTTGTTTGGATTTAATGGTTGCTTGGTTTACCCGTCTGGAGCAATTTAATGCCAGATATAATGAAATAATTGGACAACAAAACTTGAAATTAGAAATAAATGATATTCAGATGGTATAGTATGTTTATAAATTGATAAACTTTAATGCTTCATAAAAATAGACACATTCAAAAAAATAATATTAAACACTTTGTATTAGTAAGTGCGCAACTCAAGCACAATATGCTATTTATACCGGGTCTGCTATGGAGGCGACAGTGCGTATCCAATTTTGAACCACAATCCAGTGAAGCCGTCCATGCATGGCAACAACTGTTTGCAAACCGCTAGATGGACCATCGTGCAATGGTCCTTCACCCTATATGTCGTGTGCACAGTAGTTTCCTAGACTGACAGAGTGCCGCAGGGCTGTTTAAGGGAAGTGATTGAGATTTTCGACGAGATGAATCGATGGATATCTCAATTGATTGATTCACCAATAATATACCTGACGGAAAGGCCGGCTGATGGAACATCCATCAGTCGACAAATCGTATCTAGTACCAGTAGTACGTTATCATCTATATGTTGGCCATGATGATGGTGCTGAGGTCCCCGACCTTGGCGCCGACGACCCTGCCCTTCTCCATGCCTTGCTTGAGCAGCAGGAACGTCGGCAGCGCCTCCACTCGGTACCGCTCCACGATATCCTGTGTAAGTAGTTATATATATGAGTGCAGTACGCAATGATCGAGTTATATATGAACAGTTTGGTTATCCAATCCAAATTAGTTACTTTCTCTGTAAAGAAATATAAGAGTGTTAATATATTTCTTTACACGGGGAGTAATATCCACGTGCGCGTACGTTGTCATACTTTGAACTTGTCGACGTCCACCTGGCAGAATATGGCGGCCCTCCTCTTAGCCACGGCCATGGCCCTGAAGGGTCTCATCATCACCCTGCATGGCTCGTTCCAGCTCGCCCAGAACATGAGCACCACCTTAATTTCAAACAGAAAATCAGAGCTTCAGAAATTCATTAAATCCAATGAGAGACACAACGGTTAAAATGATTGCGTACATACCGGATAAGTTTGCGCTAGAGGGTGCGCCAGGGCGGACTCTAGCTCTTGAGAACTTGTGATGATGTAATAACTCCAGTAATAGCCTCTGCGGGGCAGCTTAAACACTTTTATAATTCGACTAGCTTATCCCATGCCATGCAAGACGCTATGTTTTAGAGAGGATGGCTTTTGAAGACCATGAAAATTTTCAAACAAAAAAAATACACCTAAGGACCCATCATGATATCGATTTTGAAGTAAATATGTACAATTCTCAGAGCGTAACCTATTTTGGTTGCCAAAATTAGGAAGCACTTTACAAAATGTATGGATTTTATGAGGGTATGATTGTCACCATGGATCTTGATGATCCTGACATCGAGCAAGACAATATGGACATTTGGGTCCTTGTTGATACGCTTCCGATTCTACCGCAATGTGAGTTTCTCAAACATAGTTATTAACTAATTTATATTGTTTATTTCAAAATAGTTGACAATTTATTTTCATTGACAGCTTATTTTGAATCCTCAAAGAATGTGCAGAAGATGGTAGACAAAACCCACTACACTGATGGCTCTGAATTAACTTATAAGGAGAAAAGTCATCTGATTACTTATTGTACTTATCTTGAGAATTACAATACCTATTATCGAACTCATCTAAATTATAGTGAATACGTGCCACTAGTGCCCGTGTTGAACCACGATAACTTCTATGGAGACACCCTAGTAAGATTTTTTACTATTACGACATCCGTGCATCTTTTGCATACTTCTAAAACTAGTACATCTTTGCTAGCTATGAAGTTATTACTATGTTTTTCAACAGAAAATTCTGATGGATTGTGTGCCTCATCTGATATATCAGAATGGCCGCCTTGCAGTTCTGAACATACAGCCAGGTCAATCTAAGAAGCTCACCTGTGCATATCAGATTTCTAAAACTGGTGAACACATGCTAATCAAAGAATGGAAAAAAAAATTGGACATTCGCAAGGAGGTTCTTGGAAGTAACATTAAGCAAAAAGCAAGAATTAGAGACAGGATAATCTCCATTCTCCATAATGGAGAGTCAGGGGCTATCTTGTTTTTTGCTATCTTACCTTAAAGAATATAGTAGGTCCCAAGAGAATGTAGTAGGTCCTATGAGGTACAATATGTTTATTATGTGATACAATGTGTTAGAGTTGATGATGAGGAGTACTTGTGATTATGAATAGTCACCAATTTGCTATGTGATGTCTCATTGATGAAAACGATGATCTTGAGAAGATGTTATATGACAATGATGTATTATGATGATAAGTTGTTAATGATATGATGATGATGATGACATTTATTATATCATTGGGTGAAAGAACCGCGGATTAGTTTCAAGTGGATGTCCATCCACTTGAAACTAGTCCACGATTCTTTCATCCCGTGATGTAATAACTCATTATGATGTGAAAACAATTTTTAAATTTCTGTTGTATGAAAACTTGTGTAAAGGTGTACGAATACAACATGAAATAAAAAAGAAATAAAATATGAAATAATAGTAGCAGCGCGGGCAGGGAGAAGCGCTACTACTAATTACCAGTAGCGCTCCTCCGGGAAGTCGCTACTACTAAGTCGATTTAGCAGTAGCGTGGTCGGAGGCACGCTACTGCTATACGTTAGCTATAGCGCCTTATCAGTAGCGCATCGCCTAGCGCTACTGATAGGCTAAAACCTGCGCTGCTGCTAGGCTTTTCTCTATTAGTGTAATCTAATGGTCAGATGTTTCTGATTTCGGGTATATGAGAATTTCCATCATAGCGTACATGTTCTATTTGGATGGAGTTTCCTTGCACATCACATCTATGTGTTGATAGATTGCACGTGTATATATATATATATATATATATATATGTATATATATATATATATATACACACACACACACATATATATATATATATATATATATATATATATATATATATATGTATAGTCAATGGATTACCGTGAGAATTTTGTTTACACATTAGATTAAGTGGGTCTATTACAAAGACCTAACATTGTAATAGCAAGTCAAATAAAGGTCCACGAAACTAGTGGATAGACGTATCTGATTTTTTGTGGGACCTTTTTTCTAGTTAGCCCTTAATGTACTTTTAATATATTACTCCCTCTGTAAACAAATATAAGAGTGTTTAGATCACTAAAATAGTGATTTGCTGCTAGCTACGGACTTCCTTAGCGATATCCGCAGAAGGGCCCAAAAGGAGAACCATCAAAGCGTGGATTCCCTGCCTCTCTCCATTGCTCACGAAACTGTGTTCCTCTCCGCCACCGTCGTCGTCGCTGTATGCCGGAGAAGGAAACCAGGCTGGTGGGGGCACAAGGAGAGGCGTGAGTCCGTTCGCTCTCTTCGCGGCTTGAGGCTTCAAGAAACTCCCGCGCATGGAGCTCCTCCTCGACCTCTCCCTCCTGGTACAGTGGTACCATCTCCCCCGGCACAAACTACTATCTTCCTCATCCTTCGTGCGACTCTCCCTCCTCGTGGGAGATTCTTTCCCATGCCATCGTGGATAGCATATGCATCCTCGTTGAATTAATTGATACACAAACACACCATCCTCTAACTAACTGGTTGGTCCATTAATTTGATTAAGAGTTGCTATAGATGGTCTATGTGTTTGATTAGGAGTTGATAATAGTTCGGATTTGAGGTTACTCCACCTCTTCTAAAAAACCTAATTTTTCCTAATGTTTATGCATCATCAAGTGGGTAAGTTGGCGTGGATTTGAGCTGGGTTGCGAGTTAATCTGCATATCACAAAAAATCAAAGGTGCAAGGAAAGATCACACAATGCACCATGCGGCATCACATCAAGTTATAAACTTTCCTTTTAGGAAGCACTGTAGAATTGTGGACACCGCCGGCAGCAGCATTCTCCATAGATATTAGGTAGTGTTAATGATGTCCATGTGCTCTATAGTTGACCATGTATTTAGTTGTTGATTTATGTAGCATATAGATTGTGATGGCAAGTTTCCAATGCGGTTTCTAAATTCCATGTCGCACATAAAAATGATAACGTACAAATCTGCAAAGGCTGAAACAAGGTCGCCAGGTATACTTTCCTATCACATCTCTTTCTTCTCACAAAAATCATGTGCTTTCTTCTACACCAAGTTACACTTGCCATCATCGGAAAATCATTATACACTTTCAGCCATAAATCATCTGATGTTGAAAGCTATAATTGCTTATTGACAGGATCTGCCATTTTGGGACTTGCCTTCTTCCAAACGTGATTATGTTTTCGCACTTTGTAAATCATTTATGTGTCCTAGTGAGGACCTTTGTTTGTAGGCAAATACAACAGCTATAGCTGGTGAGCTCCTGCAGACGGGTTCTGACACTTCTCACCCTCCTTCCTGCCTGGTTGCTTGAGGATGACATGATTATTATAGTCGCGACTTAATAGACAGCAGCACAGCGAGACTACCTTCAGATCTTAAAGTTCTGTAACTTTTGTTTTGAATCCGAACGTGTGGAATGGGCCGAAAATATGGTATAACTAATTTATCTGTTCAAGAATGTACTTTATCAATAAAAAAGCTTATGAACTTATATTTTTTATTGAGCAGGTGTAGTTAGATTTTTAAAAAAAAGGAGGATTACCTCCGGTCTCTGCATCTGGACGATGCATGCAACAATTTTATTAATTATTTACAAAAATGGCACCATCTTAGCAACATCTGTCGCTACTCCTATCCACCTGATGAAGGGGTGCCGGTAATCCAAGCCTAATACAAATAGACATCGCACAAATGCCAAACATCTAAAGCCAGATGCCCCAACCAAGCCACATACCTGGTTTGGGGCACAAAGTGGTCTGATGCACTCTCATGTGTCGTCACCGCCCTCTTACAGCAATCAATCTTCAGAGCAGAACCCAATGCACCGACCTTGCAAGCCCTCTCTGTCATCGACGCCACCATGACGCCTGACGACATCCTCCTCCCGCGCGAGTCCATCTCGGCGCATCGGGCGCAGAATCTCCACAGCGCCACGCCGCCGAGATCTGCCCCGTCAATGCGAATGATGAAGCACCGCTCCACCAAACAAGCCGTTCTCTGGTCCCTCGAACCTGTGTACACCTCTAAGAATGATGCCCCAAGGGGGAGACGACACAACCGCGCCGCCGTCATCCGATCTACTGATCTAGGGTTTCCCCGGGAGGTAGCAGATAGTGGCTTTGAACTTCTCCTTGACGATGCCTTCAAGAAGGGAGCGCCGCAAAACAGCACCGCCACCACCGGCCTTGTAAGCGAACCAAAGGCAGGTTTTCACCTGGATCTGTTTGAATAGCCTCCATAAAGCATCTCGTGCATGGATCGCTGCCATCACTGCCGGGGGTCAGACGAAGGGTCCAAGCCGCCGCTGGCTAACCGGCCACAACACCACTATGGTGCCTAAGCCGACGCCGTCAGGCCCACCATGCCTGCCTATAGACGTCCACCAAGATCACCGGCCCGCCCAAGCCCATCTGGGCAAGGCGAGACCCGAGATCTCGTGCCCCACAATAGGGGCTCCTCTTCCGCGGGAAGGTCGCGCCTCCAATGTCGCTGCACCACGGACGCCGCCGGGAACCCGCCGCCCCATGTCGTCGGTTGACTGCCGAACCATGCGCCGCCGCTGCCAGTTGATGTCGCCACCATCGTGCGAGGGGGAAGGGCCTGCCACCGCCGTCGCGGGCAAGGGCTTCGCCGGCATGGCCTCAGGCGGCGGCAGGAGGGAGGAGACAGGGGAGGAGGCCTAGGGCCGGCGGCGGCAGATCGCCCCCCGTGTCGCCTAGGATTGGCGCCCGGGGGGGGGGGGGTGGATTGTGTTGATTGAAGCTGGTGTAGTTAGATGTTGTATGGGATAATAGCACCGTGTTAATAATCAGTATAATATATACTATTGCTTTCATTGTTATTACATTGTTGTCTATATCTATGAAAACTATCAAAGTACATACTTTTCATTTCGAAGTGGATCTGATCACCAGAATAAGGTCCCAAACTTTCCCCTTGAGTTTCGATTTTGTGTCAATCATCCCGGAATTTGTTGATAGAGCTGTGTTCTACACATGTGTATCTTCGGTTTCAAGAAATGATTAGAGAATTCCTGATTTTATTGCTGAAAATTTTATACCAGTAAGTTTCAAGTTTAATTATTATGTTATGCGTCTTCATTTGTTAATGGAAATTCCAATCTCCCTGTTAATGATCTAAACAATTTTATATTTCTTTATGGAGGAAGCATTTACTAATGGGAATTCCCGTCTATTTTTCATATAAATGGGCGGGCGTGACAATGTGCGCCTTCATGGTCTACTAGATACTAGAGGCTAACGCGCGCTTCACCGCACCGCTCTTCACTAGTGAAATTAACTATTTTATATCTATAGATTATTGCAATCAGTTGATTTGTTATTATTTTATCTGAGTTGGCTTCATGTTTTAATTTTTATTGGTGGTGTTTTTTTATTCGTATATCGTGTTGAGTTGCTGTTGCAGTATTTTTTCTAAGAGGAAAGGTGAGTTGTTTAATGCATGGTTGCGAAACCTTTGCACGTTTCGGCCTTGGTGTCAGCCTGTGGTGATTGTTTTCTCCTATTTCACGCTAAAACCATGGAATTGCTACTTCAACGCTCACACGGGTCATTCACTCAGCTTGGCTCCCTAGTCTTCTCGCTCGTTTATTTCTTTTTCGCTCGCCCCACTGCTAGCTCAGAAGAAGAAAAAACACCTATCTTTTTTAAGGAACTTTGAAAATATTATGAATTTTAGAAAACATTCTTGAATTTTAAATATATGCATAGATTTCAAATATTGTTCAAAGATTTATTTTTTTCAAATTTAATAAGTATTCACAAAGTTTAAGTGATCATGAATTGTCTGCAATTTAATCAACATTAATGAATCTGAAAAACGGGAATTTTAAAATATGTTTATTTTTTTCAAGTACACCAATTTAAATAAGCGCTCATGAATTAACACATGAAAAAAAAGAAATTAAACTAAACACCACACACTTACGCGTGGGGTCCCCGGCGACCCCCACAGCCGTGAAAGCACCTTCAATTCAGGTATTTCTATAGATAGATGTGTGATTGTCTCTCTTTGGTATTGTTTGGATTTGGTGGTTGCTTGGTTTACCTGTCTGGAGCAATTCAATGCCAGATATAATGAAATAATTGGACAACAAAACTTGAAATTAGAAATAAATGATTTTCAGATGGTATAGTATGTTTATAAATAGATAAACTTTAATGCTTCATAAAAATAGACACATTCAAAAATGTAATATTAAACACTTTGTATTAGCAAGTGCACAACTCAAGCACAATATGCTATTTATACCGGGTCTCCTATGGAGGCGACAGTGCGTATCCGAGTTTTGAACCACAATCCAGTGAAGCCATCCATGCATGGCAACAAGCTGTTTGCAAACCGCTAAGATGGAGCATCGTGCAACGGTAGTTCACCCTATATGTCCTGTGCACAGTAGTTTCCCAGACCGACGGAGTGCCGCAGGGCTGTTTAAGGGAAGTGATTGAGATTCCCGACGAGATGAATCGATACATATCTCAATTGTTCATTCATCAATAATATACCTGACGGAAAGGCCGGCTGATGGAACATCCATCAGTCGACAGATCGTATCTAGCTAGTACCAGTTACTGTATCATTTATATGTTGGCCATGATGATGGTGCTGAGGTCCCCGACCTTGGCGCCGACGACCCTGCCCTTCTCCATGCCTTGCTTGAGTAGCAGGAACGTCGGCAGCGCCTCCACTCGGTACCGCTCCACGATATCCTGTGTAAGTAGTTATATATATCAGTGCAGTACGCAGTGATCGAGTTATATATGCACAGTTTGGTTATCCGATCCGAAATGAGTTAGTACTCGCTTTGTAAAGAAGTATAAGCGTGTCAATATATTTCTTTACAAAGGGAGTGCGAGCGTATGTTGTCATACTTTGAACTTGTCGACGTCCACCTGGCAGAATATGGCGGCCCTCCTCTTAGCCACGGCCATGGCCCTGAAGGGTCTCATCATCACCCTGCATGGCTCGTTCCAGCTCGCCCAGAACATGAGCACCACCTTAATTTCAAACAGAAAATCAGAGCTTCAGAAATTCATTAAATCCAATGAGAAACACAACGATTAAAATGATTGCGTACGTACCGGATAAGTTTGCGCTAGAGGGTGCGCCAGGGCGGACTCTAGCTCTTGAGAACTTGTGATGATGTAATAGCTCCAGTAATACCCTCTGCGGGGGGCCTTAAACACTGCACAACACAACAAGAGTTAAAATATTTACCGCGGGCCAAATATTCCGTCGGCAAGCTAGCCATCATCCCCAAGCATAGGAAAGTAGCCATACGTACGTACCATCGACATTGGTGGTCAATGACATGATGCCGCCTTTGCTCCCACGGCGTGATCGATGCCGATATATAGATGGTTGTACGTAGCTTAGGCATCAAGCTGGTAGGGTATGCGTATGATATGAGAGCGACATTTCAGTGTTTGGATGGGACGGAATAGATGCTGGCCGGCCAGTCACGGCGATTAAAGTAAAGTTATTTTTTTTAGAACCGATTAAAGTAAAGTTGAGATGGATGTTCACACATGCAATCACGGTGCGCCTGTCTCTCCTTCCTTGGTACTCTCTCCATTCCACAATGTAGTGCTTCCTCTATTCCCGTGCTTCAACTTTGACCGTAAATTTAACTATCAAGACCGATTGCGGCGGGAGCAAAAATTATATCAGTGAATTCGTATTCGAAAGAAGTTTTCAATTATATTTTTTTTTCTCCCGCCGCAGTTGGTCTCGTTGGTTAAATTTATGGTCAAAGTTGGACCTCGGGAAGCGTGGGCGCACTATATTTTAGAATGGAGGGAGTATTCTCACTACTACAGCCTAAAGCAGCTCGTCACTATTATTTAGCCTCTTTAGTAGTTATACTCCCTCTATAAATAGTGATTTAAATGCTCTTATATTTCTTTACGGAGGGAGTAGTTAGTAGGGATAACTGAGGTGTTTGGTTTTCCTGAATGGAAATCTGAAGGGGTGAAGCCCTTCTTTGTTTAATTTTTTTAGTAATCTCACAAACCAAAATAAATAAATAAATAAATAAGGCGCTATACTTCAATATACGTCAGAATCCTATTATCGAACCTAGTTAGCTAGATGCTCATTTGCAACACGTTGATTTTTCATTTGATCCTTCATAAGCACGGCTGCAAATTTGAACTTGGCTAGATCAGTAACAAAAGTCGGCGAATATTTGGCAAGGGGTCGGCATCGTAAAAGAGAACCAAATGAAACTTAGCGCTGTGAAAATAGGATCAAAGAGTCACCTAAAGATTATTCCAAACCCTGTCCTTTAAAAAAAGGGAAGGGATTCCACCTCCACTTGCGGTTCCATTTACGCCGTGAAGATTCTTGCCAACTCTTACAGCCATGTATTTTGGGATTCCTTTTCCTAGCGTCGCATTTACTCTCGAAGTAGCCTTTCGCTCCACATTATAATTGAAGCTCAAACGGACGAACCGATACAAAGTGCTGAGAAAATTCTCATATGAAAAGATCGAAAGCGAAATGAAATTCTTAGGAGTAGCAACGCCAACAATTCAAAGCTAAGCAGTAATACAGGAGATGCTACACAATAATACAGGAGATGCTACACAATAATACAAGAGATGCTACACATAACAAGAAGCTATGAAGACTACTGGCTCCGAAAGGAATCGCACAGTCTTAGGAAAACATTAGTCACCGAACACACCAAGCAATTGCAGAGAGGGTCATCTGCCCTTGTGCTTCGGGCTACGGAGTGCCGTTACTGCCAGGAGATCATGGCGACCGAGAATGATGGCAACAAGATGTAATAGATAAGAGACAATCGAGACCACCTCACACCAGAGCCGAGAAAGCTACATGCCAGGATCAAAGCATGATCGAAGTCGCTAGTGAGCTGCAACCAGAAGGTACCGAAGCTCCACGACTCCGCCCCCAAGTGTGTAACCACCGAGCACAAAAAGTGAGACTAGAGTTTTCAATCGGAACCCTAGCACAAGGAGGGGACCCATAACGACACCACCAAGAGGGAAGCGACACCCGCATGCATCGCCGTCGGCGGTGCCATAGTGTCAAGTTTTCACTCAGAGCCGCACCCGTGTTACCCATGGTACCAAGGTTGCCGACCCAACCAGAGAAGAGGGCTGCCGCTGCCGCCGCCGAAGCCACGATAACACACCAAGATCATCGATCACCCTTTCCGTCACTACCTTTGATTTGTACTCGGCTTAATAATTAATAAAATAGTTGTGTGTATAATAATGATACAGAGGTTGAGGTTTTAATCTTCTTCTTTTAAAAAAGAAAAACCTAATAGCTAATGTTGTTATTTTTAGGTTTTCACCTTTCATCTGAAAAAGATTTTTGGTGAGCAGTATTGGAAGGACTTACTTTGTAATTGCCACCTAGATAGTATATGTTCCTTTGAAGCCATATTAGTCGAATTTCATCGAAGCGGGAACAAGAGCCGGACAAGTCAATCTACTTGTCGCACCTTTTATTGACTTACCACACAAATTTTGTTTTCTTTGGCAAGCCAATAAGTGACTACAAAATAAAATATTAAAATTGTATTTAGGTAAGTATATGATGGGCAGAATTTGATAATATTTATTTACACAATCACATTAATATTGGCAGGTAAATAATGTAATGGAATATTTATACCCCTTTGCAACGCGCCGGAATTTGTGATAGTAATGATAAAGGTTTAACAAATAGCATTGAGGCAGGCAAATTTAAGGGTTGATAGTCGGCACAATTATTACAGAAGAATATTAAGGCACATCCATTGTAGCCGGAGAAGTCTATCTTTGGTGGCACACGTACGACAACAAATTAAACAAGCCGGTCAGGTAGCCGCATACCAGATCGACTAGCAAGCAGCACACAAAACAGAAGCAAGGGCAGATGCAGCGCGGCGTCACACAAACAAGCAAATAGGGTAAAGAAAACAAGCAAGGAAATCAATCAACGGCAGCACACGCAGAAATAGAATCAAGTAACCGGCAGCGGCGCGTTCGATTTGGCCGTGTCAGAAGCCTCCGGCGGCATCTGAAGCTTGTCGGCCAAGCTCTTGGCCCCCTTGAGCGAGAGCACGAGCCAGACGAAGGAGAGGAACTCCCCACCTTCACCCAAGCTCTTGGCGTGGAGGTAACCCCTGCACATGCTGGCCGAGTAGCAGAGCATGCCCAGCCACACCCGGTACATGAGCATCCACCGCGCCGTCGGGTCCCGTATCTCCAGCAGCTCCTTGGCGAGCTTGCATGCCTCCAGGATGTGGAAAACTTCTTGGGACGTACTACTACTAGTGTCACGGTCCAGTATGCCGGTAATGAGCTCATTGACGTCCTTCTGGCTTAGCTCGTCCTTGTTCTTGGACAAAGAGGAGGATTTCAGCTCCTCAACGGCTTCGGAGATGAGATGGTGCCTGCTGCCGGTGAGAAGCATCTCCGGGTTGAAGTTGAGCAGGTGCGCCATGTAGTTGGATATTGCCACCGTGCACTTGATATGAAGCCGTAATGCCGGGTCCCTACTCTTCCGTTCTTCTTCTTCTTCTTGTTCTATTTCCCCTCTGCCTCCTCCTCCTCCTCCTCCTCCTCCTTCTTGTTCTTGTTCTTCTACTGCTTCTTCTTCTGCTGCTGCTGCTTCTGCTTCTAGTCCTTCAACTTTTTCTTCTGCTCCTCCTCCTCCTTCTCCTTCTTGTCTACCACCATCATCGACCAATGCGGCACCGTCAATGCAGCGGAAGCAAAGATCGGAGGCCATGTGCCATAGGAGGACACTTCGGTCGAACGAGACGCTGAAGCTTTCTTTTATCTCCTCGCCACAGTGCCCTTGCAGCTCCTTACTGAGAGCCCAGTTGTGGGAATCCAAGATCCTGTAACTGGCAAGGTCACGGTCCTGTGCATCCACCAGATCTGCGATCACTGTCTGTGCCACCTTCTTGTACAGTTGACCAAGTTGAGGCCTGCAAGAAAGACATCCACCCTTGCAGTTGAAGCCCATGCGCCTGGCACACTTGTATATCCACCCGATGCTCTTGTCGCCCTCCCGAAGAGCCGCGTCGACGAGGTTATAGCCGGGTACCGTCTCGCACAAGGCTGGGACCTTTGTCATGGACATGAGCCGGTACAGCAGCTGCCGGATGAACACCGCCAGGACATCCAGCGCCGCGGTGAGGCACAGGATGATGTAGGTTATCTTCACGTCGGCGCGCCGATACGGTTGCTTGTCGCTCGCTGCAAACAGCGCCAGGGCGGCCATGTGCAGGACAGGGACCACCAACAGATGATAGAGCAGGTAGAGAGGAGTGACAACCACGGTAGCTCTGGTGTAGATGAAGGCGAATGCACTGCGCAACCAGCGCGGCAAGGCCTTCTCGGCGACGGGTAGAGGCGGCAGAACATCCTCCACCTTGCCGGCTTTGTTTCGTGACACCAGATCCTTGGCAGCAGCTAGCAGTGACATGTCCGAAAGTACCATCAAGACTTTGTCTGCCTCCGTCAGGGCCACCACCGGTGGTTTTTGCTCCTTCTTCCCGCCGGCCCCTTCTTCCCCGCCGCCGACACTGCTTTGTGTGGGCATCCCGGTGAAGCAATTGCTCTCCTCGAACAAGAAGAACTTGTTGACGCGCTTCCTCCACTTGGAAGGCTTCTTGGTCCCTTGCACCCAGGCAGACACAGCTGCCAGCCTCTTGATCTTGGCCCTGTTGAGGGCCAACGGCTTCTCGCTGAAGCTGAGGACGCCGACGACGAAGAGAAGGACTGCGGCCGCCAACAGCTTCCAGTCACTGGAGCTTCGCCATGACTTGCAGAAGGCGTAGAGGGCGACTGCGACCTGGGACACCAAGGTCACAGTGTGCCTCGTCCACAGCTCGTTGTCCTCGATCTCGTAGCCGGTCATCTCCTGCTGGCCGCCGAGATGGATGAGGAGGATGGGGGCCCACAGGACCTCCAGGACGCCCGACTGCTCGACGCCGCCGCAGTTGCTGCCCCTGGCGTGGCGGTTGAAGAGGGTGGCGAGTGCGTAGATGGCCAGCGCGTCGCTGGAGATGTAGGCCAGCCAGATGCACGTCCTGAAGACGCGCGGGATGGTGTACTTGCGCATGGGCGCAGCCAACAGGAGGAACCACTGGAGGCCCAGGCTGCCTAGCACCAGGATGCGCAGCTGCCAATCGTCCCACCATCCCACAACGCTCCAGATATCAGACATATCTCTCTGTGTGTGTGTGTGTGTGTGTGTGTGTGTTTTACCACTCCAATCACTTGAGGTACGTACTGGATTCAGGGCACTGAAACAAGAGTGTAGCTAGTTTCAAGGGTTGGCATTCCATCTTATTTGCGTCGCGCATACATGCATGCATCTTGTCAAAGCCAAAAGAAAAAGGTTAAAGGGAATGCTACGTAGAGTAAAACATAAAGTCGACCCAGGTGCCATGATACATGTGATACTGTGGATACAGAGTGTGATACTGTGCCATGATACTCCCGGCCCCTTTGCGTGTCCACGGTCATATTCTACGGCCACGATACATGTGATACTGTAGATACGCTGTAGAAACAAGGCTGCAGCCTGGGGAGTGGCTTTGCGTGTTACGTTATATTCGAAGCCCACACGCGCGTTAGCTAGAGATGATGCATGTGCGCTCATCTTCACTTTATTGATTCGGACATTGCATGTACTTGCATTGCACCTTATTGTGCCGATAACTATACTGACTACTATCACTTGAAAGTGCACTCGGTAATTACCATTTGATCTGAACAGATAAAATAGTTCCGCCTCCTTAGAAATCAATTATTTCCAAGCCTTGTCGAGTGTCTTCTTAACACTCCACTTTTTATAATGGAAAAGGGAAAAAAAGTAAAATAAGCGGGAAAAGACACATAAAACTGATCAAAACGGCTCCTTAAAACCCGCACAAAAAAATGTTCCAAAAACCAAAAGAAAAATTGCCCCCGCCCTTGACTTTACGGCGCTGCAAGCACAACAAGAAAAACCAAAGATAAACGGCTCCCCCTTCTCTTCAGTGAGCGCCAGAATTTCACCTGGTGCCACCTCAGCCGTACTAGCAACATTGGTACCATCACCATCCATATGCAGCCTCTTCCTCACCGTTGAGTCAACGTTTATGAGTCCTGCCTCATTTTTGTTCCGGCTAGTAACTGCATCAATATGCTCCTTCATAGTGCACATCCCAGCCTGATTCATCACATCAACAGGTTTACCACGGCCCACCAATGATCCTCCCGGAGCCCTTGCGAACTGATGCTCACGTGGTCTGTTTAGCGCATCTGCATATAGCCAGGGACCAATTTTTTTGCTCTTTTCATCATGCACACCATTACCACACTCTTTAAATTCATGACCAACCAAACCACATACACTACAGAACCTTGCTAACTTCTCATATCATGCAAAGTAGACATGTCGTTCCGTTGCACATACTACACTAACAATTTTTTAAGGGGCTTCTGAACATCAAGCCGCACACAGACACGGATATAATCACCCTGTGTATTCCCATTAAACCTCATATCAAGAATCTCACCAGCATCCTACACAAAATTATCCACAATCCCTCTTTTACAATAGCCAGCGCACAACTTCTGAATTTGAAGCCAGATTGGCATAAACACAATGCTCATGTCATCGGTCTTACTGACTCCGTCGTGCGGACACATAAAAACTACCCAACAACCAAGGGCCTTGATTCATCATTCGCTCCTAATCGCCCAACCAAGACGGCTACACCATGAAAAGATTTGGTCTGATAGGGCGGAAGCGTACCTGCTACGTCGGATTCCATGTAGCACGCATGTCTCGGTAGAACGCGGCCTGACTAAAAGGTTTTTCAAATGAACCCCTAACTGGGGCAATCCATTGCACGCTCTTCTTTATCTCCGGATCATCCTCATGTATCACCAAGTCATCAAAAGCTTCTCATTCAGATCCAGCTGCTCGAAAAAAATCACCCAGATTATTTTATCTACAGTCGTGCCAGTGCTATTTTCCGATTGGGCATCAGCTACGGATGTCATCACTCTTAGAAATGACAAGGGCGAGAGGAATACTTGATCGCGGGAGTCAATTAATTTGTTAAGGTCTCGTTGGGGAAAGAGAACACGCTCGTATGAGGACACACTCAATCAGGTTGATGAGTCGATCAGAACAAAGATTCGATCGCAAGAGGAAATTAGGGCAGATGACTCGATTAGGATAAGGACGTGCAGGCGACGAAATCGGAGGAAAAAGACCCTAATCGTGAGTCAGGGGAATTGATATCGTCTCTACTCTTTGGAAAAAAAATAAAAAAAGGATATATAGGGAATAGATAAATTCCACCCGCCCAAGTAGAGAACTGTTACAAATAAAGAAGAAACTAATAAATTTAGGTAAGAAACAAGATAAAATAAACCATATTTGATACCGGAATATTCAGTTTGGTAACCTGCTACTAATTCTTCCTCCGCTTCTGGTAAATCAAAGGGTAATCTTTCACATTTTGCCAAATAAGAAACTAAAAAAACCAAAAAACATATAGGCTGACGCCAAATATTCCATCCAAAAATACCGTAGAGATAATTGAGCATGCCATGACGTTGTTAAGATTTCATAAAGACCTTTATGGCATTGTCCTGTAAATGGGCCCTTGTGAGCCTCCAAAATATTTTAAGTCCATGGCCAATACCCCAATTGGTCGCATATGTGGGCACTCTCTTATTTGTTTAGACTAAACTTTTTAACTTTTCAACATGTGATATTAACTAGTACAATTATACGTAATAATGGTACAGTTAAGTATTAAGATAAAATGTATTTATTATATATATATATAATATTGGGTTTGGAAATAAAATTTAACTAAATTTGAATCATATATCACATGAGTTTGACTGAGTTATTTCCTACTCGAGGAATTACTATTTTTTTTGGTTTAACCAATTTTTTTAGATCAGAGAACCGTAGAAAAGAAAAGAAAATGGCATATATCTTCAATGCGTAGCTTGTGCAGATCGGAGAACAGTAGAAAAGAAAAAAAAAAGCGTATATCATCAATGATTAACTTGCGCCACTTCGATGGATTAAAAGCCTATGTTGGCATCCATGTCTATTATAGTTTCGTGAAATATTATAATAGATAGAGATATAAAATTGACCGAGGATTCCAGAATGCATGCTTGTATATTTTATGTCCTAGTATATAAAAGGATTAGTTATGTACATACTATATAGGAAAAATATATTAAATATGATTAATATCCATGGCTGATTTTGAGTTTGTGTGCAGTGTCAATCCTGAAAGTATCTGCCACAGTGAGCCCGAAAGTTTTTGCATGCTTACAAACGGGGCAATTCCACTAAGCTCGTGATTCTTTCTTCATCTCAACTGGAGTAAACACCATATAAACACGCAAGAGAAAGTTCACACAGATGCCTATTCGAGTCATCCCTTGCCGCCGGTGTCACCGGTCAGACCACTCTTGAAAACTCAAGATCATTTGTATCCCCTCGCACCCCTCGCGTCGCCTCCCCCCGGGCGACGCCAGGGGCCCCAACCCTAGCGCCGCCAGCACCTCCCCCTCCATCCCCTCCTGCCGCTGCTGCCGCCGGCGTGGGCCGCGGTGGCGGCGGGCCCTGTGCCAAAGGTCCTGGGCGGGGGGAGGCGGCGGATCCCATCTGAGGCGGCGGGGCGGCCCTTCTCATGAGATCCAACGACGGCGGCTAGGACGGAGTATCCGGGCTGTGCGGCGGGGGCCCGAGCACCATCGCCGACGGAGCGGCGGCCCTGCATGGACGGCGGCGGTGGCAGCGCCCCATCCGGCGAGGTGGGCTGTCCTGCTCGTGATGGTGACGACGGCTACTGCGGATCCAACATCCCGTTTGGATCCGTCGCGGGGAGGCCTTTCGCCGACCGGCGGCGTGATGAGGGACCGGTGAGGAGATGCCGGATCTCTGCCGGAGTACCGACGGCAACATACGTCTTCGTGGCGAGATTCCGCTCGGTTCCAGCCAGCCACGAGGTCGGGAAGACGTGGCTTCCGATGAAAATCGCGCCAGACTGTGGTCTTGGCGGACGATGGCGGCGTCTCAGACGTCGTTTCCTCCTGGAGGCATCGTCGTTGTAGGTCTCATCAACCTGATCGGGAAGTTCCGGGGGAAACCCTAGATCTGGGTCAACCGGATCGGACGATGACGGTGCTATCGGTATTGTTCTTCCTCATGGGGGCATCGTTTTGGAGCGAGTGCTGGTTGAAGGGGACAAGAGGAGGAGCGGTGTTTCATCTGCTCCATTGATGACGGCGGATCTCGGCGGCGTGGCGCAGTGGAGACTCGGCGCCTGATGAGCGGAGATGGACTCGCGCAGGAGGGTGACGCTGCTTGGCGTCATGGTGGCGTCGGCGGCAGTTGGACCGGCCAAGGTTGATGCAGCAGTACAGCTTTGAAGATGAATTCGTGGCAGGTGGCTGCGGCGGCCTCACACCCGGCAGGGGTCCTGGTTGAGAAGCACGCCGGACTGGTGGGTGCCCATACCCGGCAGGCATCCTGGGTGGGACCTCAAGTCTTTAGATGTTTAGGTTTGGCTGCGTGGTCTGTTTGGTATTAGGCCCAGACTTTTAGCGTCCTACATCAACTGGATAGTGATAACGACAGTTGTTGCTTAGTTTGGTGGCTTTAGATTTATTGTTGTATGACTCTGTACAGTCTTGTGTCAATAATTAATAAAGTGGTTGTATGAATCGTCGAGATGCAGAGGCTGGGGGTCATCCTCCTTTTCTAAAAAAAACGCACAACGTCTGAACTTGAAAAACGTGTACTACCACACATGAATCAATCATGTCGCATACCGTCCATCTCATTAGACAGAGCGCTTATGAATGGTCATGATCCCAAGAGAATCATGCATGGATCACAAGACGTTGGGTGAGGCTACACATCTGTCGACTGACTTTTTTGAATTGGGTTAGTCAATCATTTTTGAACGTCCGATCGACATCCAATAGCGCCCAACCTTTCTTCTACCTCCATCTCTTCTCCTTCTTCTCCAGACCGTCGCCGGCCGCCGGCGGAACGGCCTACGACCACCACCCGCGGCCGGCGGCACTCCTGCATACCCTCACCGCCTCGTCCTTCCCGGAACCGTCCCCCACCGCCGGTCTAGCCGCCGCCCCGGGCCATCCTTCTGGGCCCGCTCGTGTTTAAGTTTTTTCTCCGGCGAAGTGCACCACCGCCCCACCATCGCAGTCCACCACCGCCCCCACCCTGAACCCTAAGATAGATACTGGGGTAGCCCTCCAGCAAGCCTCTTCCTTCTCCTTCCTTACCTCCTGCTCACTCCGGCCAACTCTTGAAAACCGATTGACCCTATTTCAAAATCAGTCGATTGACATTTAGCTAAACTGCAAGACGTTCACAAGATAATCTAAAATATATCATTGTGGTCGAGAAAGATCGCATTCTAAGTTGACAGAGGTGAAATAGGAGTACGTACAACGGTACTGGGAGGGGGGGGGGGGGGGGGGGTTGTCTCCATGGACCATGGACTGATGGACCCCTGTGTAACTACATAGTACACCTACCAAATATAAGAGCATCTACAGACGCAGACAGCAAATCCAACCTCTCAAACGCCCGCGGACGCGACCAAGCGCGTCCGCGGACAGTGACCGGTCGAGCCTCAAGTATGATCCTCTGCATCCATACAAAGTATGCAAAATAAATCGTACATACTATATACTACGTACTACCCTAGCTAAGTTTCGTTGTTGGAGATGTCCACGACGTCGGTGCTGGGCGGCGGATAGATGGGCGCGTGGGAGGGCTCCGGCTCGTCGTACTTACCCGCGGCGTGTTCGGCCTCCTCCTCCAATTCGGAATCGAGGATCACCCGCAGATCCGCATCGCCAGCGTCCCCCACATCTTCCTCCGGCTCCTCCTCCTCCTCATCCTCCTCCTTCTCCAAGTCCTCCTTTGGATAGACGGGCTAGGCATTACATGGCCCGCCGGAGCGGCGTCACACGACGCCATTGGTCTGACGGAGTAGACGACCTTTGGACCGCCGGGTTTTGGAGTGCTTTCCTGTGAGACCCCATCGTCAGTTCGATGTGGCGGGCACGCCAGTGCGCTCCCATATCCGCCTCATATTTCTGTTGGATATAAGGGGTGCCAGTCAGCCGTGGCGTTTGAGGCCCGTTTCAGGAGTCACATTTTCGTAAACAGTCATTGACCGGGCCGTCCGCCCGGGCATTTGGGACGGGTTTAAGGTGCCGGGCTGTAGATGCTCTAATGACTCTTTTTCCAGTGGACCAGGCCCTGTGAGCATACACCAAAGAGTAGCTCTAACCAAAAGTAGTTTGGTCTGAGGAGTATGATAGTAGGTGAGATCGATGTTGAGTACGATGATATTCGATCGAGCTCCAGACGCCGTCTGCTGCAGTGTCGCATTCACCAGACCGATCGACGTACGTTCACTGGAGATGACCTGAGCACGGGCCTTTTCTGTTCTCTCATCTCTCTCCAGACATGCATGCATCAATACTAGCACTAGTTATGCCATGGACGCCCCCACGCATGCAGCACGTACAGAGATTGATAATTGCTACTGATATGATGCTAAAGCTAAACGCCAAGGGACAAAGGTGAGGAAGGAGACAGGTTGCAGCTAGTTGTGGTGCTGCACCGGATGGATCACTAATGCATCACTAGATCAGGATCGCGCCCTGGCGCGAGGGTGCCGGTCACAACGTTTTGGTCAACGAGATAACGCTAAGTTAATAGAAATCCAGGTATAGCATATGCATTCATACATGATAACAATATAGCGAAGAAGAAACATTCAAATTGTGATAGGAAGCACACCTTGGCTACCACATGACATATTTGTAAGCAATTCAAACTAATCAAAAAAAAAAAAACGCGCCAGCTACATGCCTCAGGTGCTGATCAAACACTTGGTATTTCATAAGAGGTACCAGCTAGCAGAACAACAGCTTGCATCCAACGCAATGTAATAAGTGCCTCTAATATATGTAGTTTCCACATTGATAAGTATGAGCAATTGTACAAAAAAGGCCCTGCCAACGGCAAGGAAAGGATAATTATTAGAGTATACAAATGTTGTAGCAATGCTAGTTAGCATAGATGAGTAAATACATGAGCTTTACAAAATACAACAAAAAAGCTCATACCAGCGAGTAAGAAACAGGAGCCATCATTCTACATCAGTACATAAGTTAAAAATAAAGCCAAGTAGTTCATACCCTACATTGTAAAAATAGGTGTTACAGCAGTTGAGTTGTAGGGCTTTTGTCTTCGTTAATCAACGAAAATGTACTGCGCTTGTAGATTATCATTTCTGAGAACTCCTACTTCCTCTTTCAACATTCTGAGGTGAAGCTAATTAATGCAGCTCGTAGTGCCGGATACTTGAAAGGAAAGAATAGGTAGCATCCTCATGGCTTCATTTCCTAAAGATACTGTGAAAGATCTACAAAAATTATTATAATTGGCTAACGAACCTAGGAAAGCTATACATCAGAAATGATGAAGTGGTGTTCTTAACCAAAAAAGGAACATATTTTCATAGAACAAATATATATCAGTCTCCTTAATACATGTAATAGCAACTGCTTGTGCACACAATGAGGGCGATTAAGGAATGCATTCCAGTCACATTCAATATAAGAAAACAAAAAGTAGCAGCTATGATACTTGACAGCAACAGGTAACCATCATAAGTAAGCTCATCACAAATGAAAGAGCTGATTGGAGCTCTAAGGAATATTCATGTACCTGAACAGTGCCCCTCGCACCTTGTCCAAGGCAGTGGGGTCCTCCTTCACAATTGTTCATGCTCCTCCTGCTGAGTAGACTTTGTATCCAATCGCTGAACAAAGACTTCAGCAGATCAGCACAAACCAAGCAAACCATATTGCAGAAGTTAGGAAATCTGCACCTTGTCATGCACCAAATACCAACATGATTTCCACTTGAATGTCAAATTTAGTCTTAGCATTGTCATTCCAGTTTGGAAATACCATCGATCTCTCACGGTTCTGAGCTTCTAATAATTATTATTTTGACAAAGCCACCACCTAATTAATAATTCGGACGATGAACTCTAACATCATGTGAAACTACATGAGATGACAAAATAATAAAATGATGGATCCATGCATGTTAGGAGCTAGGCGCAAATAAATATTGCCAGACCTGCAAACAAAACAACTTGAGAAGCATCACTATTTGAAACCACAAGGCATACAGAAATATAAACAGGAACCTGCAAAATCCTGAAACAACGCACCCAGAAATGGAAGTGCAAAATTCACCCGATTGTTTACAATATACTATTTCTTAGAACATGACAAATGCTTATCATATTTAGTTTGTTACCACACATAAATTCGAACTTCGGTTATTCTGTTTAGGCATACAACCAAGAGCTGAAAGAAGTAAATCCTATAGGCTAAAAATATTGCAGATTCAAAAGCACATCCCATATTTTATTTCATACGAAGCATAGACATGAACTTTAACTATTTTATTTAAACATATGAACAGGATAAATCTATGTCCAGAATAAGCCTAAAAAATCAACAGCCCGAGACATTCGTGAGTGAGATACTGACAATAAAATAGTTAGCAAGCTACACCCGTTGTCACCTGAAGTAATCTGACACCAAGCAAGGATCAACATTATTACTGATTCCATCCTTCTGACAATGTTTTAATGTTCACTGACCCAAAGACCACTTGCAGGAAAACAATATATAGTGGCGCAACTGCATCAATACACTGATCCAAAAAGGACAACCACAATCTATAAGCTACCGAGTTCACCATCCAACCTAAAACTCAAAGGCGAGCTTCACTTCTAATCTGGCCTAGCGACGAAATCAGCGGCCTCCCGTATCCGACGGCGACAACATGCAAGGATGGATGGGTGGAAGAGGGACTCACCTTGGGTTTGGGACCGTTAAGCTGGGGAGGCACTCGGTAGGCGCCTCGCACGTCGGACCAGAGGCGGCTCACCTCGGGTCGTCTTCCTCGCCTTCTTCCGCAACCGGCGACCATGGGCCGTCCACTGCTCTCCCCCGCCGAGCGCATCAAGCTATGAATGGTCCTCACCACCCCATTGATGGCGTCCTCCTCTGGCCACCTGGTTCAAGGAGAGATGCGGTCGTGGAATCTGAACATTGTTTACGATAGTCACGAGCCTAAGGTCAGACAAAAGCCTGGCATTTATAATACAAAAGCACAAACTATTTATGTGGTCTGTAGGCATGAAAGCACAGTATCATTTACCACTTGCTGCATAATACAATGAGAAATAAAAATACATGAACATGACAAAGCCTGGCATTTATAATCAATTTATAATGTAAAATAGAGCAAGCACAAAAAGGCCACCCAACCTGGGGTATAAATGTGGTACAGAGATAATTTATCACTTGTAGAAACGAAATTGAGGCCGCAAAATATGGATCATGGTAAGGGGATATGCTAGAAAGAGAAGGTTCAAAAGGAGAACAAATTCACCTCGGACTTATACCTTTCCTCCTTTGAGTAGGTAGTAGGTACCATATCAGTCTACACACTCCATTGAATTATCAGTGATGAGCCTGTCCTCTAGTGTAGACCTCCCTAGCAATCAGCTCATAACCCAGGAAAACAACCACCGCTGACGGCTGACCTGACCTCTAAAACCAACATGCAACAGGATTGATCAGCTTAACCAAAATCATCAGCAACTAATGCATAATACTAATTCCTAATGTCGCAGTTGTCGGCTGGAGTTATACACTTTGTTTAATTGGATAGTACCTACACAATGACAGTGTTCAGAAATCAGAATCGTGTACACCAGAGATGTGATGGAATCGGTCACAAAACAACTGATTCCATTGATTTCTCCCTATCGATGATGGTGGAGATTAACCCAATCTCCTGTTACAGGAAGAAAAAGGTTGCTCCTGTCAAAAACATGTGTTCAAGTTAAAGGTGCTTTTTGGCAAGTTGGGTTCATGCATTATATCAAAAGGTTGCCCTGGTAGTCCCGAGAGTCTTTTCAATTTGAGGTTTAAGTCCCAGAAACCCGCCAATTTAAAGTATAGCTGAAGAGATAACTATACAAGTAAGATATGTATCTTTGCTTTTGCAACATATAGACATCTTGATGGTGTACCTTCCATGCATACAGCATGCCACACCAGCTATTTGATGATAATACTTCCCTGTGCCTACTTGACCTCAGAAAGAATATCTATATCTTGTGGAGAACATTGCAATGGTAGCATTTCAAGCCTTTGAATGAAGTAAGAATGGCTCTACCAATTTGTATGCAAAGTACAACTCAATTATCAAACATAAACATCTAATGCAGTACTATCTAGCACAACCGTGCGGCAATTCAGATACACAAGGGCGCTTAATATTGGCTGGTACCATGCAATCCGTGAAGAATGACTCTCTCAAAGCAATAACCAAACAAAACTTGACAATGCTTAATATAAGATGATACTGCATTTAGTTTCTTCCTCTTTTCTGCAACGGTTAGGGTACTACACTAATCCGTGAAGGCTGAAACGTTGTTCAAACATCTTCTGCAAATTAAAGTACAAAGCACCCACAGAATAAAACCAAACCTGGGTTATTTGACGAGCATTCAGTTCAAAACCCTTGTTGGAGACTGACGGGTCACTGAGGCGCCTGCATTTTCCACCTGCTCACAGCATGCCTCTCATCCCTTATCGTGTCCCTGCCAAATCACAGATGAACCAGGTGATGGTCAGAGAGCAATGAGGCAAATCATTCTGAAAACAAGGCAAGAGATAATTCCCCTGATCCCCACAATACTTGCAGAATCCACCACCATGAGATGTTTTCGAAACCCCAGAACGTCACAGCGGTGGAAGCCAATAATAAACCACGGCTACCAAATTCGACAAGAAAGACACACACGAGATGCGATATGGCCAGGAACCTACTCGATTTGCAGGAGAAGGTGTTGCAAAACCGGATGGAGCTCCTCCCACTTGGTCGTGTACCCCGTCGGTTCCCCTTCCGCCGTGTACAACCCCACCTGCTGCTGCTGCTCCGCCTGCGGCAGCGCCCACGCCTGATGCGGCCATGCTAACTATCTGCGGCGGAATGCCATCCCATTTACCATTATGTAAATTAATATGAACCTGGAAAACCAAAAATAACTGAATCTATCTGTTCTCATTAACTATTTGGATGAATAAATGAGACAATCAACAGGCAGAAAAAGCGCAGGAAGTCCTACTACTAATCACACATTAGCAGTAGCTGTAAAAATACTTTGTATTCATTCCAGCTATCTGTTCTTCTGTCACGTCTCAAAACATGCTTTGCTATAGTATATTTTATTCAGCTTTCCTATAGCTGCATGAGGCAAAATATTGATCAAAAAAATAGATATCTCTAAACGGAGAAGCACATGACAGAAACATGACATGGTGAATTAGAGTTATGCCTGAGGGCAAAATCACCAACGAAGAAAGATGGATCTGCTGCTTGCCACACTGATGTTGGGCCTACTCCCGACCTGAAGTCGAATCTGGCCTCTTCATGCTGCAGTTGAGAGAGAAAATAAATCAAGAAGAGATAGGAAAATCAAAGCATGTTGATATAGGGATAAAGGAGGGAGAGACGTGATCCTCCGTTGCGCCCAGGGCCGCTCCCGCCCAGGATGGTCTCGCCCTGCCGTCGTTTGCCTGGAGCCGTTTCTGCAAGTCGGGGATGGCCTCGCTGCCACGAGCCAGGGCCGCTCCCGCCCAGGATGTCCTCGCCGCTGCGCGTGTGGCCAGTCTAGGGTTAGGTGGAGGACGGCACGGCGGAGGCGTGGCTGCACCACGAGCAGGCGCGGCGGGTGCCCGAGCGAGCGGCGATGGCAGCGGCGGGGCAGGGAGGGCAGCGCGGGAGGGGGAGAGAGAGGCAGCGAATCAGAACGAGGAGATCGAACCCTAGCACCGATTGGGGAGGAGGCAGCGAATCAGAGAAGGGCACGTGTTGACCTAAGACGTGAAATGACGAAAATACCCTCGTGGGGCACCAGAATATCGGCGGTGGCACGAGATCTTTACAGCGGGGGTGAAACTGTTCATTCCTACAGTGTCGCGGCTTCGATCCGACGGCCCAACTCCTTCCACCTCTAGATCGGACGGCCAGATTCGCATCAAGCAGCCAGATCCAACGGCCAGGAAGCCCAAATCGCTGAGGAGTCATTCTTATGCATCATGCATGCATGGGCGCTGTCGTCCTACAGTGTTGCGATCGCGATCGGCAGCGGATACAATTTGTCCCAGTGTCCCCGTCCACACGTGTGCTGTGCCTGTGCCTGCTGCTGTGTGCTTAGTCTACCCTGCCCATGCCTGTTGGTTTCTCTGGCCGGGATCGATGCATCATGCATTCAAGCGTACTTTGGATCGATTATTACTCAAGCCCTCATCTGTGCATTACACTGTTAAAGCGATGACCATAAGACCATTGGTCCATTCATCTAACGCGCGTCCTCAAGAGGGAGAATATCTGCTACACCGATGCACCAAACTCATGTTGCACATTTTAAAATATTTAAAAATCTGAAGAAAAAAATTAGCACATTCACACAACATCAATGTAGGTTGACATGAAAATTGAGCAAAATTCAAAACATAGCTCGGAAAACAAATAAGACAAATTCAACACCAAATGGTACTTTAGATTTGGGCTTTAGATTTGCCCCATTATCGCATTGATGTCAAATTTGTCATTTTTGTATCTTAAGAAATGTTCTAATTTTTGATATGAATTTTGTCACAACATACATTGATGTTGTGTCAATGTGCTAGATTTTTTTTTCTGGTTTTTAAAATATACTATGGCATCCGGTGCACCGGATACATTCCCGTCCTCAAGGTTGCGTTATCAAGTTCAGAGTTTCAGGTGTTGGGTTCGTCTCAACGTAGCAAAAGCTTTTGATCTAGCATTGACTCATTCCAATCAGCGGGTCAGGATTGCATGCTCAAGCTTTAGTTGAGAGATAGTATCTTTTTTCTGTCTGTGGAGAGCTTAAACTGAACTTGCGTACTACCGTCTACCGATTCTGACACGATTTAACCTGACAGATTCTGCTTCCAAACGGGGCCATTTCACTGACCCTGTGATTCTTTCAAGCACAGAAGAGGAGATTCATATGCTGCACACGCCAACCGTGATCCACTTTGCCGCCCATGTCATCATCAGGCTACTAATAAATACTCCCTCCACAAAGTTCCTTTGTAGCTCAGGCTACATGGAACCTCTCCCTCGGTCTTATAATATAAGATGTTTTCGCAAGCTATGTTAGCTTGCAAACATGTCTTACATTACGGGATGGAGGGAGTAATAATCATCACACCATCACAGGTTGATCCCACCCGAGAGAACCATGACACTGGGATCAAAATGAAATAAGAAAAATGGTCTCATCACCTTTCTTCTCAAACAGAACACAAGCTGTTGCAGATTTTCACCCAACCATCTTCTGAAATTAACAGTGCCAAAACTGTAGTTATCAGCCATTTTCTTATCGTTCGGTGCACCCCATTTCATTATTGGCATCAAATATGACTGGATACTGATATCGCATGGATGGTAGACTGGCAGTTGAACCACACAAAACATCGTCCCAGAAATCAGTCTGTCTCACATATGCAACTCCCTTAGTTCTGTCCAACAGATATAACGGCTTTAACTTTGATCAGATCTGCAAAATAAGCAGCCCTTGTGCTCGCATGAGAGATTCCATTCTGAAACTTATATTCGTTCCTAACGATACCTTATCACATGCCATCTCCCCTGTCTCCAATCTCCGCCACCACTTGCACAACAAAACTAACATTGAAGTCTTTCTAGGTTGTGAATTCCAAGACCACCCTTTATTTTCTAGCCCTAAATATATATTCTAAGCCATCTCACCATACAAAATAATAATACTTTTTTGTATTCCCCTGCCAGAAAGAGTGTCCTTGTAATCTTTTCCAGATTTTCAACGTTAGTCTTTGCCAATCTATACACGTGCATATGATAGGTCGGAGCATTTTATCATACAAGCCTTCATCAATGTTACTTCCCGGCCATCTACACTCTGTCAATTTGCAACATGTAACCTACCGCCACACACAGCCAAGCACACCCCTTGCGTATCATGATAATTATCCTGAAAAAAAATGAGCATGCAAACTGGATACGTTGACTTGTCTGCCTAGTGGTTCTTTCTTGGTCTTTCATGGAGGAACACCAACACATGCATGCAAGAGGAAAAACCCATACCCCCTCCTCTTCCCCTCTTGCTGTCAATCTCATCAGACCACTCAATAATCATCATGATCCCACCATCTCAAGTTGAAAAAAAAATCATACCACACGGACATGAATCATGCATGATCGTCCATGTCGACAGATAGACTGCCCACGTATTGTCATGATCACACCATATGTGAATCTGGAGCTGATCCAAGAGAATCATGCATGGATCACAAGAAGATTATAAGGATAATCTAAAATACCCGCTGTCGTCCAAAGTGGAAGACCATTTATTGATACAATGATAGTGTAAGAAATGATCTTATATTCTTTTTTTTTTGAATTTTAAACGGGGGGGGGGGGGGGGGGGGGGGAGGAGTTTCCCCCACCTGAATATATTGATCATCGAAACCGGCAAAGCCCCCAGTTCATTACAGCGAGAGGTTTGGGGGCAACTCCATAGAGCGCCAGAGATCACAACACCCTACCAATCAACGGGTCGAGGGAAGGAAGGCCTGAAGCCATGAGTCGATGTGAATTCTACCGTCAGCAGGCAGTTTGCAACGCCACATCACTGCGTCGTCTCTGCAGCAGGCGAGCACCCGATCCATCGATGGTTGTTGATGTTGGAAGATGACCGAATTGCGATGCTTCCAGAGTTGCCAGCAGCACAGCATGACGAACTCCAACTGCGAGCTCACCACCGGGGCCGCGCGCACCGCGAGTGCACCCAGGTCACATGCCGTGGCTCCGGCCGCCCCCACGCCCACCCTGTGCCAGAAAGCTTCCGCAAACGGGCAGCCAAAGAGCATGTGGTCGGCGGACTCAAGAGCGGCCGGGCACAGCGGGCAGCCGGCTTCATCCACAGCGACGATGTGTTTCCTGAGAAGCGTGTCACACGTGTGAATGCGCTTCTGAACCAGAAGCCAGCTGAAGAACTTCACCCTGGGAGGAACGCGCGCGCCTCAGATCAGGTCGGCGTAGCCGGCATGCACGCCCCCAAAGCGCAGGAACCCGTACACAGCAGCAGACGACAGAGCCCCTTTGGGTGTGCGCGCGCGGTTCAGCCGCCGCACGTCCAGCCCAGCCCGGCTTGGCGAGGCATCCACCAGAGCCTGCACCGCTTGGAGCTCCTGACGACCGACTCTCGTCAGTCGGGGGACCAGGAAACTGGCGATCCCGCGCTGCCTCGCCTGCCAGACAGTGACCTCCTCATCTGTCGTGTGGGAGAGGAGAGCGGGGAAGGCGGTGCCCACCGCTCCGCAGGGGAGCCAGCAGTCCCACCAGAACGAGCACGCCCGCCCGTCTCCGACCTCCACCGAGGAGATGGAGCGATAGAGCGGGAGCAGCCTCGCCATCGTGTTTTTGTGTTCTCCCAGAGCGAGTTCGCCCCGAGACAGGAGCGAGTGACCGCCGGCCCCCTGCCATATCCAGGCCGCCCAGCGCGACCCGGGCATCGTGTGAAGCCGGTGCACCATTTTTAGCATAAGGCTTGTGTTCTGGGTTGCTAGGTCTCACACCCCCAGTCCTCCTTCGGCTTCACCCTGCACACTCGCTCCCTGTTGGGGAACGTAGTAATTTTAAAATTTTCCTACGCACACGCAAGATCATGGTGATGCATAGCAATGAGAGGGGAGAGTGTGATCTACGTACCCTTGTAGATCGACAACGAAACCGTTAGCACAATGTGGTTGATGTAGTCGTACGTCTTCACGGTTCGACCGATCCAAGTACCGTTACTCCGGCACCTCCGAGTTCTTGGCACACGTTCAGCTCGATGACGATCCCCGGGCTCCGATCCAGCAAAGCGTCGGGGAGGAGTTCCGTTAGCACGACGGCGTGGTGACGATTTTGATGTTCTACCGTCGCAGGGCTTCGCCTAAGCACCGCTACAATATGACCGAGGTGGAATATGGTGGAGGGGGGCACCGCACACGGCTAAGGAACGATCACGAAGATCAACTTGTGTGTCTAGAGGTGCCCCCTGCCCCCGTATATAAAGGAGCAAGGGGGAGGGGGCGGCCGGCCTAGGAGGGGGCGCGCCAAGGGGAGTCCTACTCCCACCGGGAGTAGGACTCCTTCCTTCCTTGTTGGAGTAGGAGAAGGGGAAAGAGGGGGAGAGGAAGAAGGAAAAGGGGGCTGCGCCCCTTGTCCAATTCGGACCAGAGGGGGGGCGCAGGCCTCCTTCCTTTTGGCCTCTCTCCTCTATTCCCGTATGGCCCAATAAGGCCCATATACTCCCCGGCGAATTCCCATAACTCTCCGGTACTCCAAAAAATACCCGAATCACTCGGAACCTTTCCGATGTTCGAATATAGTCGTCCAATATATCAATCTTTACGTCTCGACCATTTCGAGACTCCTCGTCATGTCCCCGATCTCATCTGGGACTCCGAACTCCTTCGGTACATCAAAACTCATAAACTCATAATATAACTGTCATCGAAACCTTAAGCGTGCGGACCCTACGGTTCGAGAACAATGTAGACATGACCGAGACATGTCTCCGGTCAATAACCAATAGCGGAACCTGGATGCTCATATTGGCTCCTACATATTCTACGAAGATCTTTATCGGTCAGACCGCATAACAACATACGTTGTTCCCTTTGTCATCGGTATGTTACTTGCCTGAGATTCGATCGTCGGTATCTCAATACCTAGTTCAATCTCGTTACCGGCAAGTCTCTTTACTCGTTCCGTAATACATCATCTCACAACTAACTCATTAGTTGCAATGCTTGCAAGGCTTTATGTGATGTGCATTACCGAGAGGGCCCAGAGATACCTCTCCGACAATCGAAGTGACAAATCCTAATCTTGAAAGACGCCAACCCAACATGTACCTTTCGAGACACCTGTAGAGCACCTTTATAATCACCCAGTTACGTTGACATTTGGTAGCACACAAAGTGTTACTCCGGCAAATGGGAGTTGCATAATCTCATAGTCATAGGAACATGTATAAGTCATGAAGAAAGCAATAGCAACATACTAAACGATCGGGTGCTAAGCTAATGGAATGGGTCATGTCAATCAGATCATTCACCTAATGATGTGATCCCGTTAATTAAATAACAACTCTTTGTCCATGGTTAGGAAACATAACCATCTTTGATTAACGAGCTAGTCAAGTAGAGGCATACTAGTGACACTCTGTTTGTCTATGTATTCACACATGTATTATATTTCCGGTTAATACAATTCTAGCATGAATAATAAACATAAGGAAATAAATAATAACTTTATTATTGCCTCTAGGGCATATTTCCTTCAGTCTCCCACTTGCACTAGAGTCAATAATCTAGTTCACATCACCATGTGATTTAACACTAATAGTTCACATATTTATGTGATTAGTTCACATCTTCATGTGACCAACACCCAAAGGGTTTACTAGATTCAGTAATATAGCTCACATCGCTATGCGATTAACACCCAAAGAGTACTAAGGTGTGATCATGTTTTGCTTGTGAGAGAAGTTTAGTCAACGGGTCTGCCACATTCAGATTCGTATGTATTTGCAAATTTCTATGTCAACAATGCTCTGCATAGAGCTACTCTAGATAATTGCTCTCACTTTCAATATGTATCTAGATTGAGACTTAGAGTCATATGGATTAGTGTCAAAACTTGCATCGACGTAACCCTTTACGACGAACCTTTTTGTCACCTCCATAATCGAGAAACATATCCTTATTCCACTAAGGATAATTTTGCCGCTGTCCAGTGATCTACTCCTAGATCACTATTGTACTACCTTGCCAAAATCAATGTAGGGTCTACAATAGATCTGGTACATAGCATGGCATACTTTATAGAACCTATGGCTGAGGCATAGGGAATGACTTTCATTCTCTTTCTATCTTCTATCGTGGTCGGGTTTTGAGTCTTACTCAATTTCACACCTTGTAACACAGACAAGAACTTTTTCTTTGACTGTTCTATTTTGAACTACTTCAAAATCTTGTCAAGGTATGTACTCATTGAAAAAAACTTATCAAGCGTCTTGATCTATCTCTATAGATCTTGATGTTCAATATGTCAGCAGCTTCACCGAGGTCTTTCTTTGGAAAATTCCTTTCAAACACTCCTTTATGCTTTGCAGAATAATTCTATATTATTTCCGATCAACAATATGTCATTCACATATACTTATCAGAAATGTTGTAGTGCTCCCACTCATTTTCTTGTAAATACAGGCTTCATCGCAAGTCTGTATAAAACTATATGCTTTGATCAACTTATCAAAGCGTATATTCCAACTTCGAGATGCTTGCACCAGTCCATAGATGGATCGCTGGAGCTTGCATATTTTGTTAGCACCTTTATGATTGACAAAACCTTCTGGTTGTATCATATACAACTCTTCTTTAATAAATCTATTAAGGAATGCAGTTTTGTTTATCCATTTGCTAGATTTCATAAAATGCAGCAATTGCTAACATGATTCGGACAGACTTAAGCATAGATACGAGTGAGAAACTCTCATCGTAGTCAACACCTTGAACTTGTCGAAAACCTTTTGCGACAATTCTAGCTTTGTAGATAGTAACACTACTATCAGCGTCCGTCTTCCTCTTGAAGATCCATTTATTCTCAATTGCTTGCCGATCATCGGGCAAGTCAACCAATGTCCATACTTTGTTCTCATACATGGATCCCATCTCAGATTTTATGGCCTCAAGCCATTTTGCGGAATCTGGGCTCACCATCGCTTCTTCATAGTTCGTAGGTTCGTCATGGTCAAGTAGCATGACCTCCAGAATAGGATTACCGTACCACTCTGGTGCGGATCTCACTCTGGTTTACCTACGAGATTCGGTAGTAACTTGATCTGAAGTTACATGATCATCATTATTAGCTTCCTCACTAATTGGTGTAGTAGTCACAGGAACAGATTTCTGTGATGAACTACTTTCCAATAAGGGAGAAGGTACAATTACCTTATCAAGTTCTACTTTCCTCCCACTAACTTCTTTCGAGAGAACCTCCTTCTCTAGAAAGTTTCTGAATTTTGCAACAAAATTCTTGCCTTCGGATCTGTGATAGAAGGTGTATCCAATAGTTTCCTTTGGATATCCTACGAAGACACATTTCTCCGATTTGGGTTCGAGCTTATCAGGTTGAAGCTTTTACATATAAGCATCGCAACCCCAAACTTTAAGAAATGACAACTTTGGTTTCTTGCCAAACCACAGTTCATAAGGTGTCGTCTCAATGGATTTTGATGGTGCCCTATTTAACGTGAATGCAGCTGTCTCTAATGCATGACCCCAAAACGATAGTGGTAAGAAACATCATAGATTGTACTATATCCAATAAAGTACGGTTATGATGTTCGGACACACCATTATGCTGTGGTGTTCCAAGTGGCATGAATTTGTGAAACTATTCCACATTGTTTTAATTGAAGTCCAAACTCGTAACTCAAATATTCGTCTCCGCGATCAGATCGTGGAAACCTTATCCTCTTGTCATGATGATTTTCCACTTCACTCTGAAATTCTTTGAACTTTTCAAATGTTTCAGACTTATGTTTCATCAAGTAGATATCCCCATATCTGCTCAAATCATCTGTGAAGGTCAGAAAATAATGATACCTGCTGCAAGCCTTGATATTCATCGAACCACATACATCAGTATGTATGATTTCCAACAAATCTGTTGCTTGCTTCATTGTTCCGGAGAACGGCGCTTTAGTCATCTTGCCCATAAGGCATGGTTCGCAAGCATCAAGTGATTCATAATCAAGTGATTCCAAAAGCCCATCAGCATGGAGTTTCTTCATGCGCTTTACACCAATATGACCTAAACGGCAGTGCCACAAATAAGTTGCGCTATCATTATTAACTTTGCATCTTTTGGTTTCAATATTATGAATATGTGTATCACTACGATCGAGATCCAATGAACTTGTTTCATTGGGTGTATGACCATCGAAGATTTTATTCATGTAAACAGAACAACAATTATTCTCTGACTTTAATGAATAACCGTATTGCAATAAACATGATCAAATCATATTCATGCTCAACGCAAAAACCAAATAACACTTATTTAGGTTCAACACTAATCCTGAAAGTATAGAGGAGTGTGTGATGATGATCATATCAATCTTGGAACTACTTCCAACACACATCGTCACTTCACCCTTAACTAGTCTTTGTTTATTCTGCAACTCCCATTTCAAGTTACTAATCTTAGCAACTGAACTAGTATCAAATACTGAGGGGTTGCTATAAACACTAGTAAAGTACACATCAATAACATGTATATCAAATATACTTATGTTCACTTTGCCATCCTTTTTTTCTGCCAATCACTTGGGGTAGTTCCGCTTCTAGTGACCAGTCCCTTTGCAGTACAAACACTTAGTCTTAGGCTTAGGACCAGACTTGGGCTTCTTCACTTGAGCAGCAACTTGCTTGCTGTTCTTCTTGAAGTTCCCCTTCTTCCCTCTGCCCTTTTCTTGAAACTAGTGGTCTTGTCTACCATCAACACTTGATGTTTTTCTCGATTTCTACCTTCGTCAATTTCCGCATTACGAAGAGCTTGGAAATCGTTTCCGTTATCCCTTGCATATCATAGTTCATCACGAAGTTCTACTAACTTGGTGATGGTGACTAGAGAATTTTGTCAATCACTATCTTATCTGGAAGATTAACTCCCACTTGATTCAAGCGATTGTAGTACTCATACAATCTGAGCACATGCTCACTAGTTGAGCGATTCTCCTCCATCTTTTAGCTATAGAACTTGTTGGAGACTTCATATCTCTCAACTCGGGTATTTGCTTGAAATATTAACTTCAACTCCTGGAACATCTCATATGCTCCATGACGTTCAAAACGTCTTTGAAGTCCCGATTCTAAGCCATTAAGCATGATGCACTAAACTATCAAGTAGTCATCATATTGAGCTAGCCACACGTTCATAACGTCTGCATCTGCTCCTGTAATAGGTCCATCACCTAGCGGTGCATCAAGGACATAATTCTTCTGTGCAGCAATGAGGATAAACCTCAGATCACGGATCCAATTCGCATCATTGCTACTAACATCTTTGAACACAATTTTCTCTAGGAACATATCAAAATAAACACAGGGAAGCAACAACGCGAGATATTGATCTACAACATAATTTGCAAAATACTACCAGGACTAAGTTCATGATAAATTTAAGTTCAATTAATCATATTACTTAAAGAACTCCCACTTAGATAGACATTCCTCTAATCCTCTAAGTGATTACGTGATCCAAATCAACTAAACCATGTCCGATCATCACGTGAGATGGAGTAGTTTCATTGGTGAACATCGCTATGTTGATCATATCTGCTATATGATTCACGCTCGACCTTTCGGTCTCCGTGTTCCGAGGCCATATCTGTATATGCTTGGCTCGTCAAGTATAACCTGAGTATTCTGCGTGTGCAACTGTTTTGCACCCGTTGTATTTGAACGTAGAGCCTATCACACCCGATCATCACGTGGTGTCTCAGCACGAAGAACTTTCGCAACGGTGCATACTCAGGGAGAACACTTCTTGATAATTAGTGAGAGATCATCTTATAATGTTACCGTCAATCAAAGCAAGATAAGATGCATAAAAGATAAACATCACATGCAATCAATATAAGTGATATGATATGGCCACCATCATCTTGTGCTTGTGATCTCCATCTTCGAAGCACCGTCATGATCACCATCGTCACCAGCGCGACACCTTGATCTCCATCGTAGCATCATTGTCGTCTCGCCAATCTTATGCTTCCACGACTATCGCTACCGCTTAGTGATAAAGTAAAGCATTACAGCGCGATTGCATTGCATACAATAAAGCGACAACCATATGGCTCCTGCCACTTGCCGATAACTCGGTTACAAAACATGATCATCTCATACAATAAAATTTAGCATCATGTCTTGACCATATCACATCACAACATGCCCTGCAAAAACAAGTTAGACGTCCTCTACTTTGTTGTTGCAAGTTTTACGTGGCTGCTACGGGCTTAAGCAAGAACCAATCTTACCTACGCATCAAAACCACAACGATAGTTTGTCAAGTTGGTGCTGTTTTAACCTTCGCAAAGACCGGGCATAGCCACACTCGGTTCAACTAAAGTTGGAGAAACTGTCACCCGCTAGCCACCTTTGTGCAAAGCACGTCGGGAGAACCGGTCTCGCGTAAGCGTACGCGTAATGTCGGTCCGGGCCGCTTCGTCCAACAATACCGCCGAACCAAAGTATGACATGCTGGTAAGCAGTATGACTTATATCGTCCACAACTCACTTGTGTTCTACTCGTGCATATAACATCAACACATAAAACCTAGGCTCGGATGCCACTGTTGGGGAACGTAGTAATTTCAAAATTTTCCTACGCACAGGCAAGATCATGGTGATGCATAGCAACGAGAGGGGAGAGTGTGATCTACGTACCCTTGTAGATCGACAACAGAAGTGTTAGCACAACGTGGTTGATGTAGTCATACGTCTTCACGGTTCACCGATCCAAGTACCGTTACTCCGGCACCTCCGAGTTCTTGGCACACGTTCAGCTCGATGACGATCCCCGGGCTCCGATCCAGCAAAGCGTCGGGGAGGAGTTCCGTCAGCACGACGGCGTGGTGACGATTTTGATGTTCTACCGTCGCAGGGCTTCGCCTAAGCACCGCTACAATATGACCGAGGTGGAATATGGTGGAGGGGGGCACCGCACACGGCTAAGGAACGATCACGAAGATCAACTTGTGTGTCTAGAGGTGCCCCCTGCCCCCGTATATGAAGGAGCAAGGGCAAGGGGGCGGCCGGCCTAGGAGGGGGCGCGCCAAGGGGAGTCCTACTCCCACCGGGAGTAGGACTCCTTCCTTCCTTGTTGGAGTAGGAGAAGGGGAAAGAGGGGGAGAGGAAGAAGGAAAAGGGGGCTGCGCCCCTTGTCCAATTCGGACCAGAGGGGGGGGGGGCGCAGGCCTCCTTCCTTTTGGCCTCTCTCCTCTATTCCCGTATGGCCCAATAAGGCCCATATACTCCCCGGCGAATTCCCGTAACTCTCCGGTACTCCGAAAAATACCCGAATCACTCGGAACCTTTCCGATGTTCGAATATAGTCGTCCAATATATCGATCTTTACGTCTCGACCATTTCGAGACTCCTCGTCATGTCCCCGATCTCATCTGTGACTCCGAACTCCTTTGGTACATCAAAACTCATAAACTCATAATGTAACTGTCATCGAAACCTTAAGCGTGCGGACCCTACGGTTCGAGAACAATGTAGACATGACCGAGACATGTCTCCGGTCAATAACCAATAGCGGAACCTGGATGCTCATATTGGCTCCTACATATTCTACGAAGATCTTTATCGGTCAGACCGCATAGCAACATACGTTGTTCCCTTTGTCATCGGTATGTTACTTGCCTGAGATTCGATCGTCGGTATCTCAATACCTAGTTCAATCTCGTTACCGGCAAGTCTCTTTACTCGTTCGGTAATACATCATCTCACAACTAACTCATTAGTTGCAATGCTTGCAAGGCTTTATGTGATGTGCATTACCGAGAGGGCCCAGAGATACCTGTCCGACAATCGGAGTGACAAATCCTAATCTCGAAATACGCCAACCCAACATGTACCTTTGGAGACACCTGTAGAGCACCTTTATAATCACCCAGTTACATTGTGACGTTTGGTAGCACACAAAGTGTTCCTCCGGCAAACGGGAGTTGCATAATCTCATAGTCATAGGAACATGTATAAGTCATGAAGAAAGCAATAGCAACATACTAAATGATCGGGTGCTAAGCTAATGGAATGGGTCATGTCAATCAGATCATTTACCTAATGATGTGATCCCGTTAATCAAATAACAACTCTTTGTCCATGGTTAGGAAACATAACCATCTTTGATTAACGAGCTAGTCAAGTAGAGGCATACTAGTGACACTCTGTTTGTCTATGTATTCACACATGTATTATGTTTCCGGTTAATACAATTCTACATGAATAATAAACATTTATCATGATATAAGGAAATAAATAATAACTTTATTATTGCCAATAGGGCATATTTCCTTCACTCCCACACCACAAGGCATTGCGCGCCGGAGGCACGCTCGGCGACATTCCAAAGAAAGGAGCGGCGAAGGCCGTCCAGCGCACTGAGCACGGGGGGCGGCAGGAACATGGCCGCCATGGCGTAGGTGGGGAGAGCGTCCAGGACCGCATTGATAAGAACTAGGCGCCCAGCCGGAGACAGGAGGCGGGCAGTCCACCCAGCGAGGTATTTGTCCACCTTGGCGATCATGGGCAGGAAATCTGCGTGGCGAAGCTTCTCCCAAGACAGGGGGAGCCCGAGGTACGTCTGAGGGAACGCCCCGGTGTCGCAGCCGAGGATCCCCACCGCCTGAGCCCTGGTCTCCTCATCGACGTGCATCGGGACGACGAAATCTTTCTGAGTAAAGATGCAGGCCAGGTAGCATCGCAGTCTAAGTCGACAAAGATAAAAAATATGAGACAAACTCAAGGGCTAACCCTCGCTGGCTTTTATTTATAGAAGAAACTCCGCGAGCACCGCGTGTTAGAGGCAAGACTCGAACCCGGGTGGGCTGGCAGCTGCCCCAGCTGCCCAGCCAACGAATCGACGCCCCATCCTCAAAGTCGACAAAGATGAAAGAGGAATACATGCAGGAGGGTGTGCTCCATGGACCATGGACTGATGGATCCCTGTTTAATTAACTAGGTACAACTAATCACGCCTCATAGAATGGACCCGGCTCTATGAAGTGCAACAAGAGCTCTAACCTAGAGTAGTTTGGTCTGGGGAGTATATGGTAGTAGCACTGGTACGTGGGATGTTGGATCACTCGGTTAAGTGTCTCATGCCGCAGGTCCACACGCCATGTGCAATGTTGCATGCACCAGATTCGATGGACGCACGTACGGCCAAGATGACCTGCTTTGTGGGTGCACAGCCTGCACGGCCATGGACCGTATAACAACAGCCATGCATGACCGCTAATCAATCACTGTGTGGGCACGCACGCATGCAGCACAAAACTTGATTAGTCGAACCACCTTAGCTAGCTTGCTAATCAGGATGAGAGAAGTTGCGCTGTCGTCCTACAGTAGATAGCTAGGGCCGTCGACAGGGCCGGCCCTAGGGGGCCCACCAAGATCGAGGGGCCCCTCTCAGGTATGCAAGTAGCCCAGGGATTGTCCCAAAAAAAAAAGCGACTGGGACTGGGTTGTAGCACGGCATCAGGCCTTTTGCATATACAGCTTCATATGGCCCAAGTGGATTGCTGGGCTAGGTAATCATGCATGTACGCATTATTTCTCGCAAACAAAAACGCACGCACTATGGCTGATCGATTAGATTAGATCAGATCGAGGAGGGGCAATGTATCACGCACGGCGTTGGCGATCGAGGGAACGAATTCCGCTTCAGGCCGAGCGCCCTTGCCATCACCTGATCGCCGTCTAGTCTCGCCTCTCCCGAGTCGCAACCTTCATGCGCAGCAGTAACCAAGAGACGAGAGCGGACAAGGCCTGCTTAGATTGGATCAGAATCTATCAGTTGATTTTTAAATCCGTGTTCTACAACTCTAAGGTAGCCTCTCTGGTACTCCCTAGTTCCTAAATTTGTTGTTTGTTAATTGAAGTCGATGCCGAGAATTGTTTTTCATAATCCAATCATTGGATAGGATTAATGTGGTGAAAACTGCACTATTGTGCTTACTAGCTTTCAAGATGACGGAAAAATCAACTTTGTAGTTGTTGTGGATTGCATTCCAATCGAACCCAATTTGCTCAGTTTGGATTAATGGTTGCTGAGGTATCATCAGAATGGTGTTGCTGTACAAGTATTTTCAAAGTTGAGCAGATATTGTTTTTGCGACTTTTAGCAAATTTCTATTTCGTAAGAACTAGTCTATATTCAGATATGACAAGTTTCTTATTACAACATGAAAGACATAGATAACTTCATGTTGAATATCCTGATTTGCTTGTTTTCTTTATTTTGTAAAATGGATCATGATTTGTAGCCTAGAAATTCGTATATGACGTGCTTTGGAGTTCGAATGAAAGGGAGATTCCGAGCTATGCTTGTATATTTACCTAATAATAATTAATGGGCTAGCTCTAGGAGATATTTATACATACACTATTAGGTAATTAGGATGTTCAAGTGCCAAGGACAATACATACATTTTTTATGTTTATATTAAAGGGGTCCCGGGTTTTACTTTCGCCCTGGGCCCCCGAATTGTCAGGACCGGCCCTGGGCATCGATGGACAGCAGATTTGTCGTCTGGCGTCCACATGTACGTGTCCCTGCTTCCCTGTTTGCCCTGCCCATGCCCATGCACTGCATTGCTAACGTGATGACATCGTGCTACCAGTAGGGATGTACTCCTGTATAAGTCTTATGCGAAGTCAAAATATCTCTACTTTGACTAAATTATATTAAAAAATGTCAATGTTTATGATATCAAATCAATGTTGTTAGATTCATCATGAAATGTAGTTTCACAACATATATATTCAATATTGTAGATGTTGATATTTTTAGTATAAATTTGGTTAAACTTTATAAACTTTGAGTTGACATAAATCTTATATGCGAAGTAAAAATGACTGGTGAGAGTAAAAGGCAAATATATGGTGCCCGCAAGTATGGTTTAGTTAGCTTTAACTAGCTTGATAGTTCAGTTTTCTGAAAAAACTTTATTAGAAAATCATAAATGGGCTTAAACATTATTAAAAAGAATCATAAATGGGCTTAAACAGGCCTACGTCCTACCTACGTACCAGTCCATGCGCGTAAGACCATTCATCCCCATCCCGGTGAAGATTGCTAAACTGAGCTGTCTTTTCCTGCGGGGAGCTTCAACTGAACTTGTTTGCTACCGTTCCGTATTATCTGCCACGGTGAGGCGCTAGGGGTATTTTTGGGTCTTCATGTGAATATCCATGATTTTTACAAAACAGTGTTGATTTTGGCAAAACAATGACAACTTTCGAAAAACAACAATAATTTTGGCAAAATGAATGCACATGAATACCCGGTTGCAAATTCCTGGAGCCGCCATTGCCACGGTCCTTATATTCTGCTTCCTAACGTGGTCATTTCACTAATCTTGTTGTGACTCTTTCAAACACGGAAGAAGAAATTCGTATACCGCACATGATTCATGAATCATGATCCACTTTGCCGTCCATGTCATGAGGCTACTCGATATTTTTTATGCAGCCGGTGTCATCAGGACACTCATGAATAATCATCATCACACCCTCACAGGTTAATCCCAAGAGAATCAACATAATACGATCAAAAGGATAGATAAATATAAAAGGCTGGTCAGTGATCTGGTAGATGGTTCTACTTCCTCTGTCCCAAAATAAGGGTCTCAATTCTAGTATAACTTTATACTAAAATAAGTATAAAGTTGAGACACTTAATTTTGGATGAAGGGAGTACATGGTGTTATCCAGGTTACTTCTCAAAGAGACTAGCGGCTGCTGCAAATCCTGACCCCAAGTCCCCAACCATCTCCTGAAGTTGTAGCGCCAACTCGTATTATCAGCCCTTTTCTTAACGTATGGTGCATCCCACATCATTATTGACATCAAACATGCCTGGATACTCATGTCGCAGGGCAGTTGAACCACACTAAGCATCCTCCTAGAGATCAGCCTGTCTGCCATATGCAACTGCCACACATCTATAACGGCCTTGAATTTGATCAGATATGCGAGGGAAGCAAAATAATAAGTAGCCTTTCTGCTCACATGACAGATTCCGTTCTGGAACTTATATTCTTTCCTAACGATACGTTGTCACCTGCCATCTCCTGTCTAAACAATCTCCACCACAACTTAAACAACAAGCTAATACTATATTTTTCCAGAGTGTGAATCCCAAGACCACCCTCTTTTTAGGCCTACAAATTCCAGGTCATCTCAGGACAACATTAGTCTTTGGCAGTGAATCTATACATGGACATATGGTAGGTAAGAGCATTTTGTCACACAAGGCTTGATTGATGTTAAACAGCCTCCCGTTGACGGGAGAGGATTTGTGGCACGCTAGTTGCGGGGACATGCACGTCCCTGGTGCCTGCTCTTTATTTTGGCTTCCGATTTTCTAAGTTTAACATCTTTTAAATGGAAATTCTAATTTAAGTTATGTTTTCATATTCTAAACTAAGTTCTGTTTTTCAAATAAGATGCATTATATATATTTTCTGACAACTTTTAAAAAGTTAAGTTTTAATGTTGAAACTTAGTACGAGCGACCGATAAAGTCAATTATTTTGTGTCTATGACCGACAGGAAAAAATGCTTTAAATTATATATCTGGAACTTGTTGAAACTTGGCAGTTTTAGATGCAAAATTCGTAAGTTTCATTGTTGAAACTTGAAACTTTTTGAGGGATTCTCTTTTTTACTGTGCCCTGGTGCAGGATTGAATTACTGCAGGAATCACGAGACACAACAAGCTGCACTTGCGTGCCCCTGCGCATTTCTGTCCCGTTGAGAGGGAAACTACTGACACTACTAAGTACATGATCAAACAGGGTCCTCAAAAGTCAAAACACTCACACACACATCCCTTTTTCGGAAAGGCCGAAGCCACACCCTTAGATGAAACCAGCCCTTACAAGAACTTATTTACAGGAATAATAAATTGCAAGCAAGTCCTTGACAACAACGCCGTCTTTCTTCCTCATTCACCTGGCAAAGTGCCGTGACTAAAACTAGACGGGGGAATACCTACGGGGCAGGCCCATATGGCTGAGTCAAAGATCCAGGCCCATCAAGTTGGGAAAAAATCATACCACACGGACATGAATCATGCATGATCGTCCATGTCGACAGGCAGACCGTACCGCTCACGTATTGTCATGATCACACCATACATCCATCTGGAGCTGATCCAAGAGAATCATGCATGAATCGCAAGACTATCACAAGGATATTCTAAAATAGATACACGCTCTGTCTCATAATATAAGAGCGTTTTTTACACTGGGATGGAGAGAGTACATCTTTCCTAGATGGAACGGCCCGGGATACATACAGCAGGATATGCTCCATGGACTATGGACTGATGGATCCCCTGTTTAACGAACTAGGTACAACTAATCCCGCCTTAATTATGTGGAATGGACCAGGCCCTGTGAAGTGCAACAAGAGCTCTAACCTAGAGAAGTTTGGTCTGGGGAGTATGGTAGTAGTACTGGTTGGTACGTGAGATGTTGGATCACTCGCCATGTGCACCAGACTGGTAGACGCACGTACGGCCAAGACGACAGCGCGTGTGTGGGTGCACTGCCTGCATGCATGGAGCCATGGACCCTTCTCATTTGATGATTTCTGTCGGTATAACAGCCATACATGAACGGCCACTGTGGGCAAGCACGCATGCATGCAGCACAGACCTTAGCTAGCTTGCTAATCAGGATGCAAAACGCAAAGGGACAAGGAGGAGAGAAGTCGCACTAGATGGATCATGGATGCATGGGCGCTGTCGCCCTACAGTAGCTAGATAGGTCCATCGACGGGACAGCATGCAGATCTGTCCTGTGGCGTCCCACACGTACGTGTGCCTGGTTCCCTATTTCCCCTGCCCAATGCCCATGCCCCCATACAATCATACAAAGTTCGTGATGAACAACATCCGGAAGACTAGCAATGGCCACAAACTCACAGTCGAGACAGAATGCAGGAGACCCTCCACTTAACATGAGTATCCCAAGTTACTGAGCAGCAATTGAAGCGTGCCGCCTTGAAAAAACCACCGGACTACATTGCACCCACTACACCAAGCTATCTTTAGGGAGGGCCACCTGCCCTCTCGCTCCGGAATGTGGAGTGCCAACCGTGCCATGAGACCACGATGATCCAGGCAATGGGGACACATGTAATAGATAAGAGGCAACCGAGACCACTCCACGCAGAGTCGAGGAAGCTACGTACACATTGGTATGAAAGCACGCCCGAAGCCACGGATGAGCTTCAACCAGAAGGTACCGGGGCCCCATGACGCCACCCACAAAAGGGTGACGATGCAAGACACCGCCACCGCTGAACCTAAGATGGACAAGGGTTTCACTCGGAGCCCTGACATAGAGAGAGGGCCCAAAACGAATTCACTAAGAGGGAAACCACACATGCAGGCATCACCATCACTAACACCGAAATGTGGAGTTTTCGCTTGGAGCCTATTTGTGCCACCCGTGGTACCAAGGTTGCCAACCCAACCCAAGAAGAGAGTCGCCACTTCCAGCTCGAGCCTCCAGATCCAAGCGTGGGAGCTGCCACTGGACAAAGCCAAGAGAAGCATTCCCCCCGGCGACGACATCCAGACACACACGTGAGTCAGATCTGGCTGGCGGCCATCGAACATTGAGGTTGCAACTCGCTTGGCAACAGCTCCCAAGGCCCCGGCCCCAACCATCTAACACCACCGCTGAAGGAAACACTGCAGCCACCGGTCAAGGCTTTCGAGAAGAGCCACCTAGCTGGGAGTGGACCCCGACACATCCAAGATGGGCGGTGTCGCCCCATCGAAAAGGGACCCACCAGAAGAGGGGCAGTCTGTCCATGGATCTGGTCCCAGGTGGCCACAATCTATCGTAGAAAGAGGGGCCGCGGCCCGGAGGGTCGCTGGCGTGCGAGGAGCATGAGGGCATTGAACGGTATGATAAGGAAGAGCAGCGACACAAGATCAGATTAGATCGCCTTAGAAGGATAACGCCAGTTTTTTTTCCACGTTTCATAGGTTTGGTGCACTACATTGTTAACGTAGTGGCATTTGTCCTAGTACGGTCCATGCATGTAATACCACCATTCATTCCGATCCCGATGAAATCGAATGCTCTATATGAGCTAAACTGAACTCACTTTTCCTGAGGGGAGTTCAATCTAAACTTGTGTGCTACCGCGCGTTCCTTATAATCTGCCACGGTTTGACCTCACAGATCCTTCCAAACGGGGTCATTTCATTAATCATGTGACTCTTTCAAACATGGAAGAGTAAATTCGTAACCGCACATGATTCATGATCCACTTTGCCGTCCATGTCATGAGACTACTTCATACTCCCTCCATATCAAAATATAAGATAATTTTAGGCAAAATATAGGATGGTTTTTTTTAGTCAAAAGTGTATTATATTTTGATATAGGGGGAGTATTTTTTTATGCAGTGTCATCAGTCTACTCATGAATAATCATCGCACCCTCACATGTTGATCCCAAGAGAATCGTCACAATACGATCGAAAGGATAAATAAATAATTGGTCGGTGGTCTGATACATGGTATGATCTGCCACTCTCACCAGCTTACTTCTCAAAGAGACCAGCAGCCGTTGCCAATCCTAACCCCAAGAGTCCCCAACCATCTTCTCAAATTGCAGTGCCAACTCGCATTATCAGCCATTTTCTTAACAAGTGCATCCCACTTCATTATTGACATCCAACATGCCCAGATACTCATGTCGCAGGGCAGTTAAACGACACCAAGCATCCTCCAAGAAATCAGTCTGTCTCCCATATGCAACTACCATACATCTCTAATGGCTTTGACTTTGATCAGATCTGCTGAGTAAGCGGAATAATCAGCCTTTCTGCTCACACGACATATTCCATTCTGTGACTTATATTCTTCCCTAACGATACATTGTCACCTGCCATCCCCTCTCTAAACAATCTCCACCACAACATAAACAACAAGCTAATACTATATCTTTCTAGAGTGTGAATCCCAAGACCACCCTTTCTTTAGGCCTAGAAATTCCAGGTCATCTCACCACAACATTAGTCTTTGGCAGTGAATCTATGCATGAACATATCGTAGGTAAGAGCATTTTGTCACACAAGGCTTGATTGATGTTAAACTGCCTCCCGGGAGAGGATGTGTGGCACCTAAGTGCGGGGGCATGCATGTCTCTGGTGCCTGCTTTTTATTTTGGCTTCCGATTTTCAAAGTTCTATATCTTCTAAATGAAAATTCTAAATTAAGTTTTGTTTTCATATTCATGTTTCTCATGATCAGCTCTTTCAAACAAGATCCATTTTGTATATATTTTGACAACTTTAAAAAATATGTGAAGTTTCAATGTTGAAACTTAGTACGAGTGACTGATAAAATCAATTATTTTGTGCCTATGATCTACAGAAAAAATATGTTTGAAATTATATATCTGAAACTGGTTGAAACTTGACAGTTTTAAAGGAAAAAATTGTAAGTTTCGTTGTTGAAACTGATAACTTTTTTGAGGTTTTTTATTTTTACTGTGCTCTAGTTCGGGATTGACTTACTGCGCAAATCACGAGACAAAACGAGCCGCACTCGCACTCCCCTATGCATTTCCGTCCCATTAATAGGGAAACTTTTGACACGACTTAGGAGTTAGGACTGTGACTACATGATCAAACAAGGTCCTCAAAAGTCAAAATTCTCAGCCCCGCGTCCCTTTTCCGGAAACGCCAAAGTCACGTATTAGATGAAACCAATCCTTGCAAGAACTTCTTTATGGCAATAACACGCAAGTCCTTGAAGGAAACATCAACGTCTTTCTTCCGCATTCACCAATATAAAACTTTACGGGGGAATAGCTACGGAGTAGGGCCTGATACATATGTCCTAGTCAAAGGCCCAAGCCCATCAGGGTTACAACCCAAGAGGTCATCATCCATCATCCAATGGATACTTCATAGGAAGACTAAGTGCCAACAGTGAGACAGCACATGACACATGTGGTAAGCAATCCAAATAATTAAAAAAAGTGCCAACGGTCAGATATCACTCCCCCCTCCCCACCCACACACAAAACCGAATAAAAACTATGAACCAAATTCAAAATAACTTCATCAAAATAGTTGACCCCACAAAAACCATAAACCAAATTCTAAATTGAACACCCCAATAGAATGGGAGAGCTTCAAAATTAGGGAGCATAGTGTATTTATAGACACACACACACAACTCGAAGACAGGGGCTATACACAGTAGGTACCAAATATGACTGAGTGTGTTTGGCAGTTCACATCGTCAACTAGTACGAGTCTTCTTCTTCTTGGTCGTAACGCACGCTTGAAACACTAGTTAAAAACGTAGGTACAAACACCCACATCAGTACACACATCTCCAAGGAATATCAAGCAGCAGCTGTCACGCCAGCACAGTGGTGCTCACTTGCTGATCTTTGTCAGCCGCGCCGCCGTCTTCCCCGAGCAGGTGCCTCGCCATCTCCGGGTCCTGGCTCCTCGTCTTCTTCTCCTCGCTCTTGCCCCACAGCACGAAGTAGAGCCCGATGACGATCAGCACCGCGCCGATGATCCTGCGCACAAGCAGCCATGGATCATGTCAGTCAGACAAGTGCAATGGTGCTGTCAAAATGCTCGTGTATGTGGATTGTATCTCTGTGCTTACCCTCCGGTGTAGAGCTGGTCGCCGAGGATGATGGCGGCCATGACGGCGACCGCGACGGTCTGCACGGGCTGGAAGACGGCGGTGAAGAGCGGGCCCCCGCGGTCGATGCACCAGATCTGCAGCGCGAACGCCACGCCGGAGGCCACCAGCCCCGCGTAGAGGATGGTGAAGAGCTCCCCGCCGGACCGCACCTTCCACCGGCTCAGGTCCTCCTCCGTGAAGGCGGCGATGACGAGGAACTGGAGTAGCCCGAAGACGCAGGTGAGGGAGATCACCGAGAGGCGCGCCGGGTACCGCTTGAGGACCGGCACCTGGAGCACCATCCATCCCGACCAGGAGAGGCAGTGGCCGAGGATGAAGACGCAGCCGAGCGTCCAGTTGAAGATGGGGCTGCCGGAGGTCCAGGAGAGGACGGCCTGCACGTGCAGGTTGTGGCTGAAGAGCGGCAGGCCCTTGTAGAGCGTGATCACCGTGGCGCCCCCGATGCTCACCACCGTGCCCACCACCTTGGCCACCCCGTGCCGCCGGCCCAGGTCCACCTGCTCCAGCCGGAGGACCGCGGCCAGCACGAAGGTGATGGCGGGCACCATGTTCTGGATCGCCGACGCGTACGTCGGCGACAGGTGGTACAGCCCCAGCAGGTAGAACCCCTGGTTCGCCGTGATCCCGATGAGCGCCAGCACGAAGAACTCGGCCAGCAGCGAGAAGGTGAGCGGCGGCCTGTCCTTCCTGAAGAAGAAGAAGAAGAAAAACAGAGACACTACCAGGATTCAGAAAACCGTCCACCACCATTGCTGGAAGAAGAAGCGGAGAAGAAGAATGGTGGAGGCGCGGACGTACTTCTCGAGGAAGTAGGCGAAGGGGGCGAGGAGGGCGAGGGAGATGACGTTGCGGTAGACGATGAAGACGAGCTTGCTGATGCCCATGTTGAGCGCCGCCCGGCTGACGATGTGGAAGCCGGCGAGCAGGAACTGCAGCGCCAGCACCCCCATGAACAGCTTCACCTTCTCCCGGTGCGCCGCCGCCGCGCCTGCACCCACACCGGCCTGCAGATCCCTCCCCATCTCTCCCTCTCTACAATTTGTCAGCGATCTACGTACAGAGAAATAATACAGATTACTAACTGCTTGTGGTTGTGTTGAGAGGAATTGGAGGGTGCAGGGGTATATATAGTGGCCGCCATTGTTGCTGCCACTGGCGCATCATCCTCCGGTGGCCTCTCCTGCCTATCCCGGTGTGGTTGTCCTGTCCTTGAGCAGTAGACGGACACAGGACAGACATACATGGTCCTGGTAACTGAATTGATCCATGGCCTAATGCCTCGCATAATTGCGCTGCGTTGCATCAAAGCCCATGATGCAATCGCTTTACCCCATTCATTACCCGTCACGTGCACGCCGGATTACCAGCAGCGATCGATCAACACCTCAACTAATTGCGGCGGGCAGCCCATGATGCATCGCCTTAATTTGATTCTCTGGGACGTTTTAACAGAAATGCGCTGTGATCTACAGGAGACCATAAATAAATACCAACAGTTAAATGGAGGTAGTACACCTGTCCATGTAGGCAGGCAGGGTGCACATTTATGGCACGAACATCCTTCTAAATCCGGTCTACATTCTGAATCAGAATCCTCACAGACGTATAAATAGATACTACTATTTGCTAATTAGTACATGATGTGTACATACATTCTAATTCAGTCATTGTCATATGTAGTTATGTACAGACATTCTAATTCAGTCTAGTTAATTAGTACACCCGTTCATCACTCAGCATCCACACAGACATGGTACATATATACATACTGTTTGCCTTTTATTCCTTCACCAGCTGATACTCTACTTTGATTCTCTAGGACCATTTTCAATAGAGAGTACTGACTGAGATGTGTTGTGGCCTACAGGAGATTATAAAAATGCCAACAGTTAATTAGCACTGAGATGCAACAGCAGCGACGTCACAAGTTCAGATCCAGACCACCCTAGTTAACTGGTTCAGTTTTGCATTCTGAATGTTCATCAGTCATGCTCATGCCACATCCCCTTCAATCGATCTCTCCTTTTCCCGCTGTCGGCGTGCCGGAGACGCACTGTACGATCGACCATGAGCGCGGTTTTGACTCCATGTTCTTGGTGGGCATGGAGGGGTTTTGGATGCATGCCGTTGCCACTTGATGAAATGGTTTCGTAGATGGGCAGTGGGTACGTGACAGGTCAGGCTGCTGGGTTTTCAAGCCCGCAATCAGTGAACAGGAGGGCTCCCCCTGCACCCCTGTTCTATCCCTGTCCACTTCAATGCGATGCTTCCTGCATCCTTCTCGGAGTGATCTATTTTAGTTTATCCTCTTGATCGTCTTGTGATCCATCCATGATTCCCTTGAGACGATCATGATGATTCATGAGCAGTCTGATCCTAGTGACATGGACGGCAAGGCAAGAGATCATCATGATTCATGCGTGTTGTGCGGTGAGAGTTTTTCAACTTGGGATCAACTTGAGATGGTGTGGACATGATGGTTCATGAGTGGTCTGATGAATGAGTGAGATTGACAGCAAAGAGGGAAGGAGGAGGTGGTGGCATGGTATGGGTTTCTTCCTCTTGCATGTGTGAGTGTTCCTCCATGGAGGACCAAGAAATAATCACCAGACAGACAGGTCAACGGGGCCAGGTTAATTATCGGGATACGACGAGGTGTGCCTAGCTGTGTGTGTGTCTGTGGCATGCAGCAAGGTTGCATGTTGCAGATATATAGATCGAGTACCTTTTCTGAATGGGAAAAAGAAATCATCACACCCACCATATGCCCATGTATAGATTGCTTAAGACCAATGCCAAAAAAAAAATGGTGACATGACCTGGAATTTGCGGCCTAAAAAATCACAGTCTTGTAGTAGTAAGATTTAATGTTAGTTTTGTTGTGCAAGTGGTGGTGGAGATTGGGGACAGGGAGGGGAGATGGCATGTGACAAGGTATACATATATCGTTAGGAGAAGTTGTAAAAGATTCTTAACGGAATCTGTCATGCATGTGATCAGAAAAAGCTACTACCTATATTTTATTTTATTTTTTGGGCAGCAGATCCGATCAAAGTCAAAGCCGTTATACCTGTTGGACGGAGCTACGTACGTACGGTAGTTGCATATGGGAGACAGGCTGATTTCTGATTTCTGGGGAGGATGCAGGCCGGCTTGGTGTGGTTGATGATCAACTGCCCGGCGACATGAGTATCCAGGCATGTTTCATGTCAATAATGATGTGGGATTCTGCAAATAAACAAAATGATCTGGGATGCAATGTTAAGCAAGTTGCTGATGATGACAGAGAGATGGCTCTACAATTTTGTAGGAAATGGTTGGGGTGAGGATCTTTTTGTGGTTGTATGTTTTTGCAGTTGCAAGTTGCAACTGGTCTGTTGGAGAAGAGTAAGCTGAGCTGATGAGAGTGGCCTTGAATAATGAGGCAGGCCATCCCAATTGGCAATTGAACTTTTTTTTTCCTGGAGAATAACTGGAAGTCTGGAACTGGACATGGCGTATGTGGCGTCTTCTCTTACATGTTAGTTTGATGTACAACCATATCTAAGCAGAGACCACTGACCAGACAGATCCTCTGGAAACTCAAGCTTCCTCTAAAAAACAAAATCTGGTTACCCTTGTTCTTCATGTGTGTGGACTTGTTAAACCGACGATGCTCCTTAATCATTCCTTAAGCTTAAAAATAGCCGACATTCCTTCCGCAGCTTACTCGCCACGTAGACAGCTCGAACATCAGAAGCAACCAGTGCAACCTTTCGCTGATCCACCTCCCGGGCGATCTTCAATGGATTTTCCCTCCTTTTGCTACATTTCGCTCAAAAGGTTGAAGGGAGATAGTGCATCAAGTCATTCGCATGGGCCAACCCTTCGACCAAAGAAAGGGAGACTTGATGACGTCATAGGTGGTTTGTCGCATCTTTCTTTGGCGGTGTTTGTTATACTCTATTATTTAGATCGCTTTGTGGTGATTCTTTTGGGATCAACTAGATATGGTGGGAGGGACCTTGCTCTCGATTTTGTTAAGTTCACCATCTTGGTTAGGGTTGTGTGGAGGCGGCAATGTCTTTCTGTAGGAATAATGTCTCCCACGTTTGATCCCCATCCCATTGGTGCATCCACCATCGTTGGAACGCATGTAGAGATGCATCGGATCTTGCGGGATTCGGTCGGTGATGGTCTTCGGTGATTCTGTTTGGATCTTATCTTTGTTCGTTTTTGTTTGGGTGTTTACATATTTGATCCTTTCGATTTAGGACTCTCTTCATCGGCGATGGTTGTTGCTCTGGTGCGCTAGTTCTATGGGGTTTAGCACGACGACTTCTCGATTGTCTACTACAACAAGGTTTGCTTAGCTCTGTTGTGGAAGGGGTGATGAGGGTGATGTGCTTCGACTCACTTCACTGCTTGTAGTCGTCGCTAAGTAATCCACGAACCTGGTTGTTTTTTTGTTACATCTGGTGTTTTACATACTACCATGATCGTCTTCGAGTAGTTCCAGCCCTTGTAGTCATTGCTTGGGGATCCAGGGACCTGTTTATAATTTTTGTTACCTCTGGTGTTCTTCGTACTACCAAGATTAATTATTAATAGTTCGGAAGTGTCTCCGAAAAAAAAACTCTATATGGTGTGACCATGATTATCCATTAGTAGCTAGTGATGGTATAGACGACAAGAGATCATGCATGGTTGGAGTTTCTCTCCTCCCATGCTCTGTGTTCCCTCCGAAAAGACCGAGAAATAAGCACCCGAGATGAATGAGATGGCCCGTCCCGGGCTAGAAGCAGAAACTTTGAGGCTAGGCAAATTTTAACTTGATCGCTCTTACCTCCCCTTTTTACATGGGAAATAAGAAGGTAAGAGTTACTCAGAGTCACTACTTAATGAAATCAGCGGCTTACATCTGTTATATACTCTTATCTCTTATTTGAAACAAGGAGGTAAGAGGAACTATGTTAAAACTGCTCGGCTCCCCACAAAAACAAGTCCAGTTAAAGTCATTCAAAACGTTTCCATAACTCAAAAGCATAAAAAAGCCATAATTAGCCTGAAGAGATATCTCCTTCCTTCAACAGTGCCATCGCCCAAATTCCAGGGACATTATTGAGTTTCAGCCTTCTACAGTGTGGCCACTCCTCGTCACCATTGATTGAGAACAAGCAGAGCTCCTCACCGGCTTCTCTCCTGTATTGGTAGGAAGGCATAATCAGAGGTTTGAACATAAGTGTAGGGACCACGCGGTGGAAATGTTGTGGGAGAAAAAAACTAGTCAAATGAGATACGAGATGCTGGAGTGGACCCACCTCGTCCGAGTCTGCTTGCGGCACTCATCACAATGGGCGAAAAGAACGAGATGGTAAAAATCCGCGTAATGAAGGAGGTTTCGAATGAAGGATAGAATGAACGACGCAGATATCGCCACAACATGCACATAGCGGTCATCACAATGAGCGAAAGAACGGATGAGATTTCCGCTATGAATGGCACGTGATGGTAAAAAAACGCTTCCATCAAATGTAAAGAAATAATACATAAATATAGCGCGGTGATGCACAGGGGAGGGGGCTAGTGCCCCCCTCCCATGCTTTAACATAAGGTGGGGAGAAGGGTTCATGCCCCGATAGTCCTAAGTTAACTAGTCTTTCATGGTTGGTAGAGTTATGTAGATTACAATTGCGTGTCCATTGTTTTAGTCTAATATGTTTTCATGTTTGTATGAGCTTTACTACCGTGTGCAGGTGCCGCGAAAAGCCATCATCTTGAATGACACCCCTACATTTGCGTCAACAGTCACGGATGCGGAAGATGTGAAAATTGTGGTGAGGCTCTTATCCTTCTGGCTCAACAATGGTCTTTGTTGGTCCTGCGACGAGAAGATCACGTTCGCCATCCCCGAGATTGGCTACTCGAATTTGGATGTCAACTCCATATTCGAGATGCACCCTCTTTAAATACCCAGTTTGGGTCCCTTTTTGTTTGTTTATCTGTCTGGCATGTTTGTTTGTCTCAGTATTTTTGTTTGGCTGTGCAACTGTTGGATATTGCGTCTGGTGTAAAAATTCCAGATAAGGAAAATACGGCCACTCAGAATCGAACACAAGACCATTTATAGAGGCACGCCTGTAGCTAGCCAATAGAGCTATTGGGCGTTAGAGACTTACTTGTCACCACGAAACACAAAAGGCTATATTCAGCGACAGAGTTACTCAGACTCACTACTTAATGAAATCAACGGCTTAGATTTGTTATATACTCTTATCTCTCAGGTGAAAAGAGGATGTAAAAGGAACTATGTTAAAACTGCTGCGGCAGATAATTAAGGATTTGACCAGTTCAGCCTAGCTCCCCACAAAAAAAGAAGTTCAGTTAAATTCGTACAGAACGTTCCCATAGCTCAAAAACATAAAGAAATAAAAATGAAAAACTCATACTGATAATTCGTCAGTCCTCGCCCTGAATTAGTGGCAACTTTCACCGGTCGAAATGAGTCAACGCTCGAAATCTTTTCTCTATGGTTGGAAAGTGCAATCCAACACCTGAAACTCTTAATCTTTCAGTCCCTATGTCAGTCAGTCCGGCAACCTACGGTACGTGTGTGAATTGAACGCATGACTAATGTTTGGAACATTCAATTTTAACATCCCAGGACAGAGAAAATAAGCAGACGCATGTGTGCGACGCGACGATATGACAAATCTGCTGTCGCCTGTCTATGGATCGTGCTATGGCTACTGTGCGACGACAGCGCCCATGCATCCATGATCCCTCCAATGGCAACACCGCAGCTGCAACCTCTCTTTCCTCTAGCTCGTCTCTTTTCTTCGTCCCTTTGTGTCCTGGCTTTGTATCATGATTGTTACAACAAGCTAATGCAAATGCAGAATGGTGGATCCACCGATCAATCAAGATGTGTGCCGGATGCTTGTCCATGGCATGATGAAGTAGCATCCATGCGTGGCAGACAGATCATCAGATGGGAAGGTCCCATGCAGCATGCATGCTAGCCGGGTGCACCAGTACTTAACTGATCGAGTGATCCAACAAATTACTTTAGCTTAGAGCTCTTGCTCATGTTGCATCTCAAAGGGCCGGGTCCATTAATTGGAGAAAAACAGGTGATTATATTAGGTGTGGTACGCAGTTAAACAGTGGTCCATGGAGACCCCCCCTATATATATATCTCTGTCAACCTGAATTTGATGCTTCATGCTTCCTGCATCTTTCTCGGCATGGTCTACTTTAGATTATCGTCTTGCGATCCCTGCGTGATTCTCTTGGGATCAACTAGCTCGAGACGCATGGTGTGTGATCGTGACTGTTCATGAGTGGTCTGTCTGATGACACAGACGGCGAGAGAGATATGGATCGAATAGGGAGTAGCTGTGTGGATTTTTCTCCTGCGTGGATAATTATTTGGTGTTTGCTCAGTTAAGATGAATGAAGAGAGAATCACAAGATGGGTGAGATGGCCCCGTATGAAAGCACAAACTTTTAGGTCAAAACTGTGGCAGATGACGACCGGCAGGGCAGCGCACATAAGTTAAGCATATAAGAGCATCTATTTTGCCTCAAAATATATATATATAAGATCTTAACACCTGGTCACCGACCGGTCGCGTTCGTGGATGTTTGAGGAGGATTTGAGGATGCCGGTTGTAGATGCTCTAACTGATCAAACACGGTGGACTGGGATGTAGTGTTCATCGCCAATAAGTGTGAAATTAGTCGAAGCTTCAACCAGGTAAATCTTAACCCAAACGAGTGGATATTCCATGTTTTTTTTAATGATTCGAATGAACTAAAGAAACGCACTGAAACACATGAAACTCTGAATATTATTTGTTCAATGCGGTAAATCTGCACTACATGCTAGCTGAGTCAATGCTGTCAGTAATTAACGAGAGCTTGGTAATCAAATGTACTTGTATCATGTTGCTTTATCGATAAAGCAGAGCGAAAATCTATTTTCGTATCAAAGAAGCGAATAATCCATGGCCTACGTTAACACCACAGCATGGGCAAATAAGCAGGCACACGTGTGATGGGCGCGACGCGACAAATGTTCAGCGGATGGCGCACCCACAGCCGCAGGGATGTGCAATCCTTCCTGTGTGCGAAAGCGCCCATGCATCGAGCGCAACACTGCAACCTTGTCCCTTATTTGCATTTCGAATCATACAAAATCATAATTAGCAAGCACAAAGTGGATGGATCGATGAATAATCAAGCTGGTTTGTGCCGTGCGTTCGTAGAGCATAACTAGCATTGATGCTGGCTGGTGAGAGAGGTGCTAGCTAGGTCCGAATGAGGTCATCTTGACCGTACGTGCGAGCGATCATACTGTCCATCGGTCTGTCTGGTGCGTGCAACACTAGCACATGCATGGCGTGTGGACCTGCCTCACGTAATTATCTCAGGGAGTGATGGAATATCTCACGTATCCTTCAGACCAAACTAATTTAAGTTAGAGCTCTTGTCACAGTACTAGTACTTCATATGGGTCTGTTGGAGAAATTAAGGGGGCTAGCTAAATATGGGCCCATATATACATGGGGGGTCGATGAATGGTGTGGTGTGATCTGCGATGAACATCAAGAGATAAGAGAAGGATGTTCCTACAAGGCTTCACAGAGTTCAGCGATTCTGGGCCGTCGGATCGGTTTGCTTGATGCGATTCAGGGCGTCGGATCAAGATCTGGAGGAAGCTGGGCCGTTGGATCTGAGATGATCACTGCTGGAATGAATAGTAATGGCAACAAAATGTGTATACCATGCCCCCACCAGGGCATTTCGGTCATTTCGCGTAGTGGGGTATAAAAGGGGGACGCTACGGAGACCTAGCCGCCTCCTCCCTCGCTCGCTCCTGCAGCCGCCTCCCTCCTCCCTCGCTCGCGCCTCCGCCCCGCGCATCCCCGCGCCCAGCTCCTCCCGCCTCGCCGTCGCCTCCTCTCCCCTCCCGCGCGCCTCCTCTCCCCTCCCCTCCCACGCGCCTCCTCTCCTCCCACCCACATCGCCGCCGCCGCCACCCACCGCCTCGAACGGCGCCGTCGGCGGCCAGATCCGCCACAGCAGAGCGCCCCCCCCCCCAACGACGACGGGCAGCAGAGGAGGGAGGACGAGGAGCATGACGGCGGCGGCGGCAGGGAGCAGCAGTAGCAGGCCAAGGCGTCTCAGCAGCAGGCCTTCGGCGATGCCGACGAGCAGCAGTGGAGGGAGGGCGAGGAGCACGACAGCGGCGGCTGCGGGGACCGGTGCGGCGCTGCCAAGGACGTGCTGTAGCGGCTCGACGTGCCGGCCACGTGCGCCGAGGAACCGGCTGCTACCAGGGCTAGGGTTTCGGTTGTTGGCTCCAACACCGGCGGCTATGTCCGGTGATTTCATCCCCTCCCCTCCTTCATCCTCATCTCTCTCTCTCTCTCTCTCTCTCTCTCTCTCTCTCTCTCTCTCTCTGACCACTCCTCCCCCCATCGTCTTGGCTTGCAGGTTGCCATCATCGCGGAGCTGGACAAGATCATGGTGTCCCCAAACTTTTTAGGCTGCTGCTCCTGTGTCCATGGCGTCCCGGAGAAGCAAGGTGTGTTTCTGCTACTCCCTACACTGCTTGATATTACTATTCCTCCATTCATAGCAAGAGATGTGCTGCTGCTACTTCTGTTGTTATGTCTTGCTTTAATTGCTAGCTTCAGTGTATTAACACGTTATTATATGCAGGGTTCTGCTGATTGTATTGTCAACGTGGCTGGGCGCTGTCATCTTCTTTTGCAGGTATCACCATGTAGTCATTATCCTTTTCAGAACAACTATTTTATTACTATTCTCAGATCCCCATTGCCTAGGCATTATTCTCATATATCTTCTTGCATTTTTTCCATATATTATGAATTCTCAGGAGCCCACCACCGTGTCACTTTCGGGTGTTGTACTCTTTTCTTTTTTGTCTTGATTCTGGTAGAGGCCAAAAGAATTTGTGCTTGTTTTTAGTGGGGTGTGGACATATGCCTTTTATTTCTTGGCTGGACGTTGGTAGGAACCCTGCTGGGTTTGTTCCTTTTTGCATGCAGGAAGGCTAGGTTTTGGTAAAGGAGTTGTGGCTTCTTATTTGTTTACTACCCTAGCTAGGTTCCAAGGAAGGGGCTCTTTGGAGCTATCTTAGTTTGTTTGTTTGCTATCCAGGGGAGCATTACATCTAGAAACATTTTTTTTTCGAAGTATGCCTTTGTTGTCAAGGAGAGGTTTAGTCTTGAGGTCATATGCTAATTAGGAGTACCCTTGGAGATGCTTTGGTGCTTTGGTGTGCCCCGTTTGATTGATGTATTAGGAAGTTTTGTTTGGGATGTGGTGATTGCTACACTTGGGTTAGTGTGCATATATGATCACAAAAATCATTCGAGTTAGAAAAGTATCAATTGCCGATTTTCATTCTTAATTGGCTTGTGTAATTGCTGAACAGGTAAATCGGGAAGCCTACTGTTTGTGTAATTGCTGAAACTGAAAGTTTTGGAGCCAAAATTGACCTCAGTAATAGAGTAGTTCTGTGTTTCTATAGGGACCATGCCAGAGGAACTAATTGTAAGAGCAAGCTGTGCACTACCATCTATCAATTGTGCACAGCTTGCTCTTACAATTAAGTTTACTTCATGTGTCTTGCTGTATTTAATTATGAGATGAATCTTCTTTTCATATTGGCCTACATTATATGATGGTGCCCCGTTATGGCTTCAGGATGTGGACGGTGCAAGTAGCAGCTCCGACGCAGGGGCGTGGGCGTGCGGTGTAGGAAGCGGTTCCTCGCCGGTTGGACGGCGTTCAGGCGCAACCCCGGCGCCCACTGAGTACTGCCTCGGCTACAACCTCCATCGGTGAACTCCATCTTCTGCCTGCTCCTCTGCTTTGGCTACTGTTGGGACATGGATGTGGCTATGTCGATGTGGTGCTGGTTGGTTGTTTCTCTATGCCCTACTCATGCATAGGGTTTGTAGGTTGTTCATGTTATAGTTGTTGTCATAGGACCTCCCGTGATTCTCTGGTTTACATGTGGATGCCCTGATCCTATAGCTATGCTCATGGATTTGCTAAGTTGATCAGTGGCAGTGCTGATTTCCTATCTGCAAACTGCCAAATGATCTCTTGCTCATAGCCACATCTACATTTGTAGTGTGTAATTTGGTGTTGTCTGGGATAGCTGATCTACCACCACTTGAATGAGCTGATAGGTGATGCCACTGGAGCTGCTAGCCCTGCGGAGCTTTCTAGAGCATCCAGAAATAAGAGAAGGATGTCTCACCGACCCTCCTCAGAGCTCAGACGAATCCGGCCGTCCGATCGATTTCCTTGATGCGTTTACGGTCGTTGGATCGAGCGGTGGGAGGAGCTGGGCCGTCGGATCGAGCCCGCACGACTATGGCAATGAATAGTTACACTCCGGGCTTGCCACCGTGTGTAAAACTGGGTGGCCGCCGAGGGCATTTTCGTCATTTCACATGGTCAGACAGCCGGCCGGTCTGAGGCCATTCTTGCTAGGGCGATGATGATTAACCATGGCTAAAATAAGTGTGCCTTTGAGCAATCGAGGCACCTGTGGATATCAAGTTGGATCCCCCCTCTTGTCTCTAGAATCCTTTTTGATCATGTGATACTTATTGTTCTGTCCTTGGATGGTCATTCTTTTTGAGTGATAACCAGGACAGCTCCACTGTATAAACAGATTGATCTGGTGATAAGAGATGACAGGGGTAGGTTATATGATCAAGAAAAGGTGAATCTGAGCCCACCATGCAATGAACCCCAAACCTTTTTTATTTGTGTTTAAAGGTGTTGCTTATTTATGCTCCAGTGTTTATAGCCGTCTTACGTAAAGATTTCTTCTCTCATACCTTTATTGCATTGTTCTTGATCTTTTATTGTTTGTTGTTGGTCCTTGATTTAATATGGTTAAGATTTCTTCTCTCTCTTATGTAAATATTTCTTCTCTCTCATACCAATGTTTTGTTCATGTAGTAATAGATATATTTACATGGAAAAAGGGGTCTGTTCTAAACGTTTCCCAAAGGATTTTCAGAACAAGACAACTATTGATGAAAACGGTTTTGCTTTGTATAGGCGTCGTGAAAATGGGCGAAGATAGTTCTTATGGTGGCATCTTCTGGTGTTGCGGCTTTGCTGCTTGCTGGTGGTAGAACAGCTGACTCTCGATTTAAAATAGCATTGCAGATTGACCAGACTATTCTTTGTGACATCAAAAGAGGCACACATCTGTGTAATCTTTTGAAAGATACTTCTTTAATCATCTGGTATGTAGCACTTATCACAAACATTAGGTGTTTTGAATGTCTGGACAGAACTTTGTGTGATCTTTTGTCATTTGACGATCATTTGCTTGCTGATGTTCCATTTGGTTTTCAATATAGCTAGCTATCGGATGGAGATTTTAGTTTTTGCAACACCCTGATCGGATGATTGTTGTAGGTCTGTAGGTAGAGTATGCATCCGATATACTAATGAGAATACTCAGATCACATGATTTGCAATGTTCGTTTTAAATGGCGTCAAGTTGCACATTCTATTTATTTGGGAAATTGTCATTGATGCTTCTGTTGGGGATCAAAATTCTGATCTGTGCCTTTCTGTTTTCTAAGATGGTCTTTGCGTTCTTGTGTTCTAGCTTGCATGCCTAGCAGTTTACTTCTCACGCTGCTTTGATTTATGGCCAGTGGATTACTAAAGAAGAGGAACTCATGTTAGTTTTCAGCATTTATGACCAGTGGATTAGTAAAGAAAAGGAACTCGTGTTTGCTTTCAGCTTTGCAGAGCTTCAGATATGTTTCTGAGTTAAATTTAGTCTTTCAGTTGTTAGCGGACCATGGCATCTTAAACCTTGGGCCTTGGTTTCCTTGTTGTTAAATGTTAACCGAACTAACAATTACTGAAAAATGGCTTTAAGGAGCGTTCCAGTGCACAGTGAAAATACGGCAGTGTCCCAATTTATAGGAATTATAGGGGCTCTTTGGATGGTGGCCGACGGTTGCCACACCAAAATTTTCGCTTGGTTGACAGTATTATAAGAAGTTTTTCTGTTTGTCTCGGCTTGTTTTTGCTTGATAAGTGACCGGTTTGGGTTTGATGAATAGTTGTACTATGGGCAGTATATACGGAATGTGGATCTCTGGGTTGTTGTGATAACTATTGGATTGGGTACTGTCGCATCTCAGGTTCAGATGTTTTGGATGTTTGGCTGATCCGACGCTGTTAGTTTCGGCTCATCTTTGCTCAAACAATTGGCAGTATATAACGCCCTCACCCCTGCTTATCTCACCTAACTGATTTTATCTTTCTTGCACTCAAGATTCATTGGTGCGTGCTCCCCCTGTTACTCGGCGCTTAGGAGAAGGAGAGGCATGGTCTCCACCAAAAACAGAGGAGGAAGAAGTAAGATGCTGCTAGCCCCCCGTGGCCTGCTGCGTCTCCAATCAGCGCTTGCAACAGGGGAACCACATCCCTGGCCTCTCCATGCCTCCCCAAGCGCCAACCTATAGGCTACAACAACAAGGTGAGGCAGGCCCCTACTTGGTAAAAACAGGTTCAGGAGGTGTTTATCCTATGATTCAGTAACTTGCGTTCTAATCTTATTTGTCTTCTCATTGGGCATGGTGTCTTTAGGTTATCAAAGGGAATTGTGTATGGCTGTTGACAATCCAGATTGTGGGCGGCTAAGAGGTTAGAATTACTCATGAACATTTCTGCTTATAAATAATATAATAACGTAGTAGTAGCCCCTCCTACTTATTTTTGTTACTACATGCATCAAGCAATAGTAACTACAAAAACCTTTCCATGCATCAAGCAATAGTAGCCAGCTGATTGTTTATATATGCATCAAGCAATAGTTGGTACTCGCTGATTACATTAATGGTAACTACAAAAACCTTTCCATGCTCAGCATTATCGGCGACCTCTCTGATTTGGAGTTGTACTTCGTTATTGTGAAAGGTTTTCTGGGCGTCCGATCAAGATCTGGAGAAAGCTGGGCCATCGGATCTGGGATGAGTACTGCTGGAATGAACAGTTACTGCCTCAGCGCGCTGCCTTTTACTTTGTTTTTCGGTCTGGCGTCGCTGGCGTGTGGGTCCGCTCGCGGGTGGGCCGCGTTTGTCAGCGACCGTGGCTTGGATATGGCCCGGCCGCCCCGTCGCGCGCACCGACGGGTAAAGATCTCGTGCTACCGCTCGTAATATCCTGCGCCCGCTAAGGGTACGTCAGTAATTTCGCGTCCAGGCCTCGTGCGTGTCGCGCGGTGGTTCGCCCCGTGCGGCTATGGGGTGGGGAAGGGCAGCGCCTTGCCCTTTCGTGCTCATTCATCCCCTTCTTCTCCTTCCCTCTCGATTCTTCTACTAGCCAGCCATCAGGAGCTCCTGGTGCTCCTGGATCTGGATGTGCTATACATCACCTCCTCACCTCTTGGCTGCTTCGGTGCCTGTGGCGTTCGTGCTCATCGGTGGGACGGTGCAAGGCGCAACTCCGATGCAGTGGCGTGTATGTGCGGTGTAGGAAGCGGTTCCTCACCGGCTGGACGGCGTCCAGGCACAACCCCACGTCCACTGAGTAATGCCTCGGCTACAACCTCCCTCAGTGAGCCCCATCTCCCTCCCGCTCTGCTTCAGCTACTATATGGGACATGGACAGGGCTATGATGATCAGTTATGGCTTATATAGGCATGCTCTCGAGCAATCGAGGCACTTATGGGTATTAATTGGGATCCCCCTCGTTTCTTTGAGCCATTTTTTGATCACGTTTTTATTTTAGTGACTCTGTCCTTGGATGGTCATTTCTGATGATTGATAACCAAGGCAGTTTCACATGACCCACCGGTTGGAAGCCATTCTTGCTAGGGCGATGATGATTAACCGTGGTTGAAATAAATGTGCCTTTGAGCAATCGAGAAACCTGTGGGTATCAAGTTGGATCCTCCCTCTTGTCTCTAGAATCCTTTTTGATCTTGTGATACTTATTGTTTTGTCCTTGGATGGTCATTCTTATTGAGTGATAACCAGGACAACTCCAATGTATAAATAGATTGATCTGGTGATAAGAGATGACGGGGGTAGGTTATGTGATCGAGGAAAGGCAAATCTGAGCCCACTATGCATTGAACCCTGAACCCTTTTTATTTGTGTTTAAAGGTGTTGCTTATTTATTCTCCAGTGTTTATAGCCATCTTATGTAAAGATTTCTTCTCTTTGATACCTTTATTGCATATGAGTTGTTTTTTCATCTTTTATTGTTTGTTGTTAGTCCTTGATTTAATCTGGTTAAGAGTAAGTTGCACTTTGTTATTCTGGGATAAACGATGGTTTGGCAATGCTATTGGTTCTTCATGAGTTCAAAGGAGGATTTCCGATATTATTTTATTGTTAAATAGTCATGACAGTAAGATTCTTGTATCTGTTCGCCGTGAGGAGCAATGGGGCATTGCACACTTATGTGTACTGCTACCTGATTATGGTTGGTCTTTTGTATAAAGGCCTTGCTATAATTTTTATGGTCCTTCTTCCCTAAGGTGTATTATGAATGTTTTTCCGAGCTATGGAATGTATTCCTAATCCTGATCTATAGAACTGCCTTTCTGAACTTGATGTCTAAGTTCTACTGGACAATGCTTATTTGGATAGACGCTCATGGATTAAGTTATTTGATGCATTGCTTTCAATATCAAATTGTTCGCTACTTTGAGGATTTGGCTGCATACTGTATTGTTTTATATTTGGTGGACTGGACCAAGAGCGCACAGAGGGAGATCTTCTCTGCCGCACCGACAACAGTAATAGGGAAAATCCAGTCCACGGTGCCACCAATGAGAAAGGTAAACACAAGCTTTTGGAATATGGATTTTCGGAACATAGTCAAATTTTTGTCCATCCCGGTAACTTGCTCTAGCGTTCTTCCTTTGTGCTGTGGATTATCAGAACATAGTCAAATTCTGTGACACACACACACCAAGACATACCATTGGACTATAAAGGAATAATGGGATGCCGTCCTTTGTTGCTCGACCTAGCCTTGCTGCTTGAGCAAGTTGCCCCTGGTAAGCTTGTTTCTCTTCCTCGTTAGATTTGTATGCGTATGCTGCCCTGCGAGACAAATTTATCCGTGATGCATGTCAGATCTATCCTCTCTTCGTCGTATACTTACTGTACTAGATTAAATAAATGTGGGGTTCAAGCACACAACTAGACTGTACTGTAGCTTTGAACAAAGTGATGGATGCGTATTTTTGTATAGCTCTGGACAGAGCCCAGACATTTTGGTTGCATTCCATGCGATTAAATAAATGTGGGGTTCAAGCACACAACTAGACTGTACTGTAGCTTTGAACAAAGTGATGGATGCGTATTTTTGTGTAGCTCTGGACAGAGCCCAGACATTTTGGTTGCATTCCATGCTTTATATTTATCAAAATGATTATGACATGGCTCATTTCAGTCGTCATGTGTGGTTGCTAGGTTTGGTTCCCTGATGCGCACTGGTGGTGCGCGATAGAGTGTGCACGGGGGATTCTTCTTCCACTCTGATGCCTCCCGCCCTGCCCCTCCGGTGGCATCAGTTCCTCTTTCAGTTCTGCATCTCTGCTGGTAAGCCCCTGGTTCCCTCTCTGCTGTCTATGTTGACCGGAAAACATCAAATGTGGACAAGTGGCACTAGAGTCTGTTCTGTCTAGATTCTTATGTTTTTTGGAAACGGACTAAACTAAGCTGCAGTTTTACATGTAATATTTGAAGAAAAACATATTATGTCTCTTATGTGATCCCAGAGCACTTTTACCTTCATTTTGAAAATGCATTTGTCTTTATATGTGTTGTATAAAAGGAATACATGAAGGCACAAGCAATCAAAAAATACATTACCGATATCACATAAGAGACATGATTTGATTTTTTGAAATATAAATAGAAGATAAAGTCCATATCACTTTTTTAGCCCCATTCAAAGCCTGAGCGATCTATAATTTTACAGTATACACACCCCCAAAATATAGAAAAAAATGTATGGAAATGTCTCTTAAATTGCAAGACTAATGCTAGGAAAAATGGACTTATATCATTTTTTCAACTTCTCCAGGTTGGTCGGCCGGTGCGGCGCAAATCTGGTTCGACGAGGTTGTTGACGACCTGCTGCGGGAGTGGGACAATGGGATCAGCTCCGGGAGGTCCGGGGCACGCTGCTGCCGCTCGTGTAGCAGAAGTCTAACTGCTCCGAGGTGATGATTTCTCTAGTTATTACTCGCTCGGTGATGTTCTGAACCACAATGGTGTTGTTGCCTCGACAATGAGTTCCTCAACTTACGTGACTGATGAGTTGGGGCGTGAAGATCATGGCTCTTATGATTTGTATACAGACCTTACTACTATATTGTACTGGGGTAGAATGCCTCTATGAAGGTGTTTTGACCCTCTATGAATGCTTATTTTTATGTTGTACATTATTTGTACTCGGAATGTGCCTGTCCAAAATTGCTGGTATGTGGTTACTGTAAGATATAGTACGTGTTAATCGTTAGATTCAATATGATGCTAATTCCCCTGTGCGTGACACTTGATTATGTTGTGTATTATTGATCCTTGCACACATTTAGGATATATAAAATTAGATCGGTTGATACATGAAGAACTCTTCTCTATGATGAACTGTCATGCAGGCATCACTCTGGGTAATTTCTGAAACAAATTGAGATACACTAATTCAGTTCCATTTGGCTAAAACGATAGAGAAATTCTTAACGATTGAGATACACTTATGTATTGTATATAGATGACTGCTCTAATCTTAATCTATTGAACAACGCTGCTTTTGGTTTATTCCTTTCTGTTGAGCCTGCTCACTTTATTTGAACAATTCATGAGTTCAAATATTTGATGAATTACTTTCCGTGCCAAACAATGCACATTATATTGTTCGGATTTTGCGGCTCAAATGATTATTCATATTTGGTTGTCTGTCGTTTGGTGGGCAACGCATGGCAAGCCGTGTCACCAAAGCATCGATTCCTACTAACTTAGCATTACGGACTTGATCAAAACGTTGGGACCGGCACCCTTGCGCCAATGCGCGATCCCGATCTAGTGTAAGTGAATGCATGAATGATTGGGTGGATGCCATGCCATGCATGATGGGATTTCATGGCGATCATCCGTACTACCATCAGGTTGTTGGTTTGTTCCTTCCTTCCTTTGTCCCTTGGGCCTTGGTACTGCCATAGTTGGGAGTATGGGAATGGCTAGATGTAAGTCGCTTGCTTTTCGAATTTGGGCCATTCGATTGTTTTGGGACGTACGATGCGCATCCAACGGTGCCTGGCCCTTCTTGTTCCTCGAGCTCTTCTTCTTGTCCAAACCTCCACACGGGCCGCCAGTCGAACCGCCTGCATCCAACACCCATGGCCGGCGACGCTCCTGCACAACCTCGCCGCCCCTCCCTCCCCGAAACCACCCCCACCACCAGCCTTGCCGCCACCCACACGGCCATCCCTCTAGTCTCGCCGCTGACGAAGATTTTCTCTAGTGAAATTGCACCACCGCCCCCACTACCGCTGTTCTTCTGCCCCCCACCCCTCACCCTAATATAGATAATGGGGTAGCCCTCCGACGAGCCCCTTCCTTCTCCTTCCTTCCCTCTATCCTCCTTCCTTCTCCTTCCTCTTTCTTCAAAATCGACTGACCACAATAGCTAAAGTCAGTCCACTTGCATGGTTGTGGTGTACTATTGCAGTATGAGTATATGCTGTGTAAGGGTATCTCCAATGATGTACCCTCAATCGGACACCGTATTCATCCACAGACACGTACAGTTGCATCCGTGGACAGTGTTACGTGAGCCGTTCATTCAACCATGCTCGCATACATTTCAAATCGGGTTTCAATAAACCAGATGAATTACATATAAACTGAATGATTTTCATCTAAACCAGAGCACATTTATTACATTTTCGACATACTTCAACTAACTATAGCGGACTAGGTTGTTCTAACCTAGTCTAAATGATTGATGGCCGCAGCGACACCCATCTCCCATGTCAAGTCTTCCCCATACACTAGTAGAAAAGAGGGCTTTGGTTCAGGCCGGGTCAGCGCATTAGTCCCGGTTCAGTCCAGAACCGGGACCCATGGGGGCATTGGTCCCGGTTCGTGTGGCCAGGGGCCTGCTGGACCTCATGGGGGCATTGGTCCCGGTTCGTCTGGCCCCTTTGGTCCCGGTTGGTGGGACGAACTGGGACCAATGGGCCTCGCTCCCGGCCCACCACCATTGGTCCCGGTTGGTGGCTTGAACCGGGACCACAGGCTTCCCTTTGGTCCCGGTTCATGCCACGAACCGGGACCAATGAGGTGCCAATATATACCCCTCGCCCGCGAGCAGAGCACCCCAGTGCTCTGTTTTTCTCTGGCCGGCGAAGGGAGGGCTTTGTGGTGCTCTATCTCACCTCCTATGCACATGAGGTGTTCGATGAAATGCCCGAGCCACACTAGTTAAGCTTTCTCCTCTCGAAGCTCGACCTCAAAACTCCATTTTCCTCGAGATTTGTCTTGGTTTAGCGGCCCGTCACGTCCCATTTCCGTCTTCACCTTCGTCGATCGCCCGCACCAATCTCGTCGCCGGCACCACCGTGGTGAGCCTCTTGTTCTTATCTTCTTTATGAAAGAAAAATTCTTACTTTAGATAGATACTTGTCTAATTTTCTTACTTTTATTATTACTTATTATTATATAGTGCGATGGTTTTGGTATCCGCCCCTGTCGGCCCTCGTCCTGGCTATATTCGGATGTGGTATATATTATCTTTTTATAACTATTTGGTTCATTTATTGTTTATGACAATTATGCCGAGCAACGTGACATAGATTTTATTTATCTAGGAGGTAGTTGAACCGGAAATTCCAACCGACCCTAGTGTCGAGAGGTTAAATTTAGTTGAAGAAGAGAACAATTACTTGAAGGAAAAAATAAAAAAAATTGAGGAGGAGAAGATGATATTGGAGTTGCATGTTGCGGATGTCGTCGATGATCACAAGATCAAGATGGATGCAATGCGGTTGAAGATGAGAAAGATTAGAAAATATGCCATTCATACCGAGGCTTGGTATTATTATGCCATTGGATCAATTGTTACCTTGGTTGCGATTATGATCGCATTTGTTTTCGCATTGAAATGTTTTACATAGTTTCAGTGTATGGTTTAATTAATTAGATGCTTTGGAGAGCTATATGTTGTTAGATGAGAACTATGTATGTACTTTGGTTTTAATGTGATGATGAACTTCTATTAATTTGGTCACTTAATTATCTATTCATAATGTTCTGTAATGGTTTTTGACACACTTAATTATATATAATGCATGCAGATGAACCGGCAATCAATGTACGGTGACAGACACACCTCCGAGTACATTAAGGGCGTGCATGATTTTCTCGAAGTGGCTGAGGCAAACAAGCAGAATGGTTTTATGTGTTGTCCATGCCCTAAATGTGGGAATACGAAGTCTTACTCTGACCGGAAAATCCTTCACACCCACCTGGTTTACAATGATTTCATGCCACACTATAATGTTTGGACGAGGCACGGAGAAATAGGGGTTATGATGGAAGACGGCGAAGAAGAAGAAAAGTTTTATATATCTAGCTAGGAAAGGAAGAAGAAGAAAAAGAATGAGAGGAAAAAGGAAAATAAGAAGAGGAAGAAAGGAGAAGAAGAGGAGAGGAAGAAGAGGAGAAATAAATAAGAAGAAGAAAAAAGAAGAAAAAGAAGAGGAGAAGAAGAAGAGAAAAATAGAATATTCTATTTTTCTCTTCTTCTCCTCTATTCCTTTCTTCTTCTCCTCTTTTTTTTCTTCTTTTTTTTCTTTGATCTTCTCCTCTATTAATATCTTCTTCTCCTCTTTTTATTTCTTCTTCGTCTTCTTATTTTTTATCGGATATGTCGTTGTCGATATACCCCGTGTCCCGATAACTTCAACACGAGGGGGGGTTCGACCTACCCCCTCCCCGATAATATTATTTTCCCATGTATGTGCAAAAATTTCATTTTTAGAAATTTTTTATATATCTAGCTAGAAAAGGAAGAAGAAGAAAAAGAATGAGAGGAAAAAGGAAAATAAGAAGAGAAAGAAAGGAGAAGAAGAGGAGAGGAAGAAGAGGAGAGGAAGAAGAGGAGAAATAAATAAGAAGAAGAAAAAAGAAGAGGAGAAGAAGAGAAAATAGAATATTCTATTTTCTCTTCTTCTCCTCTATTCCTTTCTTCTTCTCCTCTTTTTTTTCTTCTTTTTTTCTTCAATCTTCTCCTCTATTAATATCTTCTTCTCCTCTTTTTATTTCTTCTTCGTCTTCTTATTTTCTCTCCTCTTTTTATTTCTTCTTCGTCTTCTTATTTTTATCGCATATGTCGTTGTCGATATACCCCGTGTCCCGATAACTTCAACACGAGGGGGGGGGGGGGTTCGACCTACCCCCCTCCCCGATAACATTATTTTCCCATGTATGTATGTCGTCGTTGTCGATATAACCCCCTCCCGGATAACTTCGACCGTGATAACTTATACCACGGGAGCACCCCCCGGCCTCTCGCTCGACCAAAACTCTCGAGGACCCCAAACCCTAGAAAAAACGATGTCGGTCTCCTACCCCCTCCCGCCGCGCCCCTACCCTTGAAGCATTGCCGAGGCCACCCCAAACCCGGAATAAGCTTGGTCTACGTTTGCCACTAATATATCCGCATGCTGTCATGTTTGTGTAATAATTGCCATGTTGTAATATTTGCAGAAACAATGGAGTTCGGACGAGACGAGGAACAAGAACAGGTGTCGGGGGACATAATATTAGCCGGAGGTGATGTCATGTCGTATCTTAACGACAATGATGGTCTGGAGGCAGAACAGGGTAAAGAAGAAGCAGGGTATGGTGATCAAAGAATGGAGGAGGAAAGACATGATTTTGATGGCTCCGGTGACCCAATGCTGGTGCAAGAAGGAGCCCGTGGTGACGGCTCCGGTGACCGAACAGAGTCCAGCCAGGTAAATATATTAGTTAAGCCTGTGATGACTAGCTAATTGATGCATTCATTGTTTTGGTATGTACACATATTAATTAACTCTCATCTAATTCTTCTTTTTTCTAGCCCTCTGGATCGAGCACAACTTCGGCAAAGAGATGAGGCCCGAAGAAAAAGTTGCGCTCGGATGAAAGGTTTGAGATCACAGCAATCGCGCGCGATGGCATGCCGATTGAACCCATCCGGACAAAGGAAGCATTTGCTGCTCAGTGCGGGGTTCTTGTTAGGGACAAGATCTCGATCAGCATCCAGCAATGGTGTAAGCCTAAGAACAAAGACCCTGAGGTGTCTTATGTCAATGATATGCAGAAAGATGATCTTTGGACTGAGCTGAAGGCAAATTTCACTCTACCGCCAGAGGAGGATCCGGAGAAGCCAGTTAAAGAGCAATTAATCAAGTCTCATGCTCTTAAGATGGCAGACCTATTCAGTAGGTGGAAGAATGAGCTGAAAACGTTTGTCGACAAAGAAGAGACACCAGAATTCATCGGCAAATATGAGAAGATCAGAGATCACTGGCCCGCACTTGTGGCCTACAAGACATCAGAAAAGAGTAAGAAGATGTCGGCGACAAACAAGAAAAATACTGCAAAGAAGAAGCTTCACCATCGCACGGGGTTAGGTGGCTACCTCAAAACCCGGCCTAAGTGGGCCAAGGCTGAGAATGATCTGCTTGATAAAGGGATCGAACCAGAGAGAATGAACTGGCCAGACCGTTGCCGAACTTGGTTCTTCGGGGCTGGCATAACCTTGGACCCTGTATCAGGGAAATGCGTTTGGACGGACGAGCAAATGAACATACCAGTCAAGAAGCTAAAGCACTATATTGATGCAGCGCAGCAAGGGACGTTCGTTCCAGACAGAGAGAACGACGAGCTCACAATGGCCCTCAGGAATCCTGAGCACCCTGGACGGACACGAGGCACGCCAGGCTCCGTTCCGTGGAAGGTTGGTTTTCCGGACGCAGGCGGTTACAAATGCCATGAGAGGAGGAAAAAAGTGTAGCATGCCCAAATTCAGACGTTGCACGAAAGGGTTCAAGCGCTAGAGGAACGAGAAGTAGCTCGCAGCAAGCGACCTGCCGAAACTACCCCCGAAGCTACCCCGCCATCTCAGCGGAGAAGCAGCGTGGCTGCCACCGAGCTGCTTCAGCCGGAGCATGTCTTGACGGCTCCTGCTAGCTACCCCATGGATGCTATCATGGAGTCTCAACATTACCACCTTATGATGCAATGGCAGAACTTCAAAGTCAAGGCAGCTGTCGGCTCTGTTCGATCTACTGAACCTGGTGCAACTTTTCACTGTAGTCCGATTCCAGAAGGATATGCCAGGGTGACGGTGGACGAAATAACGGAGGGATTTGAGGACCTCCAGCTTGACTATCCTACCGGTGAAGTGGAGACTCGGCTGGGTTCTTGTCTATTGACTCCATGCCTATGGCGGAAGGAGCTCATCAAGCTTCTGAACTGGACACCTCCGCCTCCTCCTCCTCCTCCGGCGAGTCAGGACACTCCGCCTCCTCCTCCAGCGAGTGATGAGGGCACTCAGCCTCCTTCTTCGGCGCGTGGTGGCACTCCGCCTCCTTCTCCGCCTGCGCCGGCGCGCCCGAGCAGCCAGCATCCTCCTTCTCCGCCTCGTCAGCAAGGGCGGAAGAGACCCGCCGCCGCTCCGGCTGCTCCGGTGCGTCGTAGTACTTCTCCTCCACCTCGTAAGCAAGGAAAGAAGACAGTCGCAGCCGCTCCGTCTGCTCTACCGGCGTCTAGCAGTACAGCCAGAGGAGGGAGGCAATACAGATTCGGTCCTTCTCTGAAGACTCTAGAGAAGTTACCATACGAGAGGACCCCGGAGGAGAACGCCAAGATCACGCGAGCCGAAGTGAGGAACTTCTTTGAAAGGGTGAAAGCAAAGAAACATCCACCTCCGGAGGAGAAGGTAGATCCGGTGAAAGCGAAGCGCACTCTGGCTGCCCTGAAAAAACCAGCAAAGTCTCCGCCGAAAGGCAACTATGACCGCATTATTGCAAAGTCATTTGTCGAAGCGGAGCGGTCGGGAAGTACTGTCAGTGATCAAAGGTTAAAAGAACGATGAGCTGGGGGAAAAATTCCCCAGCTCGGCGAACAAGCGAACCAATCGTGCCCCCCCGCTCAAGGTGCCTACTAATGATCCGAGGATGGTGCCCGGTTATAGCAATCTTGGAGATTACCTGCTCGACAATGTACATTATGAGTTCTTGAAGGTGGAGGAACACAAATACGAGTACGGGAAGCCTCTCGTCAAAGATGAAAGATCTCTAACAACGATGATGCGAAGATTTCATGATTGGTACATGAAAACCTGCAGAGAGTTTGGGGGAGGGATACTTTGACGCTGAGAGTTAGAGAGGAGCATGACCTCGTTGGAATTGAACTATTGAATGGTCCATTTGAGGAGTTCTTCTAGTTTTTCAATCAAAAGACTCTCGATAAAGCAAAAATCACTTGCTACTATCTGTAAGTAGTACTACTTCTGTCATTAAGTCTCTCTATATAGGTCAACTCTTTCATTGCATGTATTTATAATTGTCCTCTCTATATTATGCAGATTGAAGATCGCCGAATTGAAGAAAAGACAAATCGGTGATATTGGGTTCATTAACACAAATCTCATAGATGCAACTGAGGTTAAATATCGTGCCGAAGATACCGAGGCCAACTTGCTACGATCATTGGTTATAAATGAAAACAAAGATATAATACTCTTTCCTTACAACTTCAAGTGAGTGTTACTGTCTTGTGCTTATTCGGTTTCCCTTATTAGTCCAGGTTATAGTAATGTAATTGATGAGTTATGCATGTGTGCGCAGCTTCTACTATATTCTCCTAGAGATTAAGCTTGAGCAGGGACTAGTAACCGTCTTAGACTCGAGACAAAAAGATCCCCAGGGCTATGGGTACATGACTGAAATCCTCGAGATGTAAGTTAAATCGATCATTATCCACCATATCAGCAACTTTGTTCATTTCCTAATATATCAAGTAATTGTTTTCTTTGTCTGGCAGGGTTTGGAGAAAATTCACCAAAAAAGTTCCGGGACTGCCGAAGAAGCTGCAATTTAGACACACGAAAGTAAGTACTATAGTTGTTGGAAATATGCCCTAGAGGCAATAATAAAATGGCTATTATTATATTTCTTTGTTCATGATAATTGTCTAATTTTCATGCTATAATTGTGTTATCCGAAAATCGTAATACATGTGTGAATACATAGACCACAACACGTCCCTAGTGAGCCTCTAGTTGACTAGCTCGTTGATCAAAAGATAGTCATGGTTTCCTGACTATGGACATTGGATGTCATTGATAACGGGATCACATCATTAGGAGAATGATGTGATGGACAAGACCCAATCCTAAGCATAGCTCAAAGATCGTGTAGTTCGTTTGCTGTAGCTTTTCTGAATGTCAAGTATCATTTCCTTAGACCATGAGATTGTGCAACTCCCAGACACCGTAGGAGTGCCCTGGGTGTGCCAAACATCACAACGTAACTAGGTGACTATAAAGGTACATTACAGGTATCTCCAAAAGTGTCTATTGGGTTAGCACAAATCGAGACTGGGATTTGTCACTCCGTATGACGGAGAGGTATCTCTGGGCCCACTCAGTAATGCATCATCATAATGAGCTCAATGTGATCAAGTGGTTGATCACAGGATCATGCATTACGGTATGAGTAAAGTGACTTGCCGGTAACGAGACTGAACAAGATATTGGGATACCGACGATCGAGTCTCGGGCAAGTAACGTACCGATTGACAAAGGGAATTGTATACGGATTGATTAAATCCTCGACATCGTGGTTCATCCGATGAGATCATCGTGGAACATGTGGGAGCCAACATGGGTATCCAGATCCCGCTGTTGGTTATTGACCGGAGAGTCGTCTCGGTCATGTCTGCATGTCTTCCGAACCCGTAGGGTCTACACACTTAAGGTTCGGTGACGCTAGGGTTGTTAGGAAGACTTGTGTATGATTACCGAATGTTGTTCGGAGTCCCGGATGAGATCCCGGACGTCACGAGGAGTTTCGAAATGGTCCAGAGGTGAAGATTTATATGTAGGAAGTTGTCATACGGTCACCAGAAAGGTTCAGGGGCATATCGGTATTGTACCGGGGCCACCGGAGGGGTTCCGGGGGTCCACCGGGAGGGGCCACCTCTTCCGGAGGGCCTTATGGGCTGTATGGAGAAGGGAACCAGCCCAAGTGGGCTGGGGCGCCACACCCCCCTAGGGCCCATGCGCCTAGGGTTTGGGGAAAACCCTAAGGGGGGCGCCCCCTTGCTTGGGGGGGCAAGCCCTCCTCCCCTTGGCCGCCGCCCCCCTCTAGATATCATCTAGAGGGGACCGGCCCCCTTCCCCCTTCCCCTATAAATAGAGGGGTGAGGGGAGGGCTGCACACAATATCCAAGGTGCAGCCCCTCCCCTCCCTAACACCTCTCCTCCTCCATAAGAGCTTGGCGAAGCCCTGCCGGAGTACTGCAGCTTCACCACCACCACGCCGTCTTGCTGTTGGAGCCCTCTTCCTCAACCTCTCCCTCCCCCTTGCTGGATCAAGGCGCGGGAGACGTCCTCGCTCTGTATGTGTGTTGAACACGGAGGTGCCGTCCGTTCGGCGCTAGGATCTTCGGTGATTTGGATCACGACGAGTACGACTCCATCAACCCGTTCTCTTGAAAGCTTCCGCTCGTGATCTACAAGGGTATGTAGATGCACTCCTTTCTCCCTCATTGCTAGATAACTCCATAGATTGATCTTGGTGATGCGTAGAAAATTTTAAAAATCTGCTACGTTCCCCAACAGTGGCATCATGAGCTAGGTCTATGCGTAGTTACTATGCACGAGTAGAACACAAAGCAGTTGTGGGCGTCGATATTGTCAATTATCTTGCCGTTACTAGTCTTATCTTGATTTGGCGGCATTGTGAGATGAAGCGGCCCGGACCAACCTTACATGTACGCTTACGTGAGACCGGTTCCACCGACTGACATGGACTAGTTGCATAAGGTGGCTGGCGGGTGTCTGTCTCTCCCACTTTAGTTGGATCGAATTCAATGAACAGGGTCCTTATGAAGGGTAAATAGAAATTGGCAATTCACGTTGTGGTTTTGGCGTAGGTAAGAAACGTTCTTGCTAGAATCCTATAGCAGCCACGTAAAAACTTGCAACAACAATTAGAGGACGTCTAACTTGTTTTTGCAGCAAGTGTTTTGTGATGTGATATGGCCAAAGGATGTGATGAATGATATATGTGATGTATGAGATGATCATGTTCTTGCAATAGGAATCACGACTTGCATGTCGATGAGTATGACAATCGGTAGGAGCCATAGGAGTTGTCTTTATTTATTTATGACCTGCGTGTCAACATAAACGTCATGTAATTACTTTACTTTATTGCTAAAGCGTTAGCCATAGTAGTAGAAGTAATAGATGACGAGACAACTTCAAGAAGACACGATGATGGAGATCATGATGATGGAGATCATGGTGTCATGCCGGTGACAACGATGATCATGGAGCCCCGAAGATGGAGATCAAAAGGAGCAAATGATAATGGCCATATCATGTCACTATTTGATTGCATGTGATGTTTATCATGTTTTACATCTTATTTGCTTAGAACGACGGTAGCTTAAATAAGATGATCCCTCATAATAATTTCAAGAAAGTGTTCCCCCTAACTGTGCACCGTTGCGAAGGTTCGTTGTTTCGAAGCACCACGTGATGATCGGGTGTGATAGATTCTAATGTTCGAATACAACGGGTGTAAGCCAGATTTACACACGCAATACACTTAGGTTGACTTGACGAGCCTAGCATGTACAGACATGGCCTCGGAACACAGAAGACCGAAAGGTCGAGCATGAGTCGTATAGAAGATACGATCAACATGAAGATGTTCACCGATGTTGACTAGTCCGTCTCACGTGATGATCGGACACGGCCTAGTTAACTCGGATCATGTTATACTTAGATGACTGGAGGGATGTCTATCTGAGTGGGAGTTCATTGAATAATTTGATTAGATGAACTTAATTATCATGAACTTAGTCTAAATCTTTACAATATGTCTTGTAGATCAAATGGCCCATGTTGTCTTCAACTTCAATGCGTTCCTAGAGAAAACCAAGCTGAAAGACGATGGCGGCAACTATACGGACTGGGTCCGGAACCTGAGGATCATCCTCATAGCTGCCAAGAAAGATTATGTCCTAGAAGCACCGCTAGGTGACGCACCCATCCCACAGAACCAAGACGTTATGAACGCTTGGCAGACACGTGCTGATGATTACTCCCTCGTTCAGTGCGGCATGCTTTACAGCTTAGAACCGGGGCTCCAAAAGCGTTTTGAGAGACACGGAGCATATGAGATGTTCGAAGAGCTGAAAATGGTTTTTCATGCTCATGCCCGGGTCGAGAGATATGAAGTCTCCGACAAGTTCTTCAGTTGTAAGATGGAGGAAAATAGTTCTGTCAGTGAGCACATACTCAAAATGTCTGGGTTGCATAACCGCTTGACTCAGCTGGGAGTTAATCTCCCGGATGACGCGGTCATTGACAGAATCCTTCAGTCGCTTCCACCGAGCTACAAGAGCTTTGTGATGAACTTCAACATGCAGGGGATGGAAAAGACCATTCCTGAGGTATATTCAATGCTGAAATCAGCAGAGGTAGAAGTCAAAAAGGAACATCAAGTGTTGATGGTGAATAAAACCACTAAGTTCAAGAAAGGCAAGGGTAAGAAGAACTTCGAGAAGGACGGCAAGGGAGTTGCCGCGCCCGGTAAGCAAGCTACCGGGAAGAAGCCAAAGAATGGACCCAAGCCCGAGACTGAGTGTTTTTATTGCAAGGGAAGTGGTCACTGGAAGCGGAACTACCCCAAATACTTAGCGGACAAGAAGGTCGGCAACACGAAAGGTATATGTGATATACATGTAATTGATGTGTACCTTACCAGTACTCGTAGTAGCTCCTGGGTATTTGATAACGGTGCGGTTGCTCACATTTGTAACTCGAAGCAGGAGCTGCGGAATAAACGGAGACTGGTGAAGGATGAGGTGACGATGCGCGTCGGGAATGGTTCCAAGGTCGATGTGATCGCCGTCGGCACGCTACCTCTACATTTACCTACGGGATTAGTTTTAAACTTCAATAATTGTTATTTAGTGCCAGCTTTGAGCATGAACATTGTATCAGGATCTCGTTTAATTTGAGATGGCTACTCATTTAAATCCGAGAATAATGGTTGTTCTATTTATATGAGAGATATGTTTTATGGTCATGCTCCGATGGTGAATGGTTTATTCTTAATGAATCTCGAGCGTAATGCTACATATATTCATAGTGTGAATACCAAAAGATGTAAGGTTGATAATGATAGTCCCACATACTTGTGGCACTGCCGCCTTAGTCACATAGGTGTCAAACGCATGAAGAAGCTCCATGCAGATGGACTTTTAGAGTCTCTTGATTACGAATCATTTGACACGTGCGAACCATGCCTCATGGGTAAAATGACCAAGACTCCATTCTCAGGAACAATGGAGCGAGCAACCAACTTATTGGAAATCATACATACTGATGTGTGCGGTCCAATGAGTGTTGAGGCTCGCGGTGGCTATCATTATGTTCTCACCCTCACTGATGACTTGAGTAGATATGGGTATGTCTACTTAATGAAACACAAGTCTGAGACCTTTGAAAAGTTCAAGGAATTTCAGAGTGAGGTTGAGAATCAACGTGACAGGAAAATCAAGTTCTTGTGATCAGATCGTGGGGGAGAATACCGGAGTCACGAATTTGGCACACACTTAAGAAAATGTGGAATAGTTTCACAACTCATGCCGCCTGGAACACCTCAGCGTAATGGTGTGTCCGAACGTCGTAATCGCACTCTATTAGATATGGTGCGATCTATGATGTCTCTTACCGATTTACCGCTGTCATTTTGGGGCTATGCTTTAGAGACTGCCGCATTCACTTTAAATAGGGCTCCGTCAAAATCTGTTGAGACGACACCGTATGAATTATGGTTTGGGAAGAAACCTAAGTTGTCGTTTCTAAAAGTTTGGGGATGCGATGCTTATGTCAAGAAACTTCAACCTGAAAAGCTCGAACCCAAATCGGAAAAATACATCTTCATAGGATACCCTAAAGAAACTGTTGGGTATACCTTCTACCTCAGATCCGAAGGCAAGATCTTTGTTGCCAAGAATGGGTCCTTTCTAGAGAAAGAGTTTCTCTCAAAAGAAATAAGTGGGAGGAAAGTAGAACTTGATGAAGTATTGCCTCTTGAACCGGTAAGTAGCGCAGCTCAAGAAAATGTTCCTGAGGTGCCTGCACCGACTAGAGAGGAAGTTGATGATGATGATGATCATGAAACTTCAGATCAAGTTGCTACTGAACTTCGCAGGTCCACAAGGACACGTTCCGCACCAGAGTGGTACGGCAACCCTGTCTTGGAAATCATGTTGTTAGACAATGGTGAACCTTCGAACTATGAAGAAGCGATGGCTGGCCCGGATTCCGACAAATGGCTGGAAGCCATGAAATCCGAGATAGGATCCATGTATGAAAACGAAGTATGGACTTTGACTGACTTGCCCGATGATCGGCAAGCCATAGAAAATAAATGGATCTTTAAGAAGAAGACAGACGCGGATGGTAATGTGACCATCTATAAAGCTCGACTTGTCGCTAAGGGTTATCGACAAGTTCAAGGGGTTGACTACGATGAGACTTTCTCACCCGTAGCGAAGCTGAAGTCCGTCCAAATCATGTTAGCAATTGCCGCATTCTACGATTATGAGATATGGCAAATGGACGTCAAAACGGCATTCCTTAATGATTTCCTGAAGGAAGAATTGTATATGATGCAGCCGGAAGGTTTTGTCGATCCTAAGAATGCTGACAAGGTGTGCAAGCTCCAACGCTCGATTTATGGGCTGGTGCAAGCATCTCGGAGTTGGAACATTAGTTTTGATGAGATGATCAAAGCGTTTGGGTTTATGCAGACTTATGAAGAAGCCTGCATTTACAAGAAAGTGAGTGGGAGCTTTGTAGCATTTCTCATATTGTATGTGGATGACATACTGTTGATGGGAAATGATATAGAATTCTTGGAAAGCATAAAGGCCTACTTAAACAAGTGTTTTTCAATGAAGAACCTTGGAGAAGCTGCTTATATATTAGGCATCAAGATCTATAGAGATAGATCGAGACGCCTCATTGGTCTTTCACAGAGTACGTACCTTGACAAGATATTGAAGAAGATTAAAATGGATCAGTCAAAGAAGGGGTTATTGCCTGTATTGCAAGGTACGAGATTGAGCACGGCTCAATGCCCGACCACGGCAGAAGATAGAGAAAAGATGAGTGTCGTCCCCTATGCCTCGGCCATAGGGTCTATCATGTATGTTATGCTGTGTACCAGACCTGATGTAAACATTGCCGTAAGTTTGGTAGGAAGGTACCAAAGTAATCCCGGCATGGAACACTGGACAGCGGTCAAGAATATCCTGAAGTACCTGAAAAGGACCAAGGAAATGTTTCTCGTTTATGGAGGTGACGAAGAGCTCGTTGTAAAGGGTTACGTCGATGCTAGCTTCGACACAGATCTGGATGACTCTAAGTCACAAACCGGATACGTGTATATTTTGAATGGTGGGGCAGTAAGCTGGTGCAGTTGCAAGCAAAGCGTTGTGGCGGGATCTACATGTGAAGCGGAGTACATGGCAGCCTCGGAGGCAGCACAAGAAGCAGTCTGGGTGAAGGAGTTCATTACCGACCTAGGAGTCATACCCAATGCGTCGGGCCCGATGACTCTCTTCTGTGACAACACTGGAGCTATTGCCCTTGCCAAGGAGCCCAGGTTTCACAGGAAGACCAGGCATATCAAGCGTCGCTTCAACTCCATTCGTGAAAGTGTTCAAAATGGAGACATAGAGATTTGTAAAGTACATACGGACCTGAATGTAGCAGATCCGTTGACTAAACCTCTCCCTAGAGCAAAACATGATCAACACTAGAACTGCATGGGTGTTCGATTCATCACAATGTAACTAGAATATTGACTCTAGTGCAAGTGGGAGACAGTTGGAAATATGCCCTAGAGGCAATAATAAAATGGTTATTATTATATTTCTTTGTTCATGATAATTGTCTATTGTTCATGCTATAATTGTGTTATCCGGAAATCGTAATACATGTGTGAATACATAGACCACAACACGTGCCTAGTGAGCCTCTAGTTGACTAGCTCGTTGATCAAAAGATAGTCATGGTTTCCTGACTATGGACATTGGATGTCATTGATAACGGGATCACATCATTAGGAGAATGATGTGATGGACAAGACCCAATCCTAAGCATAGCTCAAAGATCGTGTAGTTCGTTTGCTGTAGCTTTTCTGAATGTCAAGTATCATTTCCTTAGACCATGAGATTGTGCAACTCCCGGACACCGTAGGAGTGCCTTGGGTGTGCCAAACGTCACAATGTAACTGGGTGACTATAAAGGTACATTACAGGTATCTCCGAAAGTGTCTGTTGGGTTGGCACGAATCGAGACTGGGATTTGTCACTCCGTATGACGGAGAGGTATCTCTGGGCCCACTCAGTAATGCATCATCATAATGAGCTCAATGTGATCAAGTGGTTGATCACGAGATCATGCATTACGGTACGAGTAAAGTGACTTGCCGGTAACGAGACTGAACAAGGTATTGGGATACCGACGATCGAGTCTCGGGCAAGTAACGTACCGATTGACAAAGGAAATTTTATACAGATTGATTGAATCCTCGACATCGTGGTTCATCCGATGAGATCATCGTGGAGCATGTGGGAGCCAACATGGGTATCCAGATCCCGCTGTTGGTTATTGACCGGAGAGTCGTCTCGGTCATGTCTGCATGTCTCCCGAACCCGTAGGGTCTACACACTTAAGGTTCGGTGATGCTAGGGTTGTTAGGAAGACTTGTATGTGATTACCGAATGTTGTTCGGAGTCCCAGATAAGATCCCAGACGTCACGAGGAGTTCCAGAATGGTCCGGAGGTGAAGATTTATATGTAGGAAGTTGTCATACGGTCACCGGAAAGGTTCGGGGGCATATCGGTATTGTACCAGGGCCATCGGAGGGGTTCCGGGGGTCCACCGGGAGGGGCCACCTCTTCCGGAGGGCCTTATGGGCTGTATGGAGAAGGGAACCAGCCCAAGTGGGCTGGGGCGCCACACCCCCCTAGGGCCCATGCGCCTAGGGTTTGGGGGAAACCCTAAGGGGGGCGCCCCCTTGCTTGGGGGGCAAGCCCCCCTCCCCTTAGCCCCCCCCCCCCCCTCTAGATCTCATCTAGAGGGGGCCGGCCCCCTTCCCCCTTCCCCTATAAATAGAGGGGTGTGGGGAGGGCTGCACACAACATCCAAGGTGCAGCCCCTCCCTTCCCCAACACCTCTCCTCCTCCATAAGAGCTTGGCGAAGCCCTGCCGGAGTACTGCAGCTTCACCACCACCACGCCGTTGTGCTGCTGTTGGAGCCCTCTTCCTCAACCTCTCCCTCCTCCTTGCTGGATCAAGGCACGGGAGACGTCCTCGCTCCGTACGTGTGTTGAACGCGGAGGTGCCGTCCGTTCGGCGCTAGGATCTTCGGTGATTTGGATCACGACGAGTACGACTCCATCAACCCGTTCTCTTGAACGCTTCCGCTCGTGATCTACAAGGGTATGTAGATGCACTCCTTTCTCCCTCGTTGCTAGATAACTCCATAGATTGATCTTGATGATGCGTAGAAAATTTTAAAATTCTGCTACGTTCCCCAACAATAGTAACATGTTCCACGCATCTCCTAGTGATTCAAGCGCTAATTTCATCAATACCATTTATAGCATGTTTGCTTATCAGTTTGATTGACCTTTATTTCTTGTAAAGTGGTTGTGGCAGGAACCCGGGAATAATTACTGTGGATACTACGTTTGCGAGTCCATCCGCCACACGACCTGTGAACGAGGGTACTCTGACGAACAATATGAAGTGCATAAGCAATAATATTCACAATTCTATTTTATTACCATCATTTGTGTTCAAATTAGATATTTCGGATGCGGGATGAACTACTAGCACCAGTTCGTATGCGAGCAATTCAAGAGGAATTGGTGGCATTCTTCCTTGACCACGTGATCGCTGAAGACGGAGAATACTATGTGGACCCTATGTTCATATATAATTAGGAGATTATATTGTAAGAGATAATTATTGTATATATGTAGCCGGTAGTGTCGGATAGATATACGAGAACTTGTTGTTCGACCAATCTCTCGAAGAAGGAGAGGTGGTCGATATCACTTCTCTCTGTATGCATATGTTCATGACGATCTTCTGTTTCCTTTATTTGCTTACTAGCTAGCGTGTCTATTCCTCTCTATATACACATATATATAGCGTCGTCCAAGCACGGACATAAGAGAGGACACTTCTCTCTATTAATTTGCTAGCTAACACAATATATGAAACACCTAAATTAAACTCTCAAAATCCCCAACCCCCAACCCCCCCCCCCCCCCCCCCCCCGCCCTCCCTTCCAAAAAAAAAACAAAAATCCCAGCCCCTGAAATGCTGACGCGTGGATGCCTATTGGTCCCGGTTGGTGTCACCAACCGGGATCAAAGGCCCTCATATCTGGGCTCGGCGCACCGGCCACGTGGAGACCCATCTGTCCCGGTTCGTGTAAGAACCGGGACTAAAGGGTTGGGGCATTAGTAACGATCCTTTAGTCCCGGTTCATAAACCGGGACAAAAAGCACTTATCAACCGGGACGAATGGAGATTTTTCTACTAGTGATACAGTCGGATTGTTGGTACTCGTTCCTCAGACCAGACTACTTTAGGTTTAGGTAGTCCGCAGGTCCTGTAGATTGTTGGTACCTACTTGGTGTTAAACATGCATGGGCCCGGTGGGGATGGATCGATGGATCAATGGGCGCGACGAACATGTACGTAAATGCATGCATGCATGGACGATCGATGCTGGTGGGTGAGTGCATGCGATCGCTTGACGGCGATCAATGCATGGCGCGTGCGACCGATCGGGTTGGTGGTACGTACGTACGTACCGCATTCACGTACGCTCCTATTCGACCCCCCTCTCCTGTTACAGCACATTCCTTCGCGCTGTACATATAAAGCTAAGCACTGTTTCAGCTGTACCGCAGGTGCACGCATGCGCGTAACTGGCTACTCACTCGTGTGCCATTAAGGCCACGTACGCTTTATTTGGTACGTAGGGGCAGGGCCTTCATCACTGGTCTGATCATTGGTCATGGGATTTGCATCCTCCCTTTGCATGCAAGGGATGTACGCTTAGGTTGACAAGGCAAAATAAAGAGCAAGCTTATGTTCAAAAACACTTAATGATGGTTGGGGTTTGAATGATTGGATGATTTTGTAAAAAAAGGAAAATCAAGAAACTTTAAAATGAAGGTTAAGTGATCCTTGTGCGTTGCAATGGGCTCCATCATTGCGGCGGACGGTGGAACGGGCGCGGGCTTAGAGTGGGGACAGTAATCGTGGCATGGTCAACGGGAGAGGAGCGACTTTTGTGCAGGAGTGGTTGGATTGGGTTCCGGGTGTGGTTTTGGATGGCTCCTCTTTGTTAGAGTCAAATGTGACGGACGTCCAAACCCTCCCAAACCTCGTCGACTTGATGCTGGTTTGTGGAATTTCGGGAGTCTGGACATGTCCAGATAACATTTTATATAAGCTGCGTTACATGGCCAAAAGTGTCTGGACCATCAGGTCCAGACATTTGTGGGCGAATAGGTGATAGCATTGGAGACGCCCTTAGGAGAATGTTTTTGGTTCTACTTCTTGTTTTGTCATACGAGAATATGTAATCCAATAAGATTTCGTAGTACACAAACTAATATGCTTGCTTATATAGTTCCTTGAAAGGATGTGCTCACCTTTTGGATTACCATGATGAACCCATCTTTATCAGCATAATGCCGGTTGTCAATGTTTTTTTTCATGGTAATACGTGTTTCATTCATATCATGAAAAGTAAAGTACAAGTCACATAAAGACCGACATGATCAAATCTTACATCTTACATTCTTAAGAAGTTGATCACCACTACTACCAATTCTCTCAACATGCACACCGTCCACATCAGCTTCATGCCACATCAGCGCTCATTTCCTTATTCCGCGCGTCACCTGAGATGTACAGCCACATCATTGGTATTTAGTACATGGCATTCAACTTTTTGTTTGATCTCCCCGTTAGATTTCATTCGTTGCATGGGCTAAACAAATGGCGTACAAGTGCCGGCGTATGACCTTCCTATACCCTCGACCCATCTAATTAGTTTTGCCAACGTTCCTATTCATCTTCTTCTGCGCCACCACAGATGCAGAAATTAAATGCAAAGTCAATAATGTGAAACGAACTGATGGTGACGGAGGAGTCGTCTGCACCTTTTATACTACACATCGCCATCTTGACTTCGCGAGATCACCATAGTACTTGAATTCCGCTTGCAGCCTAACAGGTCTTCTGAGGTGGAGTCCGTGTTGCCCTGCTCCTCATCTCCCTTCTTAGGCTCCATTGCGGAGAAGGTATCTCCCCGCTTCGGTCAGTTCACCGGAATCGTACCAACCGCTGGAACCTGGAGCTGCCTTTCTTTCCGGCCTGTGAGGACACTCCGGTAGCAACGCGGAGATTGTCTCCGACATGGATTTTTTTTCCGGCCTTGAAGGGTCGGGCTGCTGCTGACGTTGTGTAGGGCCTCGGTTGAGGTCCTCTTCGTGCGCTTCGGGCCGGGCGGCGGCGGCGATGACGAGACATAGTCGAGTGGCGCAACCGTGGTCGGGGCCGGGCCAGTGCGGCGGCGGTGCACGGTGATGAACATGTGATCGCTGTCCTTGGAGGACCTGTCCCGGACGCTGGCGAGGACGAGCCTGCATGTCTGTAGCTGCACCCTGAACGAGCTCAAGTCAATCATCTCCACCTCCAACTTGCTTCAGCCCCGTCTACAGAGGCTCCGTTGATGGCGGCCGCCGCGGTCCTCGCCTCGCAGCAAGTTACCGTCAACTATCTCGACCTCGACAGTGGCAGCGTCTAGAGCACCGCCAGTGGCTGCTATAAATTTCTACCAGATGCCTGGTGTGATCGGATTCGGCTGCAAATGGCACAACAACGCAACAAGCACAGGCTACGTCAGAGAGAAACAAGAAAAACAGGCCAAAGGAGCTGATGCACCTTTGATCTTGATCTCGCATCCTCTATCCACCTGTATCTCTTTCTACCTTGGTCAACTGTTCATTGTTAAGACCTGCTATATGTTTTATTGTGCAGATTTGTTGCAGCAGAAAGGAATATGATCCCCTCCGGTGAAAGGGCCATGAGTATTCTGTTCCATATATGGTCAATTGGCCATGCAATATAATGTGCTTTCTACGTGTTGCAAACTACGAGATGCCCTCTTTCTGTTTGTCTCCCAAGACACATGAGCTATTTAGATTGAAAATAGTACGCTTGAGGTCTGCACTCTTCAGCAGTAATAATTTGGTATGCATCTAAAAGGAGCAACTGAGACTAGTTGTACGGAATCAACTTCCAATCTTTGAAAGATAACTTGGGTACTTCCTTTTTTTTCATTTTTCGTATGAAACAACAAATAATAAATTTGAAACCCTTATACTCTTTCATTTTACCGAATATGCTTAATTTTCTGAAGTTTATATTTTACATGTTCCACAGCAACGCGCGGGGTATTATCTAGTTGAAAAGATAGCAGAACAGCGCTGAGCTTAACACCAACTCACATCACCTGCCTCCAGCACCACCACAGCAGCCACCAAAAGGAAAAAAATGATGGAGCACCTCCTCACCCGAACTCGACGTGACTCCATGGCTGATAAGCAACTTTGCAGACCTCCAAGGTGACTCATCAAAAGTGAAGCCATTGTCGTTGAACGAATCAGACCGGGACAACACCCCGGACACGCTGTCGAACTCCAGATCTGGCACCCCACCACGACTAAGACGCCGAAGGATGAAACCATACCTGCCATCCATCAACCACGAACCCATCACACATTCCGTCTTCCAGATGTCGTCGATGCAGACCACAATCTGCATCTGCTCCTGGACTATCTTCCAAGCTCCACACCGGCGTTGGAGCAAACGCCGTCGCAACAACGAAGCCCGAGGACACAGGTCCACCACAAGGATGATGCCGCCACCACACCATCCTTGCTTGAACAGACTGATTTCCAAATTCATCCCCAACCTTAGGACCGATTGTCCCGTTGGGGACAGATCTGGACCTTCTTTATTCAGCGCCGCCATCGCCGCATCCGAAGTGAAGACGAAGAACGGCCGAAAAATCAAAGCTACTAGGGCCTAACCTAAAGCTACACGATCCACACGCACAGATCCGGCGACCCCCCTCAACACCAATGACCAAGGTCGCTGGCGGAGGGGAGCCGCCAGAGAAACGAGGCAGAGGGACTCTCCTCGCGGTGGCTAGGATTTCTAGTCGCCAGCCCGAGCCGGTTGCCAATGCTGCTAGCTGCACCTTCTTCATGGTCGATCCATCTACCAGAATGTATATGTGTATACCACCCAAACCAATTAAGACGTTCTTGACGATGACATTGTCATGTGGGTCTACCCCTGTCTCAGAACAGCAACGGGGACAGACTAACATAAACGGTGGTACTGATTTGCATCAATTCTGTTGGTGACGACCGATGAAAGGACAGGTTACGGGCCGTGTTCCTTAGCCCCGCCAACATGTTTGTACTGTTCAACAACATCGATCAAGGTCCACTCTAAGAAAAAAAATGATGGCCCAAAGGTATCAAATCACTTTTCTTTAGAGAAGTACCAAATCAATTCCACGTTACGACATCATCGATCGACGGATGAGACATGCATGAATCAATGGATGGCCCGGCCGTAGTACCCGAGCTTCATCCCTAGCTCATACAACAAATGCACCAATTTTCACGAGAAGATCATGTCTTTAGGTGTTGAGCATGGCCTTGACTTTGCGATGGATCGTGGAATAAGACCATGCATGTCTGTAGAGATGAGAAGCAAGCCATCTCGCGCTCAGAGTTGTCGAGGTTAAATTACGGGAATTAATTGTCCTGAAATAGACACCACTTGAATAATGGAGGTTCCCTATTCCACCTAAGGTACGCCTTTTCGTTGCGACTTGGTACCAATTCCCTCCCCACTTGGGAAATAAAATGCTCTAAGAATATGGAAATAAATAATTTATGCCTTTCCCCTCAAAATAATAATAATTAATGTATGTCCTACATGTTGTACCCTCCATGCTGTCATTTTATGGCGTGTGAGGGTGGAACTTTGGTGACTCCCAAAGCGACACAAATCAAGAACACCGGCAATGAATGTTTATTTTGTGTAACCAGCGATTTTTCAGAATGGTTTTATGGCATAGTTAGCACTGCATAAACGAGATATTTCATGACAAACCAAACCCATTAGTTGAAGTGTTGACAAGATTCTTATGCAGCTACCTTGACTCGCTTCTATCCATTGCTCAACATCCCTTGAAGCACGAGGTCAAGGGCAAAGGTGTTATATCATATGGTGATGGCTTCATGTCGACCGCATGTGGTGAAGGATCTTCGGTCACAAGCAGTTACAGCGTGGCAACCTCCACCCGAGGGGTGGGGGAAGGCATTCTTTTATTTTCTTCAACACGGGAACATGGATGATTGAGCAGAATCATATGGAATGCATCATGATTTCTGCTCTCGCCAATAATTCACATGACACAATCCTCTAGAAGCTAAACTGATGGCTATAATGGAAGGTGTTGAGCTTCCCCTAGAGTGATGCCAGTTTCCAATCTTGCAGGAGAACTTGATTCAAGGTGACAACACTGATAGATCATGCTTTGCTTTCCATGGTAAAGAGATTAAAGCCCCTAGTGTGCATGGTGCTCACATAGTTTGTATCAATCATATCCGTCGTAGTCAAAACACTCCAAGTAATTTTATGTCGATATATGACAGAACTGGACCTATAGCTGTTGTCTGGATAGGTTCTGGCCCTGATGAACTCATGAACTTATATAGCTAGATGATACCCCGCGTGTCCCCGGGGTGGACAAGGTGGGCAGTGCCCCACCCTGAGATTACCCAATAGCCTTTATGTTACCTATGCTATGGTGGAACCTATTTGTCGCGCACAGGCGGCATATAGACAAGGCCACGCTTGCAACAGACCGAGGTGGGTTGGTTCTTTTCACTTGCATTCGTTGTGTTGTTATCGGTAGCTGGCTACTACTTGCTTTTCTTTTGTTTTTTTCTTGTGTGCTTTTTTGTTTTGGTTTTTTCTTTTTCCGATTCAATTTTTTGGGTTTTTTCCTTTTTTATAATTTAGTTTTTCTTCTTGAAATTTTCTTTTAGTAGTTTTTGCATTATAAATATATTTTTAAATATATGGTGAACATTTTTCAAGTAGACACAGATTTGTTTTTTAATATACAGTGAATTCATTTTCTTTTGAAGAACACATGGAAATATTTTTAATATATGATGAATGTTTTTATATATGCTAAAAAATTCAATATATGGTGGATATATTTTTAATATATGATGTATATTTTTTAAGCTGAACTTTTTTTTATGCACAGTAAACATTAGCGACTCGCCTCAGGCATCTAACACGAGGATTCCTATGCTTTCTTAACATGACAAATGAAGAGGTAATGTTTAGTATCGTAGCTTAATATATGTATAATGATCGCCGTCCACCGAAATGCCACCATTTCACCAAGACCACTTCAAGACATGACGAACGACGGCGACATTTGCCCTGACTCTGGACACGTAGGACGTAGCTATGTGCTAAACACAAGAGTTCCACACAGACTGGGATGTAGTGTGGTGTACTAGCCTTACATAATCAACATTGATCTTGTTGGTGTTTAGCAAGTGCAGGTGCCACTCCTGTTGCGAGGATGGCATGATACTCACAGGTGGCGAATCGTGCTCCCTAGCTAGGATAGGGCCGTTGGATATTCGCCCGACAGCAACTACGACCTGTCACCCTCGAAGCGATCCGGCACGGACCTCTGGTCTTCCAAGGAAAAACGACGACCGTATTTTCTATCGCACACCACGGGCGCTTCCATGTCGATCATTGATCGATCCGGCCGGCCAGCAGCGAGAGATGGATCGATGTCGTCGATGTGCTGCTGGCCTGGTACAACCGATCGATATGGAAGGCCTTCCTGTCGCGCCTTTCGGTCGGAGGTGGATATGAGGTCGCATTCTTCCATAACGTCAGTACGTGTGGATCGACGATCACTACAAGGAAATTCCGACGATTTGGTGTGAAGCTTTCGCGCATTGTTGGTGTTGCACGCATGGCCCCGCCTTCCGGGCGATACACTCAGGTCACCATGTCGCTCGCGTTAGACCCGTCCATGCGTCCACTTCCGTTTTCTAATAATTATTTTCTATTTTTCTCTCCATACAATACAGAAACGTTCTAAATACTATTCACTCCGATCCAAAACAAGTGTCGTGGTTTTACTTCAAAATAATTTTAGAAAAACTATTTCTATTATACTAATAACTGTACCATAGGTTACCCACACACAAAAAAAACAGTCCCATAGGTTGCTTGACCTGTATTTAAAAAACACCAGTGGATCGAACCCAACCCGGCTGGTATTTGTTTGAAGCGAACAACCAACTCACCAAACCTCAATTGATGTCCTGTAAATGAAAATTAACTATGTGACCTTTCTACCTCCTGCATGTTGGCCATTGGTCCCCCACCCCTCTCTCCATGTGAATGCAAGTGTTGTCTCCCTCCTCATGTGACAGACTGCCCGGTTGTAGAGTGAGAGAGAGAGGGAGACGTGAGAGATGGATGAGATGACATGACCTTTTTCAGGGATACACCATACATGCATGTTTGCATGGTACTGCATGAGCTGGCCTTTTTTATGTGGGCATGCATGCATGTCGTATGCGGCTCCATGAGCCCATGCACAAATAAGTCATTTTTCTCTATGTGCAGATGGATAACCAGGGCCATTTAATAAGGCTAATTACTACGTGTTTTGGTCTTTGGAACCAATAAAATGGGATGAATAAAGTACTAGTCATAGTTTTTTGTACATGGCAACTCCAACCAAGAAACACAAATCTTGTCCTTTTTGTTTGCGTTTTGTATATTTGGGTCACTAAAATGGAGACCGGACCGACGTACGCGTCCGGACAGAGCCATTAAACCCAAGTACCCAACGGCGCTGGTCCAGCTGGTGAGAAGTTCGTCCCGGCATTTCACTGAACACCAAGTGGGGGCGACACCTCCCAAGGCAAAGGGCGGCGATAACTTATGTGCCTCGGTGCTGATAACTTTGGCGAGGGGGTGATAAAATGTACCCATGACAACTTTAATGTTAATAGCACGGTAACTCACTCATCGCAAACCTGATAACTTATGTACCCCGGTCCTGGTAACTTTGCCGCCGGTGGGGGGCGGAGGGAGGGGGAGTGCTGGGGTGGTTGATGAAATATACCACCGTTAACTTTTGTGTGAATAGCATGATAACTCACACGTCGCACACTTGATAATTTATGTATCCCGGTCCTGATAACTTTGGCATGGGTGTGTGTGTGTGGGAGGGGGGTGGGGGGTTGATGAAATACCCCTTGGTAACTTTTATGTGAATAGCATGGTTAACTCACATATCACAGACCTACTAACTTGTGTACGTCAGTCCTGACAACTTTGGCATGGGGGGAGGGGTTGATGAAATATCTCCTCGGTAACTTTTGTGTGAATAGCATGGTAACTCCCACATCTCAGACCTGATAACTTATGTGCCTCGGTCCTGATAACATTGGCAAGGGAGTCGTTTAATAACATACCCCGACAGCTTTCGTGTAATTTTTTGGTACTATACGCATCATATACGTACGTGATAACACATGCACAATCACCACAATAACTTTAACCCAAGCTGATAAGAAGGTTAGAACGTTTATGCCCCGGTAATATCTGTGTAAACAACGTGGTAATATATGTAGCACATGTGTGATAAATTACTTAGCCTAGAACTGGTAACTTTTGATCCGAAATAAAAGTCGTCGAAACATATCAACATAGGATCTAGTTTCGATGCCTTCTTCGCGGTGTGTTTTTTATGAAAACGATTTTTTGATCGGACCGAAGATTTGAGCTACAGAACATTTTAAAGTTTGAAAATAAGGGGGAATCAAGGATGACATCAACTTTTCGGTCTTCTAAATCATTGCACATGGGAGAATTGGAGGACCACTTTTTATGCCCCGGTAATTTCTATATAAATAAGATGGTAACTTATGTATCATATATGTGATAACTTACTTAGTGCGGGTTTGGTAACTTTTGACCCGAAAAAAAAGTCATCGAAACATACCAACATGGGATCTAGTTTTAAAGGTCTCATCGTGACGAATCTTTTATGTGAAAACAATTTTTCAATCGAAGCGACGGTTTGAGCTACAAAATGTTTTGAATATAAATTTTTAGAAGGAATCTTTTTTTTCTCTCGATGAGGTCAACTGGGCCTGGTCCGAAGCCTTGCACTTACCCGGGTCCACAAAATCTTTCGGTAATGGGCCAGTTTCTGTTAGAATCGAACAAGAAACCCGGAAACGATCGAAGAAAACTGTAAAAGCGGGACGATCGAAAGAATCATAGCGATCGTCTGGATCTGTCGCTAACGACCAGAAATTGTACATCATGCTTTCTAAAACGTGTCCAAGAATAAGAAAAAATGTTCATGGATTTCAAAAAATGTTTGAAAATTTTAAATGCCATTCGTGGACTTAAAATATTCTTGACACAAAAATTGTTCATGAAATAAAAAATGTTTTGAAATTTGTAAAAATTTCCATGAACTCACAAAATGTTCAAACATTTCAAAAATGTTGGTGAATTTAAAAAATAGTGACAAATTTGAAAAACGTTTATTAATTTCTAAAATACTCCCAAATTTCAAAATAAATCACAAGTTTGAAAAAGGTTTATGAAAATTTGAAAATATCACGGACTGAAAAAAATTCATCAATTTAATATGTGTTCACAGATCCAAATATTGTTTGCGAATTTGAAAAAATATCCACAAGTTTAACATGCAATGTTCGTGAACCTAATTTTTTTTAAGAATTAAAAATATGTTTGCGAACTCGAAAGATGTTCAACCTGCATTTAAAAAGTTTATCCTATATTGAAAAATGCTCATTGCATATGCAGTAATATATAACACATACATTAAAGAAATTGTTCATGTGTTTTAATAAAAGAAACCTGAAAGGAAAAAGGCGAAATAGCATCAGAAAAGGATTTTCCGAAGGAAAGCACATATTTATTATATGAAGTTCAAACTTACTTCCTCCGTCCAAAAATACTTGTCAGACAAATTGCTAAAAAATAGATATATTTAGAACTAAAATACGTCTAGATGCAACCATTTTTTCAACAAGTATTTCCGGATGGAGGGTATGTGAAACACACTGAGCAAAACGAGTGAGGATAGCCGTCTTTGCACATAAGCAAAAAAACACCCCACACAAAAGAAATATAGAAACAGGCCTTTAAGGGAGTCGATTGTTGAACCAAATCTTTGCCGCACCATTGACATCGCCATCGAAGGATGAGACAGACACCACAAACCAAAAAACCGTCGAAGAACCATCGCACCAATGCTTTGTGAGCCAAAGAAGGCACTGCCTTAGATGACACAGCATATCACTGTGGCGCGTCGGACGGGGTTTAGCCCCGTGCTCCTTGGGCCTCAGATCCGCTGTCTCCGATCGACATAGTTGATGAAGAACACCAAATTTCCATGCATGCAGTCCACAACCAAATGCCAAGACAACAACCACACTGAAGAAACCATCGTTGACATATGAAACAACATTCGATGGCAAACTCCTGCACAAGGCGGTTTCCACAGACTCCTTAGAACCTCCAAGAGAAAAGGGAAATAGGAAAAGGAGAACGAGAAAACATGAAATGAGTGAAATAAGAAAACAAAAAAGGAAGGAAGAAAAAGAAATAAGTAAATAAACCAAAAAGGAAAAACTAAAGGAAACTAAATATTAAAAAGAACCGTGAAAGGGGTAAAAGATATAGAAACAATGAAACCTGGACACTGGAAAGGGAAAGAAGGTGATCTAGCCACTAGACTAGTCCAGGAACAATAGTGCCCCAAAACTAGCTTATGTTCGTTGATTGGTAGGTTCAATCAGCTCTTCTCACCTTTCGGTCAATATCTACTAAGGCTTCGGCGTAAGTGGGTTCATCTGCCAGAAATCTGACTTGATCCAGGGAAGCTTATCATAAAGGGATTCGACAAGGGATTTGATTCGTTCTTTGAGCAAACATCTAAGGTCATGCTACTAGAGTTCTCTTTGCTTTCAAGAACATAGATTCCTTATCCAACCCAGGTCATGAGAAGGGCAGGTGTCTCACTCGCATATCTAGAGCACATCTCTTGCTCGGCCCAATACTAAATTTTAGCATTAACACCAGAGTCGTTCTATTCAGTCAACTGTTATTTAGCGCTTCAAGCGCCACTTAGAGGCGGTTTTACAAATGGCGCATACACTCTGAGCTCACCTACGTAAGAAATGGGCCGGCCCATTGAAATTGCATCTTCTGGTCCACACCGCATCCATAGCACCCGCACAGGTTTCGCGTATGGACGGTGACTTATGATTTTTGAAGCTTCTAGATACTTCCCATACTAGTTTTCTTTCGCGTTTTGTTCTTTCCTTTGCGTTTTTTCTTCTTTTTTTTCATTTCTCTTCTATTTTTTTCATTTGTTTTATGATTTGCTTTTTTTCCTCCTATCAATTTGTTCCCAATCCCTAAACGTTTTGTCAAATTCATTTTTTAGATCATTGAATTCCTTTATATTTCTAAACTGTTTTCAAATTAATGATTTATTATTAAATTTCACTACATTTGATAAAATTAAAAAAACGAGCTTTCAAATTAATGAATATTTTTCAAATTGATAGAATTTTTCTAACCCACTAGATTTTTTAAAATTTTGTGAACTTTCTAACAAATTGATTTTTTTAAGTTGGTGAACTTTTTCAAATTCATGAATATTTTTTAATATTCATAAAAAATTTCTAGTGCGTGAACCTTTTCAAATTCATGGTTTTTTTTCCAAATGTGAGATTTTCAAATTCATGAACATTTCTCAAATCTGGTCTTTTTTTGAAATCCATGATCTTTTTCTGAACTCGTGAACTTTTCGCAATTCATGAAATTTTCCAAATTCCTGAACTTTATCAAATTCACAAAAAAACAAATATGTTAACTTCTTTTCAAATTCACCAAGTTTTTGAATTCTAGAACAATTTTTGTCAAATCTATGAACCTTTTTTCAAATCCGTGAAGTTGTGGCTGTTAAACCTATAGCTATTTTTTTTTTGAAACAATAGAGCAACACCAGAAAAAAAACAGGCTGAGTGAACCCACGCGTGGTGTCTTTTTTCAAAGCTACAGGAAAACTGTGGGCAGATTTTTCATCAATGAGAGCAATCCGAGTGAGAAAAAAATGAAAAAAAAATACTACCAAGAGGTCGATTGACGAGCGTAGGTATTCAATGACTATTACTAGGCCACGGTCCAATTCTATGCAGTGCGAGCGCCAGCTTCATCGGGAGCGCCTTAAGCGCTGAAGAGGCACTCTCTTCTTTTCATGAATAATCAGGAAGAAGAGAATCCCTAATTTAGAATTGAATGCTGAGTGTGAAGTATTGGTGGACGAGTATATTGGATGACTTTATTTCAAATGACTCAAAAATGATATTTCCAAGTTAAAAAATCAAAATATTCTGTGAAAATTTATACCTATTCTTGACGTATCTATAAAATTTCGTTCAAAAAATATTATGATATGCAAGCTAAAAAAAGCTGGCCCAACAACAGCAAAAAATGGCCCATTTTCATGTACATACTTGTTTTTTTTGTATACACCACGTATGGAAGTATATTGTTATGAAAAATTCCCCTAAACGTGTTATATATGTATTTGTGTATGTAAAAAATTGATTTGTTTTTGTGAAGCCTGTCCTCCATTTGCTCTTTTCGATTGAATGCCATCCTATTTCCTAAAGAAGGAGATTTCAAATATACGTGAATCAATGCCCGTGCGTGGCAATGGGATATAAATATTCGGGTATGTTAGGATGTCATTTAGCTTCCCATATTAACGGGATTGTATAAATACATATTTATTAAATTATGCCCATGATTTACCTCACATAGTTGCCGCAGTCTCGTTGCTGGAGGAGGTGGTGCCAGCAACGGCTACCATTAATAGGACGACATGGCGACGACATCGGACCCCTATTTTTTGCCAGGGTGCTCCATTTGATATAAAAAATATTTACATGACAAATAGTACATACCAACGGACTAGCAGAGACACCATTTGATATAAAAAATATTTACATGACAAATACTACATACCAATGGACTAGCAGAGACACTAACATACTAGTAGAAACAGAGCTATGTGTTAAGATGAGGGGGCTAATGCCCCCCCCCCCCCCCCCCGCTACCCCAACTTTGAATCGATTTATCAAAAAAATGAGAGGGCTTCGATGAGGATCTTTTTTTCGCCTTTGCCCTCCCCCTCCCCAAACACTCATTGTTTGTCTTTTACCCTTCGCACGAAGATATCAGGTCTGTTTGGTCTGGCGCCCCAACTAACGTAGCCAAAATTTTGGCTTTGACCTCATCATTCTCCCCTATTTGGTTCTTGCCCAACCTTTTGGCTCGCCCCAGCCCCAACATTCCCCGTTGGTTTCTCAGCCGATTTTTTGGCGAGTACCTGGCAGCAGAATCCTCCGCCAATTATTTGGCGTGCCAATACTGGCATGACGAGCACATGAAGAATCCAAACTGACCCATCGTCTAGCTCCGCCAATACATACTAGTATGGTATATATAGAAAATGTATTAGTAAATCTAATTTTGCAACAACTTTACAATAAAAAGGTTTAATTTATGAACTTTCTGGTTGAATGAACTCATAACAATCATTAGTTTGGATCATTTTTTAATTTTGAGCTTAGAATTGCACTCATAGTTAAACCTTGAAGGTAAAATCATGCTTTCAATTGAAAATGGAAATCATATTTTCAATTGCACACATGTCGCTGGTGTTAGACAGGGCCGATTTTCTAATAATTATTTTTATTTCTCTCTATAGTATTTTGAAACATTCTAAATAATATTTTTTTTAGATAGCTACTTCTATTATACTAATTGTATCATAGGCTACTTTACTTGTATGAAAAAAATTTGTAGCTCTTTTTTTTGCATGCAAAATAATTGTTACTCATGGTTCCTAAAAAGTTCTCAAAAATATGCAAAAAATGCTCATGAATTTGAAAAATGTCCATGAACTCAAAATAGTTCACAAATTTGAAATAACGTCCACGGGTTAAAAAATATTCACAAAATAAAAATGCTTGCCAATTTGAGAATATAATCATGAACTCACAAAAATGTATAAACATTTCAAAAATGTTTGTGAATTTGGAAAATTGTCACAAATTTCATTTTTTTAACGTTTTTTACAAACAAATTGTGATTTTTAAAGTGCTCACTACTTTCACAAAAATATCCATGAGTTTGAAAAGGGTTTACTAAAATTTAAAAAATATCATGGACTGAAAAAATGTTAATGAATTTTAAATTGTGTTCACAAATCGAAAAAATGTTTGTGAATTTGAAAAAGTATCCAGAAATTTGAAAAATGTTTGTGACCCTAAAATATATTGTATTTGCTAATTTATAAAAAAATTTATGAACTCAATTTTTTTTATTGTCTATTAAAAATATTACCCTATATGAAAAAGTCTTCAATGTATATTAATTTTTTTGTATATTCAATAATATACATCACAGAAATACAAAATGTTCATGTATGTGAAAAAATAAACCAAATTGAAAAATAGCATCAAAAAACGAAATAGGAAAAGGAGAAAGTGAGAAAGCGAAAACAGGAAGAGTGAAATAAAAAAATGAAGAGAAAAATAAATAAGTAAATGAACCAAAACCAAAAAATTAAATTAAATTAAAATTTAAAAGTACCACAAATGGGGTAAAAGATAATAGAAAGAGTGAAAACTGAAACTGAACGGAAAAAAGGTGATCTAATCTCTTGACTAGTCTAGGAACAGCAGTGCTAAAAAACCAGCTTATATATGTTCGTTAAGTGACCAACCTAAAAAAATGTTCGTTAATTGACCAGCTTACTTTATCAGGCCAGAGGGGGGTTCGAAACCAGCCTGTATGTACACCGCAGTACTAACCGCTGCTTCGTAGGTTCGATCAACTCTTTTCTAACCTTTCCGACGGCATCTACTAAGGTTGCAGCTTAAGTGGGTTCATCCACTCCAAATCTGACTCAATCCAAGGAAGCTTATTATAAAAGGCTTCGACAAAGGGTTTGACTCGTTCTTTGAGCAAAAATCTAAGGTCGGTAGAGAGCGGCGTTGGTATGGACGGGCTCGCGCACTCATGCTAGCTGGACGAACAATTTGCTGACGTGTCACATACTGTATTCAATACGGACGTGTGCAGACACGTCGAGTACACCCGTGAAAGCATTGACGTGCAGAGACGGAGCCGTGTAAAATAACGGGTAAATAGCGACCCAATTCGGTGTTGTTCCATTAGTACAGGACTGTCGGCACGGTACATAACAACGACGTCATCTGCATCCGTCGCGCATTTGTCGTGTGCCAAATGAATAAGTGTGTACCACAGTATGGGATCATCCTGAACCGACCAACGCTGAAAAGTAAAACAAATCTATCCTCTCCCTTCCGCCGCCACTTGAAGCCAGAAGCTCATGGCTATGGAGATGGCGACCGCCGGAGACGCTGAAATCGAGTTCTTGTCAGAACCGGTCGACAGATAAACTTTGCCACCCCCATTTTCCGTTCCCTGTGGTAGCCCCTGTATCTAGACCAGCATCTTATTCATGTACTGCTTATTTTTACATAGATTTCCCTTGCCGGATCTCGCCGGCGCAGAGCTGTTGGTCGCCCACGGAGCAAACCAAGCTCTGGTATGTGCGCCTGCTGAGTCCAGCACTGGTGACGCCGGAGACGCAGTGGTGAATGTACAATTAGATTTGAACAGCACTTGCGATGGAATTGCCCTGTCGGCACCAACCTCGAGGCAAAGACGACCCTCAAGCCCCAGGCTGGACGAAAAGGTATAGCACTATGTCGTTGTTTTTGTGATCCGATCATAGCTTCAATTTGGGTGATATGTGCAAATTAGTTCTTCTCAAACTATTTGAACCATATTGGTAACCTGACTAAATAATGCAGAGTGATTGCAAATGTGTATGCCATATACTTTCTCTCAACGCACTGATTCATGTTTTTGAATTACATACTTCCAAATAATGCATAATCCGTATCGGGCGCTCATCTACTGAACGTCTCCCATGTGTTGCCAGGATGAGTGCTTTGGAACTAACATTAGGAAGATATGCAGAAAAGAAAACTGACACTGTCATAGTTCCTGTTGTGGGAAGCAACTTCAATTCACTGGGAAGCTTATGATTACTACAATCTCTACTCCTGGGAGGTTGGGTTTGGAGTAAGATATGGAAAGAGCGGGCTAAATGTCGAATGAACAAAATGCATGTAGGAGATAGTTTGTGGTTGCTCTGTAAGTACTCATTCCATTTCAATGGCACATAGCCTGTTCTAACTGACGATTCAGGTATGGGAGATACCGAAGATGACACACTGGTACTTGTTGTGGTGGTTGCAGGGAATCCCAAAGAAGAGTAACATACGGACATGCCAACACAAATGCCCCGCTATGATAAGGTTGCTTCGATCAAATGACAATGGCTGATACATAAACGATTACAAACCAGATCACAGCCATGCACTAACTGAAAAATACGGTGAGAAAGTGTACTGGCCTTCACACATGCATATTATTAAACAACTCCGTGAAAATAATATTAGCATTGACAAAGTCTACAATATTATTGGCAGCTTCTTTGGTTCAATGACTAATGTACCGTTCAGCAAAAGAGCATTGTGAGGGTTGTGTGGCAAGATCAGCCAAGACCAAGCAGATAATGATGTGAACAAGATGATGGATGTTTTTGCTGAGTTGGGAGCAAAAGATTATGGGTTGTACTATAGAGTACAACCTGATGAAGAGAGCCCCATATAGAATTTGTTATGGTCAACAGGAGCCAGCAGAGCACAATACCACTTTTTTTGAGATGCAATTACATTTGATACAACATACATCACAAACATGTACAATATGCCATTTGGATTCTTTGTCGGAATCAACAATCAATTTCAAAGTGTGATAGTTGGTGGTGTGCTAGTCAGGGATGAAATAGAGGAAAGTTTTGAGTGGGTATTCACTGAATTCATCCGCATGATGGGTGAAAAGCATCCACAAACAATACTCACTGGTAAGAGAAAAAAAACTATTGATGTCATTGTTGCTAGAGAATTTGTTCAGTTTCAGGCATCGTAGGGCAACTAAGTTTGATTGTACCAACATAAATTATGACTTGTCATTTTTGTGTAGACAAATGCAAAGCGATGGAATTAGCTATAGGAAAAGTGATGCCAGACACTACTCACCGATGGTGCAAATGGCATGTACTCAAGAGAGCAAAAGAGTATCTTGGGTCATATTATACAAAGTGCAGAAATTTCAGGTTAGATTTCCACAGGATAATACATCACATGCTCACAGTTGATGAATTCGAGACTGCATGGAAGCAACTGACTAATAAAACATATAGTTTGCAAAAGCACTGTCATCTCACCCAAATATATGAAACAAGGGGAAAATGGGCAAGACCATATTACCATGGCAAGTTTTGTGCAATGATGACAAGCACACAACGCAGCGAGAGTGCCAACCATATGTTGAAGACTTATGTTCCAGCTAGTTGCCCCATGCATCTTTTTGTTCGCGGGTACATGCGACTTCTTTTTGATGGCCACGCCAACACAAGAATGGCCACACCAATCACTAAATTTGCTACGGGGACCACCAGATTTATGGACGCAGCATCGGCGGCGATGGCACCCTGACGACCTGCAACTGGAGCCACCACAAGCATGTATCCTGCGACTGCACTAACAAAGGATGCATCCTGCGACACCTCCGACGCTCAGTTTTGCTGCCCCGGGTGAACATGCGCTGCCTGCACAACTTGAGCTCTAGCCGCATGTCCGCCTTGCATCTGACCTGGCCCAATTAGCACCATTGGAGGTGCTGCTTCTCCAAGGGTCGCAAGATGATCCGCGTTAGCTTGCTCCCACCTATAGAAGTCACATCCACCCCTTGATGGCTGCCATTAATTGACAAGAAACCATACCTCGTGAGAAACTGAACAAATAAACATCAGAAAAACATCGAAGCCGATCCAAGAATCTGTGCTTACATTGTGATTGCGGCACTTGTAGAAACGATGGCCGGCATTCTGCTCGCGACGCGCTACGTAGGTGACTATGTTCCTGCTGCAATCTGGACAAGGCACGATTGGCAGAGCAACTGGATCACCACCTGGATCTGCCATCTTTGAAAGTTAGGGTTCTCTCTGCTTCGATTTCAGATAGACTAAAGGGAACTGTGCGGCGGCTAGGGTTTATTCTCTAGTTTTGGGGATCGAATGGGGACCGGACCAACACGGAGCCGGTGCGCTAGGTGATGGGCCGCCCATCATAATGGTGAAGCCCCCCCCCCCCCCCCCCCCCGGTACCGTGTCGTTGCCATACTCCGGTACATATAGGTACAGAACAATGAACAAACGAGCCGTCACAAAACACAGTCAACCCCCCTTTGATGTCGGTCCACAACAACGGCTCCCACGGCATCTCTTGCCGTCACGTACACGCATTAAAAATCCCTTACAATATCGGCTCCCACGGCATCTCTTGCCGTCACGTACACGCATTAAAAATCCCTTACAATATCGGCTCCCACGGCATCTCTTGCCGTCACGTACACGCATTAAAAATCCCCTACAACATCGGCTCCCATTGCATCTCTTGCCGTCACGTGCACGCATTAAAAATCCCCTCATCTGCCACCTGCAATACCACGGACATCCAGGGCCGGCCCTGGGCCATGGCGAGGAGTGCGGCCGCCTAGGGCCCAGCCTGAGCAGGGGCCCATGCCCTGTGCATATATTATATGCAAGTAGGTATATATATTCCCAACAAATATTGTACTAGTACGCAAAAGAAGCAGCGCAGCCCATTAAGAGAGGAAATAGGCAGCTCACGCGCAAACACAAATCCCAGAATCCCTTTCCGTTCGTTCTCTCCAAGAAAAACGCCGCCAGCTCGTTCGTCTCCCAACCGCCATGGTCTTCCTCACCAATTGATTGTCCCGATTTCCGAACAGCCCAGGACCCCAACTCCCGATATTAATCAATGTTTAATTGTATCATTATCTAATGGATTTCTTTGGTTTCTCTCATCCTATAAATACTCCAGGGCTTTAGGCAGGCGGAGACGAGGCGACAGACACACCGCCCTTGGAGGTACGCAAGAGCAGCAGCCTGCAACATGTGCCGAAGATTCATAGACAGCCAAGTCATTGCCCATTCATGAAATTTCCGGATCTCAGTTCTCTGCCCTTGTCTATTTATTTCTGCTCTTATGTTTGAACTTCTTGATTCCTCTCTTTTTGTATGAAGATGGCATATTCAGTAGATTCTGCTGATTGTAGCATTGACTGAAAATGACTTTGCCAAATAAATTCATTTAAGCAGATGCGATTTTTTAATTTTGTTAGAGTTGTAGGTATCTAGTGCTTATCAAATTCTCTTAACTGTTCCTGCGACTGTAGCAAGTTTTTACTGCGAAGGATATCTTGGATAGCATTGATCTTGATGCTATTATTAGCGATTTTGCACGGAAAAATGCTCGAAGGCGTTGTTTCTCTTTAGCATGCCATTCACTTGTGCTCTGTGTATTTTTCAGGAGAAAGGCAAAAGGCATACGGCAAACAACAGCTCCTCTGATTTTTGCTGATCTGGAGCTATAATTTCTGTCAAATTGGATCAAGAAATTAAGAAGAGTTAAAAGAAGACTTCTTGGTTGCTGGTTGTTGGAGCATGTGACATATACATGACGTATTAAGACCATATTTCATATCTGCTAATGGAATTTACACTTGCTTTTATTAACTTTTTGTGGTACACATAGGTGTGGAAATGAATTTTTAGTGTCTATTATAGTGTATGGGCCCATTATATGGAGTTCGCACAAGGACCCCTCAAATGTCAGGGCCGGCCCTGCGGACATCCGACATCTCTAGGCGAATGAACGCGTCACAATACCACGCCAAGCAATTCCCGTGGAATACCGTAGTTCTTTCTTTGCTTTCAAGAACATAGATCCCTTCTTCAACCCATATCATGACCCAACGCGGGTACCGCACTTGCATATTTAGAGCCCAACATCTCTCGCTCGGCCCAGTAATAAACTTTAACATTAAAGCCAGAGTCCTCCTTTTCATGAATGTTCAGGAAGAAGAGAATCCCTAAGTTAGAATTGAATGTCATCCTATTTCCTAAAGAAAGAGATTTTTAATATACGTGAATCACGAAAGAACCAATGGTGGGAGGGCATAAAAAATCATTTATGGGGCTGGCCTCCGTAGAAAACACATGTGCGAGAGAAATGGTACCTATTTACTTTTCTAGGGGAAATGGTATCTATTTTACTAGCACATGATTATAAGATGGTAGGATGACGCACCGACATCGAGACATGGGTCAGTCCCATTTACTGGTTTCAAGCACATATATATTAGGGCTTTTTATCGTGCTTTATGGGGTATGTTGGTTCTTTTGATCTTTTCTAGATTTCTTGGTTTTTTTTTGAATATTTTTTTTCTTATTTTTTTCTCTGTTCTTCAAAATCTGAGAATGTTTTTAAAACTTTTTTTAACATTTTTAAATTCATGCACATTGTTTACATTCAGGATTTTTAAAAATGCACAAACATTTTTTATTTCATGGATATTTTTCAAATTCCTGGATAGTTTTATAAGAAATCGTAATTATATATTTTAAAATCATACTTTTTTCAAAAAATTAACTTTTTAAATGAATTAATTTTTAATTTTTTAGAACTTTTAAAAAACTCTGGAAAACATTTTTAAATTATGTTGTAGTCGTAAAACCAATATAGGAAAAGAAAAACAGTAGTGTAAGCACCCTGACATGTCAACTTGGCCGGTGCACTTGCACGCATCATCTGCGTTTCCCCTCCAATTGGATGCAATAAGCTTCAAATAGGCAGTCCCGAGCGGATACATCGTTCAGTGGTGGGAGCTGTTGTGTTTGTGGCATCATTTGGGAAGCTAGCTGTGATTCGGCGCTTAACATAGTTTTCTGTCTGATTGGTTCTACAGTGACAAGTAATTCGATCACTACCAATGTCTTGGTGTCTGATTGCCACTTCAATACAGCTATTGTTGAAAAAGTTGTTGATGTGCTTTTCAGCAATGCAAAACTGAAAGTAAACAGGGGACAACAGTAGAACAGTTCTGAAGCATACAAGGTCCATTCTTCATAACATGAACATTGTGTTCAAAATAGCATAACAAGCATAAGCGCTACTTCCATCATCGAAATTGTTCGGTTTTACTACGAAATAGGAAGAAGACAGCGCTCATTTTGCAACAATAGAACATGTCCAACTCCTCATTTTGAGTAAAACTGACAAAGAACAGCTTAACAGCGGAGCCAAGCGCCAGCAGTAAATCGATGGCGGCATAAATAGAAGATCACCAGCCTTCCAACAGACCACAGCATGATGGTTAAGATAGCACATCTTGTAACCTATTTCTACAAAAAATACCAAATCCTGGACATAAAAATAGCAGCCAAGCTCTTCTATCCGAAATGGTGAAAGCCAGTGCAACAAAGTTCTTGCTAACGTTTTCAACAATAGCTGTACTGAAGTAGCAATCAGACACATGACAGTGGTAGTGACCAAATTACTTATCGCTATAGTAAAAATCAAACACGAAACTACGCTGAGCACCAAACCACTGATTGCTTCACAAATGATGATAGCAGAATTTTGTGATTTTCGACAATGGAGAACTGAAAGTAAACAGGGGAGAAAACAGTAGAAGTGTAGAACAATTCTAAAGCATATAAGCTCCATTGCTCATAACATATACATTATACTGAAGATAGCATAACAAGTACAAAATGTTGACAGCACAAGCGCCACTTCCTCATTCCTAATAGTTCAGTTCTACTACGACATAGTAAGAACAAGTAGCAAAAGACATGGCCTATATATGGGATAAGACACTCCAGCGGCACAGCAAGCAAGGAGTCCAAAATATTATAGATAGATCACGGCATGTTATAGAAGTATGGTGAACGGAGGCTCCTCGTTCACATCATCTTCTTTCGTTTCTCAAACAATGGAAGTGAAATCATGCTCTCCTGGAGGCGATGCCTAGTGAGTTTCAAAGGTTTTGCAAACTGACTCAAAATGTTTTCATGGTCTTTGCTTTCCACATTTCCTAAAAACACACCATCAATGCGACAATGCAATAGACGGTAAGGACCATGCTGGATCAACAGCTCACGGCCATTGATCACAGCCATCATAGGGACATTCTCCACCGTCAAATTAAGCGGCGGTGATGCATCCATCACCCGCAAGTCAATCCGGTATCGAAATGCCCACGTCTCGGTATCATAGTCCTGCAGCACCCAAAGGTCTAGAGTGATGCAGTCATCGGACGTGCGGCGCAAAGCAAGGTCGCCACCAAGATCGAACAATAACACCATGTCACCCGGCAACTGTGCCGGGTGGCTCATCTGCCGGAATGTCTCAGTCACGGTGTCGAATACCGTTATGCTGAGGAATGCAGATTTTGTGAGCTTATGCACCCGGGCCTCACTATCCTAGCACTCCAAAGTTGCTTTGAGATCTGTGCCACACAACTACCTTATTACATGGAATTTTCTCCTTTTTGTTCCTTTCATATAAAACATGTCTTGAACTTCAAACTTTGCAGTACAACATAACTTTGTAACTAGAATGTGAAATAAAACTTTCAGATTTTTTTGTCCGACATAAATATGAAAAATAAGATTTTTTTAATCAAACAAATCTCATTTTGTATATTTATGTTGGATCAAAAAATCTGTATATTTTATTCCACATTCTACATAGAAAGCTTTGTTGTACTGCAAAGTTGAAGTAGAAATACATGTTCTATATGAGAGAAACAAAAAAAAAAGAAAATTATTTGCACGAATCATGATGCAGGAATCCGAATGAATGGTTGGATAAGGAGTACCCAGGTGCATCGGCTCTAAAACATGTTTTCGTTATGCTGAGGCCCAGTGCCCAGTGCAGGCCACCACGATGGTGTACTGGTGGGCAATCCGAGGACCGGGTAGCGGGAAAATTCCTTAGTCTGTCGGCCATTGAACACATCTCGGCTGCTCAGATCCCACCGGGAGGACGAAGTAAGCAGGCGGCTTGACCGTGGCGCCCCTCGCCATGGGTGCCGAGTATAACGCCCAGAGCACGCGGTGCTCTCCGGACAATTGGTGCCGGTAGAAGGCGACGATGGTGGCGGCGCTGAATCCTGGCCGCAGTGGAGGATGTGACAAGGAAGCGCACTTGCGGGTGCCGGGTTGCAGATGTAGAAGTTGGAGTGCCGCGACAGGATGAGGAGGCCATCGCAGGCGGCGTGGTGTATTACGGAGTTGTGGGAAACAGTATGGCGGGTGTACCGGATGACGGGCCATATCTTGTGATCTCCGGCGGCGGCGAAACGGGAGATGCCCTCTTTGTGTCGCTGGATGATAGGGAGCGACGGCTGGTGGTTGTGGTTGTCGAGGATGAACTTGTCGGTGGAAGTGACGGCGCGCCACGACTTTTGGACGGCGCGGCAGCGGAGCACGTCCTTGGGCGGCAGCCAGACCAGGATCTCGTCGGCGATGAGACACTCGGGGAGGTCGTCCAGCACGGTGGCGCCGCTGCTGTCCGGCATATGCTGGCTGCTCGCTGCGTTGGTAAGAGAATCAAAAAGAAAAAGAAGTATTAGTACGGATTTGGCGCAAGAAGATGAAGCAGAACATTAGCGTCGGCGATAACATAGTAGAAAAAGAAAACGAAAATAGGAGATGGGGCGAGCAGCGACGACGGATTGAGATTTGAGAGCAAGAAAGAATTGCTTGGGCGATCTGCAAATCGAGACAAGAGGATTTACCTTGTGGCGGACGGTCGGCCGGCTGATTTTCCAGCGGGGAAGAAGGGCTCCGGCAAGCTCTTTGCAGGGGGCAAGCGAAGCCGGTAGAGTTGAGCGGCGCCTCGTGTCGTGTTTTGACCCTTTTTGTTGAAGTTTATCCAGATCTGACCTTGTTCAATTTTTTTTTAAATCTGACCATTTTTCCTAGCGTCAAAGGGCTCAGCGGTAGGATTACACAACCTACCACCATGACCTTCGGCGGTAGGAGACTAATCCACATCAGCAGCGTAAACGGCCGCCGTCCCACCCTACCGCCGTTGGTCCTAGCGGTAGCCTGTCTGATCCTCCGCCAAGGACCCTGGCGGTAGGGTATGGGCAGTTATAAACCGCGGGCTGCCCGTCCACCCCCTTCTCCCCCACCCAGCTGCCCCCAAGAACAGAGGGTTCTTTCTCTCGCCCCCCTCTCTCATCTCCTCCACTCCCCTCTTCGGATCTTCTTCGTTTCTTCACCGTTTTTTGCGGATCGAGATGGCCCAGAAACAAGAAAAGTAAGCTCCTCCGACCCATCCAATTAGTTTTAGTCAAATAGCTTCCGATTAGTCACATTATTTGATTCAAATCACCCATATTTTTAAACTAGATTTAAATCTTTTGTACCCTAGGATTGTTTTTGGTTGATTCTAGATGTTCTATTGTGTGGACAGTTATAAGCCAAGGTTGTGATCCATATACTTATGTGCCCAACCGAGCACATTATTCACAATAAAGAATATTGTTCTGTACATAGAGTGCATAGATGTTATGTGGACTGAGCAAATCATAGCAAATGATTAAACTAAAGAACAGATCGATGATGATTTCAAGAATGGCAGACAATAATTTACCAACCAGCGTGGTTTGCCAAGAACACATACAACTTATTAGCAAGAAATGTCTTTGTTATTATCGTTCTTCTCACACAATTAGCCAGTGCACCCTTGTCCATCGTCCGCGTTCACCTCACTGTGTCGGTCTCTGCTCGCGTCCCTCAGCGTGCTATGCTCGCCGTTAGGCACCGTGATGCGCTCTGCTCGCGTCCCTCCACGCGCTCGGCTTGTGGATGACTTTTTCCTGCGTGTTCAACTATATGCATATGGTTGCTCGCCATTGAGGCGACCACAGAGCCCTCTGCTCGCGCTCTGCCAACAGTTGGGGCCGGCGCACGATCACATTGGGGGCCCCATATGCATGCGGTTGCGCCGCATGCGTCGCCTCGATGCAGTTATGTGCGGCAGATGGAGTTACACACTGCAAAAGCTGCCATCCGGCGTGCCGATATTCTAGGCCGTCCGGCTTCCCCATTAATTCCTAGGGCCATTATAACCTTAGTCTCTTCAATCTTTCGATTGCGCCCCACAACGCAATAAGCACACCCGCGATGACACATACAGAGAGGATATCTAGCGGCGCTACAATGGAGTTCGGAGTGCATCAAGTGGAGACCCATGCAAGGGAGGCGGATCTCTCGGTGGTGTACACCATCGACCCAACCGTGGTGGAGGACTACATCAACACCGTGGAGCACTTGCTTGCTCGAGACAAGTACAAAGTGGTCGGCATCGACTCCAGTACACCAGCGGTCCTTCCCGGATATATCAGAAGGTTGTCGTTGCCCAGTTGTGCGTGCGCCATCATGTCCTCATCTACCACTACTACATGGCCACAAAGCCTTGTGACTGTTTCGCCAGGTTTATCAACAACACCGACTACAAATTCGCTACGATAGAAACCACCGATGATGTAAAAGCGCTCAAGGTTACGGGTTTGGCCTGCAAGAACCTTGTCGAAATTCGTGGCCACTACAAGGTCTGGGGTAGCACGAAGAAGGACTCCCTAGTTGAACTCGCCTCGACCATCATCGACCCCTACTACGAAAATATGAAGGGGGATGCCAAGAGAAATCTCGTATCCTGGCACAGGGCCTGGATGCAGAAACTGGATGAAGCTCACCTCAAGTTTGCGGCAGGTGGATCATTGACATGAGGAAGTGCCTCCTTCCCTTAATCGACGAGGGGTCGAGCCACCAGCTGAGCAGTGGCGGCAAGTGTCACAAGAAGTAGATGATGATCAGATGATCATTTATCCTAATTAATTATGCATGTACTAGTTTACTTCGGTGTGTGCACATGTCATGTGTGTACCAGTCACCTATGTAATTGGAGTTTAATTTGGTTATGCAGTCATGTACTTATAAGTATATATGTTGTTGTTCTGTATGCAAACACATTCGCATACGGACCGTACTAGGGAAACCGTCGGTGATGAATTCATCAATCGCTGACAATTGTATACCAGTAAGCGTTCGCCCACAACATACACGGCTTATTAGTAGTGATCGTCTTTGTTATTATCGATCTTCACACACATGTCTGATTATGGACCTATTTGCCACGTATCACACGCATCTTGTTAAGTTGAACCTATTCTGTTCTCTTGCGTCAACGCAAATATTTCATCGAGGTGAATTGTATGCCCTCTATCGCACACACCTAGATCTGGCTGACCATTTTGATCTGTCATGTTGCCTAATCACAAACAGTTTACACTAGTAGAAAAAGGGCATGTTATCCCGGTTCGTAAGGGCCTTTTGTCCCGGTTCCTGAACCGGGACTAAAGGGTCGGTACTAATGCCCTGTCCCTTTAGTCCTGGTTCAATCCAGAACCGGGACAGATGGGCCTCCACGTGGCCTGTGCACGGAGGCAAGGCAGGAGGGCCTTTGGTCCCGGTTGGTGGCACCAACCGGGACCAATAGGCATCCACGCGTCAGCATTTCTGTGGCTGGGGTTTTTATTTTTTTTGAAAGGGGGAGGGGGTTGGGGTTTTTGGGGGGTTAATTTAGGTGTTTCATATATTGTGTTAGCTAGCTATAATTAATAGAGAGAAGTGTCCTCTCTTATGTCCGTGCTTGGTCGACGCTACGTACTATACATACGTATAGAGAGGACTAGACACGCTAGCTAGCTAGTAAGCAAATGAAGGAAATAGAAGATCATCATGAACATATATGCATACAGAGAGAAGTGATATCGACCACCTCTCCTTCTCCAAGAGATTTGTCGAACAACAAGTTCTTGTATATCTATCCGACACTACCGGGTACATATATACAATAATTATCTCTTAGAAATATAATCTCCTAACATACGGACTCATGGTTCACATAGTATTCTCCGTCTTCAGCGATCACGTGGTCAAGAAAGAATGCCGCCAATTCCTCTTGAATTGCTCGCATGCGAGCTGGTGCTAGGAGTTCATCCCGCTTCCGAAACATCTAATTTGAAGAAGGGGGTTAATACATATATATATATGAATGAATGAAACTCAACATAAATGATGGTAATAAAATAAAATTGTGAATGTTGTTATTTACGTACTTCATATTGTTCGTCAGAGTAGCCCCGCTCACAGGTCATGTGGCGGATGGACTCGCAAACGTAGTATCCACAGAAATCATTCCCTTATTCCTGCCACAACCACTTTACAAGAAATAGAGGTCAATCAAACTGATAAGCAAGAATGCCAAATGGTATTGATGAAACTAGCGCTTGAATCAATAGGAGATGCGCGGAACATGCTACTATAGTACTTACTTTCGGGTGTCTAAATTGTAGCTTCTTCGGGAGTCCTGGAGCTTTTTTGGTGAATTTTTTCCAAACCCTGCCAGACAAAGAAAACAATTACTTGATATATCAGGAAATGAACAAAGTTGCTGATATGGTGGATAATGATCGATTTAACTTACTTCTCGAGCATTTGAGTCATGTCCGCATAGTCCTGGGGATCTTTTTGTCTTGAGTCTAAGACGGTTACTAGTCCCTGCTCAAGCTTAATCTCTAGGAGAATATAGTGAAAACTGCACACGCATGCATAACTCATCAATTACATTACTATAACCTTGACTAATATATAAGGGAAACCGAATACGCACAAGACAGTAACACTCACTTGAAGTTGTAAGGAAAGAGTATTATATCTTTGTTTTCATTTATTACCAACGATCGTAGCAAGTTGGCCTCGGTATCTGCGGCATGAAATTTAACCTCAGTTGCATCTATGAGATATCTGTTAATGAACCCAATATCACCGACTTGTCTTTTCTTCAATTCGGCGATCTTCAATCTGCATAATATAGTGAGGATAATTATAAATACATGCAATGAAAGAGCTGAGCTATATAGAGAGACTTAATGACAGAAGTAGTACTACTTACAGACAGTAGCAGGTGACCGTTGCTTTATCTAGGGCCAATTAATTGAAAAACTGAAAGAACTCCTCAAATGGAACAGGCAACAGTTCAATTCCAACAAGGTCATGCTCCTTTTTAACTCTCACATACAAAGTACTCCTCCCCCAGACTCTCTGCAGATTTTCAAGTACCAATCGTGCAATCTTCGCATCATCGTTGATAGAGATTTGTCATCTTTGACGAGAGGCTTCCCGTACTTGTATCTTTGTATCTGCACCTCCATGAAATCATAATGTACATCGTCGGGCAGGTAATCGCCAAGATTGCTATAACCGGGCACCATCCTCGGATCATTAGCGACGATGTCGCTAGGCACCTTGAGCGGGGGGCACGATTGCTTCGCTTGTTCGCCGAGCTGGGTAATTTGTTTCCCAGCTCGTCGTTCTTTCAGCCTTTGATCACTGACAGTACTTCCCGACCGCTCCGCTTCGGCAAATTCCTTTCCAATAATGCGCTCATAGTTTCCTTTCGGCGGAGACTTGGGTGGTTTTGTCAGGGCAGCCAGAGTGCGCTTCGCTTTCACCGGATCTACCTTCTCCTCCGGAGGTGGATGTTTCTTTGCTTTCACCCCTTCAAAGAAGTTCCTCACTTCTTCTCATGCGATCTCGGTGTTCTCCTCCGGGGTCCTCTCATATGGTAACTTCTCTGGAGTCTTCAGAGAAGGACCGAATCTGTATGTCCTCCCACCTCTAGCTGTACTTCTAGACGCCGACAGAGCAGACGGAGCGGTTGTCTTCTTTACTTGCTTACGAGGCGGAGGAGAAGGACTACGACGCGCCGGAGCAGCCGGAGCGGCGGCAGGTCTCTTCCGCCCTTGCCGACGAGGCGGAGAAGGAGGAGGCTGGCTGCTCGGGCGCGCTGGCGCAGGCGGAGAAGGAGGCGGAGTGCCGCCACGTGCCAGAAAAGGAGCCGGCCGAGTGCCCTGATCGTCACTCGCCGGAGGAGGAGGCGGTGGAGGAGGCGGAGTGCCCTGACTCGCTGGAGGAGGAGGAGGAGGCGGAGGCGTCCAGTTCGGAAGGTTGATGAGCTCCTTCCGCCATAGGCATGAAGTCTTCAGAGCAGAACCCAGCTGAGTCTCCCCTTCACCGGTAGGGTGGTCAAGCTGGAGGTCCTCAAATCCCTCCGTTATTTCATCCACCATCACCCTAGCATATCCTTCTGGAATCGGCCAGCAGTGAAAAGTTGCGCCGGGTTCAGTAGGAAAAACAGAGCCAACAGCCGCCTTGACCTTCATATTAATCCATTGCGTCATAAGGTGGCAATTTTGAGACTCTGTGATAGCATCCACGGGATAGCTGGCAGGAGCCGTCAAGACATGCTCCGGCTGAAGCAGCTCGGTGGAAGCCACGCTGCTTCTCTGCTGATATGGCGGGGTAGCTTCGGGGGAAGCTTCAGCAGTTCATTTGCTGCGATTTGCTTCTCGTTCCTCTGTCGCTCGTACCCTTGCTTGCAGCGCCTGCATTTGGGTCTGCTGCACTTTTTTCCTCCTCTCCTGGCATTTGTAACCGCCTGCGTCCGGAAACCCAACCTTCCACGTAATGGAGCCTGACGTGCCTCATGTCCGTCCAGGGTGCTCAGGATTCCCGAGGGCCATTGTGAGCTCGTCGTTCTCTCTGTCTGGAACGAACGTCCCTTGCTGCGCTGCCTCGATATACTGCTGAAGCTTCTTGACTGGTATGTCCATTTGATCGTTCGTCCAAATGCACTTCCCTGATACAGGGTCCAAGGTTCCGCCAGCCCCGAAGAACCAAGTCCGGCAACGGTCTAGCCAGTTAATTGTCTCTGGTTCGATCCCTTTATCAGCCAGATCATTCTCAGTCTTGGCCCACTTAGGCCGGGCTATGAGGTAGCCACCTGACCCCGTGCGATGGTGATGCTTCTTCTTCACAGCATTTTGCTTGTTTGTCGCCGACATCTTCTTACTCTTTTCTGATGTCTTGTGGGCCACAAATGTGGGCCAGCGATCTCTGATCTTCTCATATCTGCCCTTGAATTCTGGTGTCTCTTTATTTTCGACAAACTTATTCAGCTCTTTCTTCCACCTCCTGAATAGTTCTGCCATCCTCTTAAGAGCAAAAGACTTGATTAATTGCTCTTTAACTGGCTTCTCCGGATCATCCTCTTGCGGTAGGGTGAAATTTGACTTCAGCTCAGTCCAAAGATCATTTTCTACATATCATTGACATAAGACACCTCAGGGTCTTCTGTAGCCGGCTTTAACCATTGCTGGATGCTGATCGGGATCTTGTCCCTAACCAAAACCCCGCACTGGGCAACAAATGCGCTCTTTGTCCGGAGGGGTTCAATTGGTTGGCCGTCGGGCGCGATTGCTATGATCTCAAACTTTTCATCCGAGCTCAACTTTTTCTTCGGGCCTCGTCTCTTTACCGAAGTTGTGCTCGATCCGGAGGGCTAGAAAAAAGAACAAAGACTTATTTAATATGTGTACATACCAAAACAATGAATGCATCAATTAGCTAGTCAGCAGAAGCTTAACTAATATATATACCTGGTCGGACTCGGTTCGGTCACCGGAGACGTCATCACGGTCTCCTTCTTGCACCGGCATTGGGTCACCGGAGCCGTCCTCACGGTCTCCTTCTTGCACCGACATTAGGTCACCGGAGCCATCATAATCATAGCCAGTTGCTTCCAAACCATCGGTGTCGTTGAGAAACAACGAGCAGACGGCATCACTTCCTCGTGTGATTATGTCCCCCAACAACTCTTCTTATACTTCGTCTGGGCGGTGTCCATAGTTTCTACAAATATTTACAACATGGCAATTATTATTCAAACATGACAGATGGATATATTAGTGGCAAACGTAGAACTAATATTAATTAGTGGCCTCGACGCTGCTTCTCTAGGGTTTGGGGTGGCCTCAACGCTGCTTCTCTAGGGTTTGGGGTGGCCTCGACAACGCTTCAAGGATAAAAAAAGAAGAGGAAGAAGAAAAAAAGAGGAGAAGAAAGAATACTCCTCTATTCTTTCTTCTCCTCTTTTTTCTTCTTCTTCCTCTTTTTTTTATCGGGAACGAGGGTCGTCGAGGGTCACCGAGCGGTAGAGGAAACCCTAAATAGCAAGTATCGTGGGTGTGAGATACATGTGGCCGTCGGTGTCGGACACTACATCCACGTCCCACAAGTGACGTGGGCGTCGAAGCCCACGTCACTTGTGGGACGTGGATGTACTGTCCGACATCGATGGCCACATGTATCTCACATTGACGATACTTGCTATCTAAGCCCACGTCACTTGTGGGACGTGGATGTAGTGTCCGACACCGACGGCCACATGTATCTCACACCCACGATACTTGCTATTTAGGGTTTCCTCTACCGCTCGGCGACCCTGTTGTTTGGTTTCATAGTAATTTCAAAAAATTTCCTACGCACACGCAAGATCATGGTGATGCATAGCAACGAGAGGGGAGAGTGTGATCTACGTACCCTTGTAGATCGACAACGGAAGCGTTTGGTTGATGTAGTCGTACGTCTCCACGGCTCGACCGATCAAGCACCGAAACTACGACACCTCCGAGTTTTAGCACACGTTCAGCTCGATGACGATCCCCGGACTCCGATCCAGCAAAGTGTCGGGGAAGAGTTCCGCCAGCACGACGGTGTGGTGACGATCTTGATGCACTACCGTCGCAGGGCTTCGCCTAAGCACCGCTACAATATTATCGAGGACTATGATGGAAGGGGGCACCGCACACGGCTAAGAATATGATCACGTGGATCAACTTGTGTGTATAGGGGTGCCCCCTGCCCCCGTATATAAAGGAGCAAGGGGAGGAGGCCGGCCGGCCCTATAGGCGCGCCAAGGAGGAGTCCTCCTCCTAGTAGGAGTCCTACTCCTACTAGGAGGGGGAAGGAAGTGGGGAGGGAGAGGGAAAGGGGGGCGCCGCCCCCCCTCTCCTAGTCCAATTCGGACCAGGGGGGAGGAGGCGCGCGGCCCACCTTTGGCTGCCCCTCTCTCTTTCCACTAAGGCCCATATGGCCCATTACTTCTCCCAGGGGGGTTCCGATAACCCTCCGGCTCTCCGGTTTTCTCCGAAATCACCCGGAACACTTCCGGTGTCCGAATATAGCCGTCCAATATATCAATCTTTATGTCTCGACCATTTCGAGACTCCTAGTCATGTCCATGATCACATCCGGGACTCCGAACTAACTTCGGTACATCAAAACTCATAAACTCATAATATAACTGTCATCGAAACCTTAAGCGTGCGGACCCTACGGGTTCGAGAACAATGTAGACATGACCGAGACACGTCTTCGGTCAATAACCAATAGAGGAACCTGGATGCTCATATTGGCTCCTACATATTCTACGAAGATCTTTTATTGGTCAGACCGCATAACAACATACGTTGTTCCCTTTGTCATCGGTATGTTACTTGCCCGAGATTCGATCGTCCGTATCTCAATACCTAGTTCAATCTCATTACCGGCAAGTCTCTTTACTCGTTCCGTAATACATCATCTTGCAACTAACTCATTAGTTGCAATGCTTGCAAGGCTTATGTGATGTGCATTACCGAGAGGGCCCAGAGATACCTCTCCGACAATCGGAGTGACAAATCCTAATCTCGAAATACGCCAACCCAACATGTACCTTTGGAGACACCTGTAGAGCACCTTTATAATCACCCATTTACGTTGTGACGTTTGGTAGCACACAAAGTGTTCCTCCGGCAAACGGGAGTTGCATAATCTCATAGTCATAGGAACATGTATAAGTCATGAAGAAAGCAATAGCAACATACTAAACGATCGGGTGCTAAGCTAATGCAATGGGTCATGTCAATCAGATCATTCACCTAATGATGTGATCCCGTTAATCAAATAACAACTCTTTGTTCATGGTTAGGAAACATAACCATCTTTGATTAACGAGCTAGTCAAGTAGAGGCATACTAGTGACACTCTGTTTGTCTATATATTCACACATTTGTTATGTTTCCGGTTAATACAATTCTAGCATGAATAATAAACATTTATCATGATATAAGGAAATAAATAATAACTTTATTATTGCCTCTGGGGCATATTTCCTTCACCTGTCCCTCGACGACCCTCGTTCCCGATAAAATAAAGAGGAATAAGAAGAAAAAAAAAGAGAAGAAGAAATCTTTCTTCTCCTCTTTTTTTTCTTCTTCTTCCTCATTTTTTATCGGAAACGAGGGTCGTCGAGGGTCGCCGAACGGTAGAGGAAACCCTAAATAGCAAGTATCGTGGGTGTGAGATACATGTGGCCGTCGGTGTCGGACACTACATCCACGTCCCACAAGTGACGCGGGCGTCGAAGCCCGCGTCACTTGTGGGACGTGGATATAGTGTCCGACACCGACGGCCACATGTATCTCACACCGACGATACTTGCTATTTAGGGTTTCCTCTACCGCTCGGCGACCCTCGACGACCCTCGTTCCCGATAAAAAAAGAGGAAGAAGAAGAAAAAAAGAGGAGAAGAAAGAATAGAGGAGAAGAACTCCTCTATTCTTTCTTCTCCTCTTTCTTTTCTTCTTCCTCTTCTTTTTTTATCCTCTTCTTCCTCTCATGTTCGACGACCCTCGACCCCTCGGCGACCCTAGACCCCCTCTCGACCCTCGACCCCTCGGCGACCGTCGACCCCCTCTCGACCCTCGACCCCTCGGCGACCCTCGACGACCCTCGTTCCCGATAAAAAAAAGAGGAAGAAGAAGAAAAAAAAAGAGGAGAAGAAAGAATAGAGGAGAAGAACTCCTCTATTCTTTCTTCTCCTCTTTTTTTTTCTTTTTCCTCTTCTTTTTTTATCCTCTTCTTCCTCTCATGTTTGGCGACCCTCGACGACCCTCGTTCCTAATAAAAAAAAGAGGAAGAAGAAGAAAAAAAAGAGGAGAATAAAGAATAGAGGAGAAGATCTCCTCTATTCTTTCTTCTCCTTTTTTTCTTCTTCCTCTTCTTTTTTTATCCTTTTCTTCCTCTCATGTTCGACGACCCCCTCTCGACCCCCTCTCGACCGTCGACCCCCTCTCGACCCTCATATATAAAACATTTTATTCCTTCTTCTTCCTTCTATTCCTTCTTCCTAAATATATAAAACTTTTTTTAAAATGAAATAACCTAAAATGTACTAAATCAGTGAACATATATAGATAAAATTTTTCTAATTAAAAATCTAACTTTTGCATATATGTATTTTTAAAACATCATTACAATTGAAAAAAATACATACATACATACAAAAACATGTAAAAAATACATACATACATATATGAACATACATAAAAAAATACATATATCTAAAAAATACATACATACATATATATATGAAAATCTAAAACCATGTAAAAAATAGCATGTACAATAAAAAAATTTGCACGGCGGCGGCGGGGGCGGCAGACGTGCGGTGCTCACAGAGGCGACGACACGTCGGGGCGGGGGACGGCGGCACGGCGACGGCGACGGGGCAGGGGCGGCGCGCGTCGAGGTAGGGGACGGCGGCGCGCGGCGACGGTGTCGGCCGAGAGCGCGGGCGACGGCGTCGGGCGAGGGCGCGGGCGACGACCGGCGAGGGCGCGGGCGACGACGACTCAGGGCGCGGGCGGCGTTGGGGCAGCTTGGCGGCGTCCATGTGCTCGGCGTCGTCGGGGGTAACTGCGAGGGAAATGTGAAAATTTCCTAAGTGCCGGCTTATATAGCAAAGGCATTGGTCCCGGTTCTTGGCACAAACCGGGACCAATGCCCCCTTTAGTCCTGGTTGGTGCCACCAACCGGGACCAAAGGCCTCTTTTCAGCAGCCCAAAGGGCGGGAAGCGGCGGCCTTTGGTCCCGGTTGGTAGCACCAACCGGGACTAAAGGGGGCATTCATCACTGTTTGTGCCACGAACCGTGACCAATGCCCCCTTTAGTCCCGGTTGCTGGCACCAACCGGAACCAAAGGTTGTGTGCTAGAACTGGCGCACTGCGGTGGGATGTTTAGTCCCACCTCACTAGCCGAGAGGGGCTTGGAGTGGTTTATAAGCTCTGCCGAGCCGACCACTTCGATCTCCTCTCTACTGCAGGCTTACGGGCCTAAATCCACTGTCTGTGCCTGTGGGCCTACTGGGTCTCCTGCGGGCCTGAATCCTGACCCATGGTAGCGTTTCTAGTCGTATTCAGGCCGTGGGGGCTCAGTAGGAGGCACTTTTTTTGTTTTTTCTTTAATTATTGTTGCTATTTTTATTTTATTTTCCAGTTTTTTGTTTTGTTTTTTGCATTATTTATTTTCTTTTGTTTTTTGCTTTATTTTTAATTCTTTTTTGCTTTTAGTTTTAGAAAAATTATAAACTTTCTGTTAGTGCCATTAGTTTTCAAATTTGAAAACACTTTTTTGTTTTTTTGTTTTCTTTACTTATTGTTGCTATTTTTAATTTTTTTCCAATTTTTTGTTTTGTTTTCTGCATTATTTATTTTCGTTTGCTTTTTGCTTTATTTTTTAATTCTTTTTGCTTTTAGTTTTAGAAAAATTATAAACTTTCTGTTAGTGCCATTAGTTTTCAAATTTGAAAACACTTTTTTAGTTTTTTTGCTTTTAGTGCCTATTTTTTCCAGTTTTTTGTTTTGTTTTCTGCATTATTTAATTTCTTTTGTTTTTTGCTTTATTTTTTAATTCTTTTTGCTTTTAGTTTTAGAAAATTATGAACTTTCTGTTAGTGCCATTAGTTTTCAAATTTGAAAACATTTTTTTATTTTTTTTGTTTTCTTTGTTGCTTTATTTATTTTATTTTGTTTCTACTTACAACAAAATACTTATTGTTGCTGTTTTTTTCCTGTTCTTTTGTTTTGTTTTCTGCATTATTTATTTTCTTTTGTTTTTTGCTTTATTTTTTTATTATTTTTGCTTTTAGTTTTAGAAAAATTATAAACTTTCTGTTAGTGTCATTAGTTTTCAAATTTGAAAACATTTTTTTAGTTTTTTTGTTTTCTTTGTTGCTTTATTTATTTTATTTTGTTTCTATTTACAAAAAAATACTTATTGTTGCTATTTTTTTGTTTTCCAGATTTTTTGTTTTGTTTTCTACATTATTTATTTTCTTTTGTTTTTTGCTTTATTTTTTATTTCTTTTTGCTTTTAGGTCAGCAAAATTATAAACTTTCTGTTGGTGCCATTAGTTTTAGAAAAATTATAAACTTTTTGTTAGTGCTATTAGTTTTCAAATTTGAATAGTTAAAATTTGAATTCTTTGAAATTTGTGTGAATCACAAGTTTGTGATTAACTTTACTAAAAAATGAACATAGATGTACCTATAGAGAAAATTCGACCTAAATTCATAGTTTTCAAATGAACTCTGAAAAAGTTGGCATAGCATACTCGTGTGTTACGAAGTTGGCATGGTATCATCATAATAGTTGCGGGAGAAAGTCTTCACTTTTTCTTCGCTTGTGTCATTTGCTTATTGCGCCGTAACCATGGATAATCTTCATCGTTTATCAGGATGCTTGGGTCAGCCTTGACATTGAAGGGAGGAATTTCATGAAACTTTTCATAATCTTCAGACATGTCTGTCTTGCCGTCCACTCCCAGGATGTCCCTTTTTCCTGAAAGAACTATGTGGCGCTTTGGCTCATCGTATGATGTATTCGCTTCCTTATCTTTTCTTTTTCTCGGTTTGGTAGACATGTCCTTCACATAGATAACCTATGCCACATCATTGGCTAGGACGAACGGTTCATCAGTGTACCCAAGATTTTTCAGATCCACTGTTGTCATTCCGTACTATGGGTCTACCTGTACCCGGCCGTGACCCATTTGCACTTAAAGAAAGGGACCTTAAAATCAGGTCCGTAGTCAAGTTCCCATATGTCCACTATGTAACCATAATATGTGTCCTTTCCACTCTCGGTTGCTGCATCAAACCGGACATCGCTGTTTTGGTTGGTGCTCTTTTGATCTTGGGCGATCGTGTAAAATGTATTCCCATTTATCTCGTATCCTTTGTAAGTCAATACAGTCAAAGATGGTCCCCTGGACAACAAGTACAACTCATCACAAACAGTCTTGTCACCTCTGAGACGTGTTTCCAACCAACTACTGAAAGTCCTGATGTGTTCACATGTAATCCAGTCGTCGCACTGCTCCGGGTGTTTGGAGCGCAGACTGTTCTTGTGTTCATCGACATACGGGGTCACCAAGGTAGAGTTCTGTAGAACTATGTAGTGTGCTTGAGACCAAGAATATCCGTCCCTGCATATTATTGAGTCACTTCCAAGAGTGCCTTTTCCAGTCAGTCTCCCCTCATACCGCGATTTAGGGAGACATATCTTCTTCAGGCCAGGAATGAAGTCAACACAAAACCCGATAACATCCTCTGTTTGATGGCCCATGGAGATGCTTCCTTCTGGCCTGGCGCGGTTACGGACATATTTCTTTAGGACTCCCATGAACCTCTCAAAGGGGAACATATTGTGTAGAAATACGGGCCCCAGGATGACAATCTCGTCGACTAGATGAACTAGGATGTGCGTCATGATATTGAAGAAGGATGGTGGGAACACCAGCTCGAAACTGACAAGACATTGCGCCACATCACTCCTTAGCCTTGGTACGATTTCTGGATCGATCACCTTCTGAGAGATTGCATTGAGGAATGCACATAGCTCACAATGGCTAATCGGACGTTTTCCGGTAGAAGCCCCCTTAATGCAACCGGAAGCAGTTGCGTCATAATCATGTGGCAGTCATGAGACTTTAGGTTCTGAAACTTCTTCTCTGGCATATTTATTATTCCCTTTATATTCGACGAGAAGCCAGTTGTGACCTTCATACTGAGCAGGCATTCAAAGAAGATTTCTTTCTCTTTTTTCGTAAGAGCGTAGCTGGCAGGACCTTTATACTGCTTCAGAGGCATGCCGTCTTTTTCGTACAAACGTTGCAGGTCCTCTCGTGCCTCAGGTGTATCTTTTGTCTTCCCATACACGCCCAAGAAGCCTAGCAGGTTCACACAAAGGTTCTTCGTCACATGCATCACGTCGATTAAAGAGCGGACCTCTAGGTCTTTCCAGTAGGGTAGGTCCCAAAGTATAGATTTCTTCTTCCACATGGGTGCGTGTCCCTCAGCGTCATTCAGAACAGCTAGTCCGCTGGGACCCTTTCCAAAGATTACATGTAAATCATTGACCATAGCAAGTACGTGATCACCGGTACGCATGGCGGGCTTCTTCCGGTGATCTGCCTCGCCTTTGAAATGCTTGCCTTTCTTTCAACATTGATGGTTGGTTTGAAGAAATCGACGATGGCCCAGGTACACATTCTTCCTGCATTTGTCCAGGTATATACTTTCAGTGTCATCTAAACAGTGTGTGCATGTATGGTATCCTTTGTTTGTCTGTCCTGAAAGGTTACTGAGAGCGGGCCCATCGTTGATGGTCACGAACAGCAATGCCTTAAGGTTAAATTCCTCCTGTCTGTGCTCATCCCACGTACGTACACCGTTTCCATTCCATCGTACCAGTACCGCGAGACCCAGTGCTAATTGTAGGCTTTCATCCCGCGCTACTACTAGGGTTTTCCCTTGTAGTGTCCGGTACCATTGCTATGCCAAAATCATGTCGGATGGCCTAATTTTAGATGCTCCTCGCCAATGAGACGATGATGGTTGACCACATCAGACCGTCGAGTGGTTGCATTCTGCTTCAACTACCACCCTGCTTGTGCTCAGTGAGGTCCATCTCCTCAGAGGATTTCCTTGTGGTATGCTAGGTGGTTTGTGGCTATGGTTCCATGGCTACTGTTTGGAATGTGCTCATTTAGTTAGTGCGATGCTAGATTTAGAAATATTGCACTGTTGTTCCCATTGGGGGTACTTGGTCACCGTTTGGCACTCTAAATATAGCATTAGCTTATGGACTGGTCTGGATGGAATTGTTGTTGTCCATGATATGTTGGCACTTGTGGTTATGCTCTGGTCATGTAATGCTTTCAAATTTGGGTTTCCCCAAATCCTTGGGTTCATAGTTCCTGTACTGGTATCTCTTGTACTGCTCATGGTGCTTTTGCTATTGGGTATATACATTGCTAAGTCATATCAATAGTCTTCTAGTTTATTGCTTTAACTGTTGTCCCTTGCTCTACTGGCATGTTTATAATTATGTATATAGTTTATATACTTCAATTAGATGTATACATCTCTTATAAAGTTACTCCAGAACGAACAAGATAAACAAGTTAGATTCATTCTTTGTTAGATATAAACATGTTACTCATGTTATGTAATATTCATCATTCTCACCCGTTGATGCTCATTTTTGCTCCGGTTCATGTATTCATGGATTTGTGGCTTCTTTTTCTTTTTCTTTTGCAGGTGAGATCCAATCGCGGAAAGAATGGTTGAGCAGAAGGCTACTAGGAGGAGCAACGTCTACCCTATTCAGCCCTTACATTCTTCCTATTTTCTTCCTTGTTGATTTAGAACATTGATGATATGTGTGCAATCCTATGTAAATCTATAACTCGACAATGATATATGTGGCCTGTTAGCAGTGGTGGGAGGTCAATGGGGCGCTTGACTGGGCCCATAGCCCGTCACTGAAGGCCATTTTGTGACCGCCACTGCTAGGCTTTTTTTCAGTAGTGTACGCCTCGGCAGTGCGGTGCTCCGCAACTGCCCTCGGGTGGGCGACAACCACAAAGTCAGCGTGCTCGGCGACAAGATGTGCCTCGGCTGCGTGGTGCTAGTCTTAATACCCATGTGCGTGTGCGGCGGCAACTTGTTGCATAGAACGACGAATAGGAAACATCGAAACAGGCCGGCAGCCTGCGATCGAGCAATGTATGGGTGATTTAACCACTGTATGTATGAGCTCATTTTGCTGTGCCTCTATATTTTTCCTAGCATAATCTACCTACCTAGTGAAACTGGGGCCCTTTTTTGTTGGCCCTGTGTGAGCGACCTCTTAGCCCTGCCTTGTCAACGAGCTTGCATCATGATAGTCAAATTAGGCATTTTCTATGCGCCCCTTCAGGCACCTGTTATAATGCATTCTGTAACTTGGCGCACACTCCCCTGCGCTGTCGGCCGGCCCACCTACTTTTTCTGTGCAACATGGTTGCAATTGTTTCAACGGGATTTGGTTGCATGAAACATTAGTATTTCAATTTAGAATATGAGAACTGGAACTAAAATACATATAGTTCATTCCATTTTATTATTGTATAATTGCATTTTATGTATTAATATGAGTGGCATGCATGGAGCATGTCAAGGTGAGTCTTTTCCCATATATAGTGGCAATGGTGAATTGACAGCTGCACAATGAGAGAATTATAGTGAATATGAATAAACTATTTTGATATCCAGAAATAAGAAACGGGAGGAGCACCGGGCGCTCTAAGAGTTTAGTGACTCTCGGCCATCCGATCGACTGCTTGATGCGTTACCAGCCGTCCGATCCCCCTCCCGAGCGCCCTCGTCCGTCGGATAAAAAATGAGATGCAGCGTGCCACCGCCTGTAGTTTTGCTGCCCCGCTGAGTGCATTTCGGTCATTCCGCATACAGGGGGTATAAAAGGGGGCCGCTGCTGTGGGATGACCTAGCCGCCTCCTCCCGCACTCGTGTCTCCGCCCCGTGCCTCCCCCGCGCCCAGCTCCTCCCGCCTCGCCGCCGCCTCTTCTCCCCTCCCGCACGCCTCCTCTCCCCTCCCCTCCCACGCGCCTCCTCTCCTCCCACCCACATCGCTGCCGCCGCCGCCCACCACCTCGAACGGCGCCGTCGGTGGCCAGATCCGCGGCAACATAGCCCCCCAACGACGACGAGCAGCAGAGGAGGGAGGACGAGGAGCATGACGGCGGCGGCCGGGGGGGGGGGAGCAGCAGTAGCAGGCCAAGGCGGAGCAGCAGCAGGCCTTGGGCGATGCCGACGAGCAACAGCGGAGGGAGGACGAGGAGCACGACAGCGGTGGCTGCGGGGAGCGGTGTACGGTGCTGGCACGGTCGTGCTGGAGCGGCTCGATGCGCCGGCCACGTGCGCCGAGGAGCCGGCAACTACCAGGGTTAGGGTTTCGGTTGTTGGCTCCAACACCGGCGGCTATGTCTGGTGATTTCATCCCCTCCCCTCCTTCATCCTCATCTCTCTCTCTCTCTCTCTCTCTCTCTCTCTCTCTCTCTTTCTCTCTCTCTCTATCTCTGACCACTCCTCCTCCAATCGTCTTGGCTTGCAGGTTGCCACCATCGTGGAGCTGGAGAAGATCATGGTGTCCCCAAACTTTTTAGGCTGCTGCTCCTGTGTCCATGGCGTCCCGGAGAAGCAAGGTGAGTTTCTGCTACTCCCTATACTGCTTGATATTACTATTCCTCCATTCATAGCAAGAGATGTGCTGCTGGTACTTCTGTTGTTATGTCTTGCTTTAGTTGCTAGCTTCAGTGTATTAACACGTTATTATATGCAGGGTTCTGCTGCTGGTATTGTCAAAGTGGCTGGGAGCTGTCATCTTCTTTTGCAGGTATTACCATGTCGTCATTATCCTTTTCAGAACAACTATTTTATTACTGTTCTCAGATCCCCATTGCCTAGGCATTATTCTCATATCTCTTCTTGCATTTTTCCATATATTATGAATTCTCAGGAGCCCACCACCGTGTCACTTTAGGGTGTTGTACTCTTTTCTTTTTTGTCTTGATTCTGGTAGGGGCCAAAAGAATTTGTGCTTGTTTTTAGTGGGGTGTGGACATATGCCTTTTATTTCTTGGCTGGACGTTGGTAGGAACCCTGCTGGTTTTGTTCCTTTTTGCATGCAGGAAGGCTAGGTCTTTGTAGAGGAGCTGTGGCTTCTTATTCGTTTACTACTCTAGCTAGGTTCCAAGGAAGGGGCTCTTTGGAGCTATCTTATTTTGTTAGTTGCTGTCCAGGGGAGCATTAGATCTAGAAACATTTTTTTCAAAGTATGCCTTCGTTGTCAAGGAGAGGTTTAGTCTTGAGGTCATATGCTAATTAGGAGTACCCTTGGAGATGCTTTGGTGCTTTGGTGTGCCCCGTTTGATTGATGTAGTAGGAAGTTTTGTTTGGGATGTGGTGATTGCTACACTTGGGTTACTGTGCATATATGATCACAAAAATCACTCGAGTTAGAAAAGTATCAGTCAATTTATAATCTTTGAATTTTGAACGCAGGAAATGTCTGACAATGATAGGATCCCGGAATGCGAATACTGCTGCGATGATCGGGGTATGTGCGACATGATGCCTCACCTGCAAAATGGTTGGTTCTTCACCATCAAGCTGGAAGAGACCTTCGATGTTTCTATGGTACGAAATGACAACAAGTATTTCTTCATAATTAATCATGACTTGTCATTCTTTGTTTCAACGTGTAATTTCTGTTTTTTTTTCAATTCCAGTAGTACATTCCCTGGCATGCAAGACCTTATGTTTTGGAGAAGTTTGGTTTCCAAGACTTTCAGAATATGGAGACGAGGAGAGCTCACCTCAGGACTACACATAGTTATGCTTTTCAAGTTAAGCTCTACAATGCGCGTAATAACTCCCATTTCGGTTGCTCAAATTGGTGAGCTCTCTGCAAGGCCTATGGATTTGCGGAGAATATGCAAATAACCTTTGATGTTCGTCCCGAAGATGAAGATATTGAATATAATATTGACATTTGGATCAATGTGGATATGCCTCCTGTTTTGCCTAAATGTAAGTTTGTCAAACTAATTTGTTAAGTAATTTATATTTTTTATTTAAAAATATTTGGTGTTCATCGCTACTAACTTGTTTATTTTTAATTGTCAGCTTATTTCTTATCTTCAATAAATACTCAGAAAGCTATGGGCAGGACGTACTACAGTTGTGGCTCTGAGCTTAATTGTGAGCAGAAAGGATATCTTGTCTCATTTATAGATGATGTTGACACTTTTAAGAACAACCACTTTATCAACCCAAATTATATTGGATACATGCCACTAGTCCATCAGTTGCATGATGGTAACTTCATTGCCAAAAACTTGGTATGATTTTGTTAATGATGGTAACTTCATTGCATACATTCTTCTTAAGTAAACTACATTGCTAACTATATATGTTACTATGTTGTTCAACAGAAGCTCCCAAGCGAGGTTGTTCCTCACATGATGCGCGCTTACCGAAGGGAGTATGTACATGGTTAGCTTATGGCCCTTTCCACCGATGGCTTACCAAAGTGCATACTCTATTTCATTGAAAGATGGAAGGCTTAATATCAAAGAATGGAGCAAAGTAATGAAAGCACGCACGCAACTGATTGGAGACAACATGAGTGTGCGCAAGTCAGAAGTTCGCGACAAGTGGATCTCCATTCTCCATTCTGGAGATGGACCAGTTTACCTGCTTTATGCTATTTTACTTAGGAGAGAGGAGTAGGTACTAGATAGTAAGATCAATTAGTTAGTGTTAATTATGACTATGATGATGATGATTAGTTGTTATTATGATGATGATGATGATGAGTTATGTACAATAATGTGTTAGCTAGAATGATGAGTTGTTATATGATTCATAGATGATGATGGGGAGGAGTTGTTATGACTATGATGATGATGATGATGAGTTGTTATTATGATGATGATGAATTGTAATTATAATCATGATGAGTTATTATATCATTGGATGAAAAAAACGCGGATTAAATTCAAGTGGATGGATCGAAACTGACCAAATTGGATTGATAGGATTAGTAGGACGACGTCTTTGGATCCAACTTGGTCACCTTGGATCCATCCACTTGAATCTAATCCATGTTTCTTTCATCCAATGATAGTTGAGCACTTGGGTTATGAAAAGAGAGGTAGAATCGATATGTATTGGTTGCCCCCTGGTTGTCAGCTAAATGAAGGTGGTGCTAGGCTTTTGTCCAATGATGTTGACGTAGATTGTATGTATCTAACGCTTAATCGAGGGCACCAATTTCAAATGATATACCTCGATCATTTGGACAGCCATATTTCTGGAGGAGGAGCTGGATGGGATGATGTTGTGGCTAATCCAGTAACACAAATGCCAGTTGTTTTCAGTCTAATGAAGAAGTCAAGCAATGCAAATGATAACAGAGATGTCAATGAAAGCAACACATCTTGTAGTGTTGTGGATGAAAGTCATGAAATTCAGAGTCATGACCAATTCTTTGACAGACTGAGACCAAGAAAACAAAATATAGAAGAGCAGGAAGAACAGTATGCAGATTCAGATACTTCTGACAGTGATTATATTCCTGAAATTATTGACAGTGACTATGACTTGGAGGATGGGGATGAGGATTTGTTGCAGGAGCAGCTACACCCTCTGCAAGATAGGAAAGGGAAGAAGGTGGTGGAAGAGTGCAACTCTGAAGATGAGGAATTGGATGCTCCAGATTCAGATCAAGATGAAATGAAATTCAATTTCAAATCATTTACAGCTGCTGATATGCGTGAGCCCAAGTTCCATGCAGGCCAATTGTTCTCTTCAGTCGAGCTCTTGAGGAAAGCAGTTAGAGAGTACAGTTGCAAAGAGAGAGTGAACATCACATTCCCAAAGAATGACAAAACAAGGCTTGGTGCAAAGTGTGAGAAAGGATGCCCATGGTATCTTTATGCATCTTGGGATAATAGGACAAATTCGATAATGGTGAAGACATTCAATGGTGAGCATACTTGTGAGAAGAAGTGGCAAGTTACAGCCTTTACAGCTAGGTATATTGCTCACAAATTTGTTGACAAGATTAGGGCATGTGAGAGGATTTCATTGAAGGCCTTAGCAGGTTTTGTGCAAGAAGATTGGAATATGACAATTAAAAGGGGCAAGTTAGGGAGAGCTAGGAAGATTGCATATGATATGATATATGGTGATGAGATTGCACAATACAACTTATTGTGGGACTATGCAAATGAGCTGAGGAGATCTAATCCTGGTAGCACTTTCTTTGTTGAACTTTCAGAAGAGGGGCAATTTCAAAAATGTTACTTCTCATTTGATGCATGCAAAAGGGGCTTCTTATCTGCTTGTAGGCCTATCATTTTCCTCGATGGCTGTCACTTGAAGACACAATATGGAGGTGTTCTTTTAAGTGTTGTAGGAATGGATCCTAATGATTACATAATTCCTGTGGCTCATGCAGTAGTGCAAAGTGAAGATACAAAAGCCTCGAGATGGTTCTTGACTGCATTGAAGCAAGATCTTGGCATACATAACACAGATCTCTGGACCATCATGTCTGACAAGCAAAAAGTAATTCCTTTGCATTTTTTGCTTATTTCAGTATGTATCAGAACTTATGTGATTTCCTTTGCATGTTTATAATGTGTGAAATGTCATTGTTTTTGTAGGGTTTACTGAAAGCAGTGAAGGAATTGTTCCCACTTTCACCACACAGATTCTGTGTGAGGCATCTGTGGCAGAATTTCAACAAGAATTTCAAGGGAGAGGCCTTAAAGAACCAGCTATGGAAATGTGCTAGAAGTACTACAGAGGGAAGGTTTAGGGAAAATATGAACCAAATGTTAGTTCTGACGAAAGAGGCCCATGACTGGCTGGATGAGTTGGATCCTAAAACATGGGTCAGGGCTTATCAAAATGATTTCCCAAAGTGTGATGTGCTGCTCAATAACAATTGTGAGGTGTTCAACAGGTACATCCTGGAGGCTAGGAAGATGCCAATTATAAGCATGTGTCAGAGGATCAAGGGCCAAAACATGGGAAGGAATTATCGAAAACAACAAGAGGTCTTGAAGTGGCATGGTACTATTTGTCCAAAGATAAGAAAGAAATTGGATAAGAATATTGAATTTGCAAGAACTTGTCATGCTGCACCAGCTGGAAAAGGGTTGTTTGTAGTCAATGATAGAGGTATGGACTTCAGTGTGGACACAAGAATGGAGAGGTGTAGCTGCAAAAGATGGGATTTGTCAGGTATCCCATGTTCTCATGGAGTCTCTGCTCTTAGATATGACAAAATACCACCAGAATCAAGGGTGAACTCTTGTTACTCTATTGAGACTTATTGCAAGGTATATGAGCACATTATCATGCCATGCAATGATGTGAGTGAGTGGGCTAATATGAATGGCAGAAAAATCATACCACCACCACTTCAGAAAAAGAAAGGAAGACGGGCAAGGAATAGGAGACAACAACCAGAAGAGAAGCAGGGAAAGAGAGGTGTGAAGATCAATAAGGCAGGTGCAGTCATCCATTGTGGATATTGTGGAGGTGCTGGTCATAACATAAATGGTTGCTTGGACTGGAAGTTAGGGTTGAAGCCTAAGAAAAAAACAAGAAGCCATAGAGTTCGAGCTGAGCCAGATGTGTCATCTTCAGATGAAGAAACAATAGGCCTTACTCAGGTAAATCTCGAGATCAAGAAACAATAAATCTGTTACTCATAGAACATCATTTAATGCACCAATAATCTTTCTGCATTATTACTTTCCAGGAAATTAATCTTCAGACAGCTGGTGTTCTTAACCATGAACAACCTTTGTATCATTCAGAGATGCTAGCTACTTTAACACAGGAAGTAAGTTTAAAAACTGCTTGCACGTACTCTTTTTGCGCAAACTCTATTTACACACAACATGTATTGATTCTGAGTTAAAACAATTGTTAACTAATGCAGAGGGAATCAAGGCAGAGAGAGGAAGTTGTGCATGGCCCACTACCTGAGAATGCTTTCATACAGCAGCAAGCCCTCTCACAGCCTCCAATTCAACCTACTACAGCAACAAAAACTGGTGATGTGCACAGGAAGAGAGAGGTTGTTGCACTTGCCAGACTTAGAGCAGCAGCCGAGAGAAGAGAGATAGCAGATCAGGCCAAGTTTGATGCAGCCATTGCGAAGTTAAAAGAAGAAGAGGACAAAATCAAGTTGTCTGCTCAGAAGAAGAAAGATGACCTACTAGCAAAGAAACATGTTGCAGAGGAGAAAAAGAAGGCTGCACTTGAAGAAAAAAGAATTGCTGCAGAAGAGAGGAGGAAAGCTAGTGAGGAAAAGAAAAAAAAAGGCCCTAGAGGATAAACTGGCCATGGCAGACAAAAGGAGAGAAGCTATGGAGAAAAGGAAAAAAGAAGCAGAAGAGGCAAAAAGAATTAAGGCAGAGGAAAGACAAAGAATTGTTGAAGAGAAAAAAAGAGTTTGCAAGACTAAATTTGATGCAGAAGAGGCATTGTTTCTTATAAATCAAGCAGATGAGATTGATAGGCAGCAATCATTTCTGCAAACACAGGAGACAGCAAGGCAAAGAGCTTGGGAGCAGCAGACTGTCCAGCAGGCAGCTTTGCAGGACGCAGATAAGAGGAAGGCACAACAAGACAGAGAAGCAATGGTGGAGGAGCAGAGGATGAATGCATGTCAGTCCAAAACTACAACAATGAAGAGAACTGGAGCAAGCTCTAGTCAAAACAGGAGAACATTTAAAAAACCAAGAAAAGTTAGCATGTTTGATGAACTTAGGGGTGGTTGAAAATTAACGAAAAGTGGAGGTTTCATTTTGTGTTCTGTTTGTGATCAGATGTAGAACGTGTTAATGAACATGTTCTGCTCGTGATCATGCTCCAGATCCTGCTGGATAGCTTTTGTAATATGCTTTCTTTTGTAGTATGTAAACTGGATGTAAGACTTGTTATATGCTCCAGAATATAATGGATAGCTTTTGTAATATGCAAACTGGATGTCAGACTTCTTATATGATTACTTCTGTAGTATGTAAACTGGTTGTTGTTATATGCTCTCTTCTGTAATATGTAAACTGGGTGCTGTTATTTGGAGATATGACAAATGAGGTGCTTGGAAGGATTAATGCCATAACTGTATGTATAGATACAAAAAAGAATTGCATATTCAGGAGCGGCATTTTCATAATGATAGAAGTGACAGTGAGCTCCATTTTCATAATGATCAACAACTTCCAACATAGCATGAGATCCATACATAGATAGTCTGTCAAGCACTGAATATTACATACCAAATTCACAAAAGAGGCACCCACATAATATATAACTCAGTGACATACATAATACTACAGCAGTTCACAAACTACATAGATTGAATACTACAGATACTCCAACTAGTTAGATAGATAGATAGCTCAATCCTCATTGCCATCGACTTTGCCAAGCACAGTGCTGAATTTGTGCGTCCGTGTCAGCTCTTCCCCTTCGTTCGGAAGCCATGCATCCGGCAGGTCTTCGGCGAGTAGAGGACCACGATCAGTCACCTCCTTGATGTGACAGATGACAGGATACACCAGCGTCTTCTTCTTCCTCGGCGACGATGGCCCGTAAGACGACACCATTTCCATCGCCACAAACTCTTCAACTGATTGCGGAGGAGGATCTGTACAGAGCGCAAGCTTAGGCTCGACAATCTCCACGTCCAGCATCTTGCCCACTTTCGACGGGTCACGAATCCATGCGATTACCTCAAGCTCGCGCCTGTTCTTTGGTCGTATGATCTCTATCAGGTCGCCGCCTAAATCCTTCAGAACACTTTTCACTGACTGCATTGACCAAGCCTGATCTGGGAGCCCTTCCAAACTGAGCTTCGTTTTGTACTCCAGAGCATCCGGAGTGGCGCGAATCTCTCTTACCCAGCGCTGAAACTGGATCCACCGGCGGCAACACTTGAACTTCATCGACGATTGCAGCACCATCGTGCACTTTTCCTCCGTTGAGAACAACAACCATAGGTCATGCGGGGGGCAAGCGACCTCAATGCTCACCTCCGACTGCAGCACACCACAACGGGCCTCGATGGCGGCCAGCAGATCAGCCGGCGTCACTGCCTCCTCGCCGTATCCTACCACCGTGGCCAGCAGAACCAAATTTCCGTACCGACCCTCAAACGCATCCATAGATGGCGTCCGGGCCAGCATGACACGGCTCCTCTCCGGACGGAGAGACGGCTCGCCCCGACGCCATACCTCCTGCGGATAAGCCCTCTCCAGCAAGCTGCGCCCGGATCCATCACCGGCGACGACCGCCGCCGCCGTGCTGCCGCCGTCTTCGCTCTCAACGTCGACAGAAATGGTGGTGGAGGTCATGCTAGCGCCGCCCATCGCCACAGGAGAAGCTAGGGATTGCAGGTGGATAGTTTGGGAGATTGGGGATTTTTTCACCGACGAAGCGGCTCGGCGTCTTATCCACTCCAAGTGTACTGACGGGTGGGCTCCGCGCTGACTGGTGGGCTCCCTTCTGACGAGCGGGCCAGGCGCTGACATGTCATACGGGCGTATCCTGTGTACGCACGCGACGTGTAGACGCAGGACTGGCCGTCCAACATCCAGGACCGTATTGGGGACGTATTTCCCCGTATCAGGACCGTAGTGGATCAGTTCTCAACTTCCGGGACCGAGTTGGACATCACCGGCAACTTCCAGGATGATACGTGCAATTATCTCCAATGCTGCTGGTGTCTCGTCTCTCGCGCGCAGTAAAGGAGGAGGAGGATAGGCGGCACGCTGTGTTGCAGGCTTGCAGCGGTCGATTGGACTGGACGACGAGCTGCGTAGCCTTTTCAGGTGCGCAGCCTAGCTAGGTTGGAATCCATGGAGCTGCACTTTGACTGAACTTAATAAAAACTCTCCCACCTCCATACAAAAATATAAGTTTAGCTTTAAAATCCTTAGAGCATGGTTAATAGTATAGCCACTGGCTATAAGTCAATGCCATGTCATCTACAACCCATCTTATAGTCAACATCTCTACTCTTAATGGAGCAGTTACTAGTCTCCACCGGTCAATTTTCGTCCCACCACTTTCGTCCGGTTTTTTTCGTAGGTTAACCGTCGTAGATTTTTTTCGGTCCTCCTCCCACCTTCCACGATCCCCTGGCACCTAAGAAAAAAATACGACCGACAACCCATCGCATGAACCAGGGAGCGAAGCCACCTCGCACAAACGAGGCTGCTCTCCTTCCGCAAACCCTAGCCGCCGCACAAGGGAAGAGACGAGGGATAGCAGGATGCACGCTGCGCCGAGACGTGTCCGCCGCCGCCCTCTCCGCACCCCATTCCCCACCTCCTCCGGTCCTCGCCTACAGGTGCTCCTCCGCGACGGCAGCAGCCCTCCAGGTGCCGCCGGCCCAGGCACGCCGCCTGCTTTGCATGCGCCGCCGCCAGCCCACGCACGCCGGTCAAGGCCTTGCCCCAGGCCACGGTTGGGCGCCGTGATCACTCATCTCCTCTCTGTGGCACCATCTCTCTCAGATCCAGGCTGCTCAACACTGTCGAGCCCCAACCAGAGCGCCCGTGCCTCACTCTCCTCGTGCGTCATGACACTGTTTTCACCCCGTAGGGCCACGCGGGCCCGTCGCCGCCATCCTCACAAGTCGAGCCAGGTTGAAGGATGGCCGTCCGCCAGCTGCGAGATCCATCCACCCAGTTTTGCATCCATCAAGCATCAGCCACCAGGTAGTATAGATTTCTCCTTTGATTTAGCTGGAGATGTCGCTGCTGTTTGTTTGCCTCATTTTCTCCGGCCGGCGCCGACCTGCTCGACTAGACCCCTGATTTTTATTTGGTTTTTGCAGTGATCTGCGATGAGGCGTGGTACGACTCCTTCAGCATGTTGGGAGACTCGGCCGGCTCCAAGGACGACAACGATTACTCCAGCATCAGTGGAGGTATTCTGCTCGATCAGTTTCTCATGCCCTGCAGTGCAGTTTCAGGCTCGCAGTGTACTCAGCAACAGATGCTCCCCATCCGTGTAAATCCTGATCCTCTCCCCGTCTCCCGGAAGACATCACTGGCGGCACAAACGCGTTGCCGTGCAAGGACGCGGTGTGCTTGGTGGACGCAGAGGCGTGCCAGGGTGACTCCTCCGACCCCAGGTGAAAAGCGAAGATCCGGATGCTGCTGCTCATGTTGTTGTTGGTAGCCTGAAAGAACGGCAGACCGCGGCGTCGTGCTGGCCTCGGCCTTTCCCGGGCTTGGTCCCGAGCTACAAGGTCCAGAGGATGTCGGTCACCAGGTTCCCCGCACCACCCGAGGAAGAAATCGGCCATCGTCAGGCTCTCCTTCCGGAGGAGATCGTACGAGGGCGATGAAATGACCGAAATGAGTGAGTCAACAAAAGCACTTTCATCTACTTATCCAGCAGTACCATTTAAATTGTTCATCAGCATTTCGTTTATGCTTTGCTGACAAAACTGACGATAAATTCAGCTGGCTCGACGAAGTACCTGTACCCGCCGAGAGCGGGCCTGAGGCTGCCGTATTCGACCGACGAGAAACCGTCGGAAGGCTGCTGGTAGGTCCTCGAGCCGTCGGTGTTCAGAGTCAGAGGGGGGAAGGCTTCTTCAAGTAAGAAGCAATGTTACTGAGACTCCTGATATTCATTCATCCACTGTGTATTTCTTCTATCAGGATGCCTGACTGAATCTTTTGAAATTGATTGCAGAGACAACAGGAAATCCCTAGCCCCAAACTACTCCCCTACACCCCGATTGAAGCAGACATGTTTGCCCGCGCAAGGAAGGTGTGCCACATTGCGCTCCCGTCGCTGAATCCCCATGACTCCTTCCATTCGCTTCTCATTGTGAGCGTTCAAGTAATTTTCTCATGTTTCTTCACCTACTTAACCAAGTAGTGTTGATTGCTTAGTACATTTTTTTGAGAAAAATGATTTCTTACTCTGAGCTTAAGAGGTTATTAAATGATCTGTACAGTTGCCTACCTATCCCACTACCATGTTTGGTGAGAATGACAGCGACGGTGTAAGCCCGGTCCTGTATTTGAAGATATTCAACAGCTTCGACAAGGAGATTTCTCCTCGGCTCAAGGACAGCATCAAGGTAAGCCAAATTAATTGCATTTCCATGGCATCATAATATAACCCATTTTGAGTACGCCTGAACAAATTTCTGATGAGTTCATGGTTATACAGAGTGTGATGAATGAGGAAACGAAGAAGGTCAAGGGGTTCCCGGGGGACAACAACGTGCCCTACACAGAGAGGCTGAAAATCCTAGCCGGCAGCTCAGCACCCTCAAGACCTTCAGAAGCCGGTGTTGTCTAGATCCTAGCACAAGTTCTACAAGGTAGTAACCAGTTATACATGCTTCCTCACATCTCCATCAACCCATATTTGCTCAAATTCCTAAGTTCTTGATGCACCCCCAGTCCCGACTGAAACATCTGCATCTGTTCATTGTGATGTAGGGATCCATCGCCAGCGTCGTTCATTGATTCAGATCCATTGTGCCATTGGAATGACTTGGATTCTGCCGTTGTCACCAGCCCGAGGTTCAGATTCTAGACCTTGGCTACTCAGCTAGAAGCTATGTCAGACCAACTTCATTTAGTTCTTGAGATTTTTTGTGGCTTTGGATTTATAGTCTACGAGCAATGCTCATGCTTCTGTGATTCCTTCCAGCTCTAAAATACATGTATGCTTTTCTCTATGATGTACTACTAAACTATATGTGGCCATCATATTTTAGATAAATGATGATGTGGTAATGCACACCTTTTAAATGCTGCACGTGTGGTTCAGTAAATCCTCACTATCATGTGTTGTGGAGTCCGTGTTGTTTTTAGAGCTTGAAGTAAGCAGAACACTGAATATATCTTTAGGGCGGAAGATATATTCAAAGTCATCTCTTGTACTAATGTTCAGGGCAATGGGCGCTTGATATTTTAGGGCGGAAGGCTGAAGCAAAGAAAGTTGTGATTCTTTAGTATATTTTTAGATTTGCGGCTCTTTGAGCTGTGCTACATTTGATTCGAGACCCGGATGAGGTCGGTTAAATTAGGATTAAAGTCTGCACAATAACTAGGAACAGCAAACAAGCAAGGCTATTCAGATGAAGTCTGCACTTAATACTATAGGTTTCCTTTTGGGCTCCTGTACAACTTCGCTAGCATCATAAATTAATTGTGGGATATAATGCACAGTAGTAGCTTCTTCTGTTTATTGTGGAAATCTTCTTAGTTTATAGGTTTCCTTTTCATCTCTTGTACTAATGTGTAGGTATGACATGGTGCTTTTTTTAATCTCTTGCAGATGTCAATATTTTTTCTACAGTTACATATATACAACTGAATCACAAAGGATTTTATTTTTGATTAGGTACACCATAGAATAGTCTCACATCTTGGTTTATTTATTACCTTGTTTAAATATCAACCAACATGCTTGTCAAAATTATAATTTGTTATCTGCTTGCCTCAAGGCAATATTCTCCCAAGATATCTCTCTCTCTCTCTCTTTGTGTGTACTTGGACAGAAACACTCCCATACCCGAGGTCTCAGTTAATGTACTGCTGTTGAATTCTTCTGTCACTTTTGATACAAAGTTATAGCTATACTTTCATTTGCCAAGAAGATAAAATAGGTTAAATACTGTGATTTAGTTACTTTCAGATTTTGGTATCTTTTGAGAAGTGCTCCACAAATATGAACGAAAGGAGCTTGTATTTGAGGTAATAGTCTAGGAAGTTTTATTTAAGATATCATCTGTGTCAACGAAAAATAGTCCGGCCCAACCAATGGATGGATGGGGATGAAACTCTAGACCAACACCCACCCATGGATGGATGGGGATGGGGCGACGACGGCGGAGGTGGCGGCCTTCTCTCGGTGCTTGCTGATGTGGTGGACATCGACGTCGGTGAAGGGTTGCAGCACGTAGACATCAAAGGTACTGACGGCCTCCATCCTCCTCCCCTCGCCTCCCCTCCCCTCAGTTCATCTTCTTCTTCAGGATTTTTTGATTTGATCCGTGCGGTTGGTTTCTGCACGCTGCGGGTGTGACGGAGGAGCACCATGGCGGGCGTGCAGGCCATGGCTCGCTATGGAAGGCCCTTCCCTTCCCTCTCTCTATTCGGGCCATGCTCAGGTAGTCTTTTCTCTTCTCTTCCCGCAAAAAAAGTCTTTTCTCTTCATGATCTGAACATGTTGGAGGCCATTATTTCTCCTCTGCCATAGTTTGCTGCTACTGCCATGTTAACTGAGAGTTGGTAGCCAATATCAAGTGATTTGGAATTTTTGTTGATTTGAACCGTAAATGTGATGATTGATCACAATTGTCATATGATCACAATTTCTCCTCTGCCATTATTCGTGCCTTTGTTAATACTTGCTTACTTCTGAAACCAGGTATGTGAATTTGAGGTGATCGTTTTCTTGCTTACTTCTGAATCCCGGTATCTGATTTTGAGGTGATGGTTCTCCATATTACATTGCTATGTTAATCCCTTACCTTAGCTGTTACTCTTCCCTTTGTCAGGTTCTATTTTAACATTCGTTATTCTTTGGGGGATTTTTTATGGATTAATCCAGTTCCAACTGTTAATCAAGACATTGAGTTGAGAGATGCAATATTCATCAACATGTTTATAGGCTTGTTGGTAGCAGAATCTGCATAGAATTGTATTATCTTGTATAAAGACTTAGCTATGGTGCTTGGCACATAATTTTTTTTATTTTTGCTTCAGAAGGAGTTGTGCAAGATGTCAACATTATTGCGAAGATGAAAAACTTCTACCGAAGGCTAAAAGCTTTATAGTTTTGGGATTCACCGGATGGCTTCCATGAAACATCATCTTTTCTTGAGGTATCCAATGTTTCATATCTGTACATGCTGCTGCAGTTTCTTAAGAGATATATACATATCAGTTTCATCAGAAAAAATAGGCATGCTTGCTTTGTAAAGGACAGTGACATTTGCCTGATGTTATCTGGTAACCCTTAAAAGGAGGGAAACACCTGTTGTAGCTTTTGTTCATTGACCATTTTTCCTCCTCAAATCCGCTGAAGCTGAATAAAGTATCTTATTGAAGATTTCCTTGCTCCAGTAGATCTGAAAGTAGTAGTTTAAGACCTTCATGTCTGTAGCAGTGTTGACGCCATTGATATATTATGGGAACTGCTTTGAGCAAAAATAATCTAAGTGATATATCTTTCGTATCATCTTGTTACAAAGAAGAGCATGGAGTGGCGACGGTTATAGCAGGAGCAGGGCAGCCACAGCTTCTCCTTATTACAAAAACATTCAGAAACGAAGGGAAGATAGCCTATAAACCGAGGATAAAATATTTCTGGTCAGGGACTGCCAAAAGTTAAATACGTGCCATCTACTTCGATTCTGGTATATGCCTCTCTTTCTTCTATCATTTATTGTTGCTTTGTTTCAACTTTCTTCTGTAGATTTTCCATCCCGCAAGTTTCAGTGTCCCAAAGTTGGTTTCAAAACTTCAGATCCACAAGATTGATAAGATGTGATATATTTTTGTGATGTTTAACTCGGTTGTCTCTGTTTACTTAGGAGTGGAGTTCCAACTCTGCCGATAAAACAAGATTAAGTGGTAACGATTGAAACTCTTTTGCATGTAAATGTTTAACTGAATCATTTAATATGGTCTAAACTTCTTTAGCTTGCAACTATTTAATCAAATTATTTTATGTGAGCTATCACAGTGACACCATACCTTGAGTACCACTTAGTACATATATATGAAAAGATTATGATAATTGACCTTTCATTATCGGATCTCATGGCAATCATGATATTCTGGCCCTGTTCGGCAAATCGCCATGGAGCGGAGCCAGCGGAGCGACCTTCCAGCCACTCCTCAAATTAGAACTAGATCCTGCTCCGCTCCGGCGTGGAGTTGGAGAGTGGAGAGAGTCCAAACACCCCCTCTATTTTGCAGCTTCAAATTTAAGATATAGTATTTGCTTCACCAGCTACATAATTGTACTGATACAACTGGAACACCATAGTTAGATTTACCATAAAAATATATTCTAAGCATAGTTTTATTACATTTTAGAATTATGACTGCAGTGGTATTTTGTGACTTGTGAGTGTCAGGTTTGATGCATAAAAACAATGTGGTGTATTTGTTATGTGCCATTCTGCTCAAGAACCTCACCCCCATCATGCATTTTTCCCTTTCATTTGAGTTAGTAAAGTGGTTTCTGAATCTGTTCGAAGTTTCCCTTTCATTCTCAATGCGGTCGGACCTGATTAAATAGCCTGTTCTTCCTTCTTTGGGTAAGATATGGAAATCTGTATTACACTAATTAGGAGAAGCAAATCATCCACCTTTCGTACCTAAACTAATTCTTCGTTCTTCGGTTATGTCTTACAAAGCTGTACTACGCGAATTGGTTGAAGCAAGCAGTAATTCTGTACCATACAATTAGCAAGGAAGGTTGCACCAATATCTGATCTGGGTTGTTAGTGTCTACCCATTCATGGATTGGCATTCATCACTTTGGCAATCATCCATGGTTCTTGTGAATTGTAACTGATTTGAAATGAATGCCTAATCCAATTTTATATGCAATTATGATCAGTTTGAATCGCACCAACTAGCATAGCTATTGAAGATCCATTTATTCGTTTACCTCCGTCTGAAATTTCGAGCTTTTCTATAATTTCTCCATATTAATAGATTATATAACATTAGTTTGGACACTGAAGTTACACAACTGCAGACTATGAACCTGAGATGCACTGCACGGAGGATGAATTTTACCAAAGTAACTCTGGCCCCTGCAACTGTAAGGTCTGTTCTTCCTCTACCATCCTCTAGGTTCCTATTTTCAATGTTATTCAATGATGCATGAACGTTGCTCGGATTGTTGGATTCTTTGATGTTATTTGTTGGATTCAATGATGCATGAACAGAGCTGAAACACAACACTTTCCAATTTCGACTGAACAACACAAAACTAGATTGTAGTGTTCTTTAAGCCAATAGCTTTATTCATGCAAAGAACAAAGGGTTCATAATGATGCAGCGATGAAAAATAATAATCTGAGTACATATTGACCTTCTCACTGATCATGGAAAGAGGTAACCAAGGTTTTTGATTGGCTACATAGTAGTATTATGGTAGTTTTGACAAACATGGTGAGAGTAAGTTATGCAGACATCATGCTTCTTAGGTTTAATTATATTGTTGTATGTTTTGATTTTTAGCCTCCTTAGCCAGGCACCTTGGAAACGATGGAAAGGATTCTGGTGGAAGGATGATGAGAAGCTGGGCATGGCCAGTTGCACCAAAGCATGAGAAGGCTGTGAGAGAGGTGGTGGAGATGGTGAAGATATCTTGTCCGATGGAAGATCAAGGTAACCAGATCAGATGTACCATAGGCTTTATTTCCTCACAACGACCATTTATGCAATTTTCTATTGACATATACCATTGGGGAAAGGAAATCTTCACATGACTTTTTACAATACCTTCTGTTATGTTGTAAACGTGTTGGTAGTACCATGTATCATCTGGCATTTAAAGAATAATTAATTGTAATGTGGCATTGTCTGTCACTAGATACGGATTTGCCTTTTGTTTCTATTTTGTCAGGAAGAATCATGCATGAGAAGGATAAAGCTCTTTCCTGTATCGGTTTTTATATCTGGGAAGATTATTACTGGTTGTGCCGCCATGACATGTGTGAATGAGGTAAAAGCAAAGAAATCAGAGAAATGGTTGTAGCCAAAGTCATACATATTCATTAAGTCTCCTAGGAAGATCTCCTTCGTCGTCTCTTTCATATTTCATATCCACGGGTCACATGGAGGGTGATAGCTCTCAAGTGTATGTAAGGTTTACGAGTCGATGAGTCGTTCTGAGGTTGAGACTCATAGACTAATCGTCCTTGGACTCATAATCCATGAGTGTATGATAGTGTACAATGTGTGGTATGTAGCTTCAACATTTTTAGGTGCTGGTAATTTTTGCTGCCACTGGCCCATTGCGTTTATCTGCTTCCTTCTACATAAGATAATCATGAGCTATGTTAGTGTCTATCACTTTTTTAAAGTAGAAACAACTTGGAGAAAAAATATGTCTGGTCTATTAAATTTCTCTATATAAACCGAAGCATGGTTCTGCCAGCCATGAATTTTGCAGTGTAATAATTTTTAGTAAGTCCTTTCCAACCTTTTCGTGTTCATATTTAAGCCTGACTAAATTATGTGGTGCATCATATTTGTGCACATATTAACTACACTCTCCATTCATGAAATTGGGTATAAATTTTGTAACACTATTTAGACCAGTTAGCCCCTGGAGCCTGCGCAAGTGGGAGCTATATGCACCGGGCTGCCTCTATTTTTTAATCTTGTGGTAGTTAAGCATTTCCAATTTCTAATAAAGAAAGCCTCCAAGTATCTAACCATAGAGTAGTGCTCTCAAGTTACAAGCTACGCACACTCTTTTGTTACAGAGCTTTCAGGTGTTGCTGCTAAAGAAAGCCTGCCCTTAATAAGTATACAAAGAGCTCCTGTCTACTGGGGCAGCACTCTGGGTACATGGTCGAATGCACTTGTATCAAAAACAATTCTTTAGCTTGTAAGGACACGTATCCATGAAATTTTTATATGCTCAAAATGATACTCCTTGCTGAGGACTAGACATTAACTGAAACATGAATGGTGTTAATCTTTACATTTCATATGTCTAACTAAGAAGACGGAGGGAACACACAATTCTGAAGTTTTCTGTAACTGTATTATGCATGTGTGTACCTTCCTCTCACTTTCCCTTCCCCTTTCCCTTCGTTAGCTACTCCTTTTTCGCATTTCTACCTCATGCGCCCTTTTTCATTTCTACAATTTGCACGGAAGAGAAGTGTGCCAAATAATGGATTCACCACAGTGACAAATCGCAATGTTACTTGTATAGAAGCTCACAAACCGAGAATGTTGAGTTTCTGAAAACCATAAGCATGTTATTATAGCAGCTCTGTTCATTTTCTTGTAATGACTAATGCTTTCAGATCCTTCTTGGGCATGAAATAGTTCCAGAAACCAAAAGCCTGTTGTAAATTATATCAGTTCTCTATTTTTTTTGTAATACCTAATGCATTCAGATCCTATTTGAATCACAGCAAAACTGTAGCGGAAATAGAAGTACGAGTATCAGATAGCCAGGGCATGAAAGTGTTCACTGATATGTTACATGTACCCAGTTGTACTATTTTGCAATGCTTGAATGCTTACAATACAGATATTTTATTGGTTACATTTGAATGCTTATCAATAGTGCATGTGTGATTCCCTAGGGCTAACCGAACAAGTAGATGAGATATATGAGATTAGAAGGGAAGGGAATTATGGGGAGCGGGTGCCAGGAGGGATATGAGAACAAAATAAAAGCACGAAGGCGAATGTAATTAATTAGATATTTCCAAATTATTACACATGTAGATCCGTCGACCCCGAGCTCATCCCATGCGGCCTCGAGGAGGAGATGACCATTCGACTTGCGCTCCGCCACGCCCGGGAGGATGCCCGTGCACGGCTCTGCTCGGACTCCATCCATCGGGAATCCGTTGCGTCCGCCCAAATGGTGCATGGATCCGTCCCTAGGCCATCCATAGCTACCTCGCCGGAGGCCGTGCGGTCCGTCTGGCGTCCGAACGCACTGGCGGATGCACAACCCCTTAGTTGGTGCACCAAGCATCGGGACGCACCATGGGCCTCGTCCGACGAGGCCATGGCACGGCATGCCCGCCGTGCAAGGCATCGGGCGTGGGAGGCGGCGGCAGCCCTCGCGGAGGTGGACGTCCGTGAGGCAGAGTCGCATTCTCTGACGCCCCATATGGCGCATCAATCCGGGCGCCGCAACCCACATCATGGTGGTCGTCGGCGGCTCATCCCTGGATGGATCCATCATCGATCTGACGTCCATCGGCACGCAGCGAGATCCGGGCTCCGACGAGGAAGAGTAGGGCATGGGAGACAACGGCGACTTCAGTCTCGTGAGCCTGCGAGTGTCTCATGCCCTACTCTACTTTGCCGGCGACCGGGCCAACACTCTGGGGAGCGCAGCCGGCCGTCGGACATGGCCTAGGCGGAGCCGGCGGGCGGGAGCGAAACCGGACGAAGCCCCAGTCAAAGATCGCCGCGTTGCATGTAATATTATGTATTTGAGGTTTTTAATTTAAGATATTCAGATGTGGAATGCATTTTCTGAGGGGTGACCGGTCACTGTCCACGAACACGCCCGGGCGTGTTTGCAGACATTTGAGGGGTCAGATTTGACAAGTCCGGCTATAGATGTTTCTTAGTGGAGCAAGAAGATGTTGACGTTTGTTGGGTTGTGGTGTAGGTTGGGATTATGGACTTAAAATGCATGAGCCTTGGCATTTGTCGTCGTTGTGGACTAACGAATTGCTTATTGCCTCTAGGTATGAACATCTCTGGATCCTTCTGTTCTTTGGATCCATTGTTTTTTGTGCATATAGAAGAGAGAAGTCAACAGAAAGCACTTCAAAAATAATGGTTCAAGGAAGAAGATTGATTTTGTGGTACAAAAAGGGTGGCTATGTTTCATTAAAACATGTCATTTGATGTACGTTATCCTTCCAAAGCTTTATTTTTGACATATAATATATATTGCTTGTGCAGGATGGTTATAAGTTGAGAAATAATTTTTATTACAAATGCTAAAATACCGTGGAAATGAAGCTTAAGACAACATATGTGACGTTGTAAGGTAATATATTAATCACATCAAGTATCTTAGTTTGTAACATATAATTATTTGGATCATTGTTCTCTATGTATATATCTCCGAGTTACATTGCAGATGAGATGGATTTCAATTATTTTTTAATTGTTGTAGGCTATCTTTTCTCTACATCCAAAATATAATATACATTATATGCGCAATCAGATAAAATCTATACATGCAAAATTTAATATGCATTATATTTATAGGTGCAATAAAAAACATTAAGAGCCCGTGGCAACGCACGGGCGTTCTACTAGTGTATAATAGTAAATCAAAAGAGTGTACTACTTTTTTGTTATAGGGTCCATCTTTCATTTTCATAAAGTGCCTAGAAGCACGTGTTAGAGTTGGCTCTTCACGATGAGCCCGCTTACCTTCTCTCTCCTCTTCTTTTTCTTTCAACATAAATATACTAGTTTATTCCTTATAGCCCGCTGACTTAGCTCTATTGTATTTGCTCTTATATATAGACACTCAAGTAGTAGTATGTATTTCTTTTGATCCTTACCAAGTGTCTCAGTTTTAAACTAAAATTAAACTAATCTTACTTCAACCAGGTCGTGCCATGATTTTTTTTATAAAGGGCAACTTTACTATCTCAAAATGTAACATCAAGCGGATACAAAACATTATGAGAAAAACCCGGTCTCTGCATAACTATAACGCACACAGCCAAATCCAGAAGTCTAACAAAAATTGATAAAATAAAAAACAACAAATCGGCAATGGTAGAGTCCTATAGACCGACACTATGCCTATGTCGAAGGGGTGGTGGATCGATCCGTATGTTATGCTGTCACCCATGTTGGGAGAAAACCTCCGTAGTCACCTGCTCCAATCGCGTACACACCGCCATGAACAGTGATTGGTTCTTCGGCCATTGTAGCATAGACCATGTACATAGCGAGTGTGTGTATCGAAAAATAACCTGCAGAGGAGAAGCATATTTTTCATTAAAACCAAATCATTTCTACATAGCCAAATCGACCAAATTAAGGCATATGCTTCCACTCTTATTAGCGTTTTGAACCTATTTGTAATACCGTCCAACCAATGACCAAAACTATTTACAACACTTGTGGGCGGATACAATTTTAATGCTATTTGAATGGTTGGCCACGTAAAACGTGCGGTTTGCATTGAAAAAAGAGGTGTTTGATTGTCTTGTTGTGGGTACAAAAAGAACATTTCTTACTTCCTCACCGGTTGCGTCGTGTGAGGTTGTCTTTGGTTAACATATCTCCCCTATGAAGATACCTCATGAAGATTTTCACTTTTAGTGAAATCTTATATTTCCAATTTTTCTTATTATTACTCACTCGTATCTCAGAGTGCGTGAATGCACGGTAGATAGAGTCTAACGTCAAAGACCCTAATGTAGTAAGGTTCCAGCGAAACACATCACCGCCTTGTGTCAGGTTAATCGATTCTAGCCAGGATAAAAGGTTATGCCATGACACAAGTCGGGGGGCCAATCAAATCCCGCCTGAACGAAATATTCGGCAGGGAAGAACTGAGCACGTGCATAATAGTATTATTCTTATCGTGAGCAATGTTATATAAGGCTGGATATTGCTCTCTGAGACTGACATTGCCTACCCAGATGTCTTCTGAGAAACGAATCTTTGACCCGTCCTTTATCGCGCAAGACCCAAAGCGAAAGAGATGTTTCTTTGCCGCCATTAGGTCAACCCAAAAGTGCGAGTCACCAGGTTTCCAACATGCTTGAGATACCGCCTTTGGGCCTAGATACTTGTTGCGCAACATGGTTTGCCAAACACCATCCTCGGTAAGAAGTTTAAATAATCGTTTTGTTGGGGAACGTAGCAATAATTCAAAATTTTCCTACGTGTCACCAAGATCAATCTATGGAGTCATCTAGCAACGAGGGAGGAGTGGATCTACATACCCTTGTAGATCGCGCGCGGAAGCGTTCAAGAGAACGGGGTTGATGGAGTCGTACTCGTCGTGATCCAAATCACCGATGATCCTAGCGCCGAACGGACGACACCTCTGCGTTCAACACACGTACGGAGCAGCAACGTCTCCTCCTTCTTGATCCAGCAAGGGGGGAAGGAGAGGTTGATGGAGATCCAGCAGCACGACGGCGTGGTGGTGGAAGTAGCTGGATTCCAACAGGGCTTCGCCAAGCACTGCGGGAGGAGGGAGATGTGTCACGGGAGGGAGAGGGAGGCGCCAGGGCTTAGGTGCGGCTGCCCACCCTTCCCCCCACTATATATAGGGCCAAGGGAGAGGGGGGGCACAGCCTTGGCCCTTCCTCCAAGGAAGGGTGCGGCCAGGGAGGAGTCCATCCTCCCCAAGGCACCTAGGAGGTGCCTTCCCCCTTTAGGACTCTTCCTTTCCCTTATCTCTTGGCGCATGGGCCTCTTGGGGCTGGTGCCCTTGGCCCATATAGGCCAAGGCGCACACCCCTACAGCTCATGTGGCCCCCCCTGGGCAGGTGGACCCCCTTGGTGGACCCCCGGACCCCTTTCGGCACTCCCGATACAATACCGATAATGCGCGAAACTTTTCCGGCGACCAAAACAAGACTTCCCATATATAAATCTTTACCTCCGGACCATTCCGGAACTCCTCGCGATGTCCGGGATCTCATCCAGGACTCCGAACAACTTTCGGGTTACCGCATACTAATATCTCTATAACCCTAGCGTCACCGAACCTTAAGTGTGTAGACCCTACGGGTTCGGGAGACACGTAGACATGACCGAGACGACTCTGCGGCCAATAACCAACAGCGGGATCTGGATACCCATGTTGGCTCCCACATGCTCCTCGATGATCTCATCGGATGAACCACGATGTCAAGGATTCAATCAATCCCGCATACAATTCCCTTTGTCTATCGGTACGATACTTGCCCGAGATTCGATCGTCGGTATCCCGATACCTTGTTCAATCTCGTTACTGGCAAGTCTCTTTACTCGTTCCGTAACACATCATCCCGTGATCAACTCCTTGATCACATTGTGCACATTATGATGATGTCCTACCGAGTGGGCCCAGAGATACCTCTCCGTTTATACGGAGTGACAAATCCCAGTCTCGATTCGTGCCAACCCAACAGACACTTTCGGAGATACCCGTAGTGCACCTTTATAGTCACCCAGTTACGTTGTGACGTTTGGCACACCCAAAGTATTCCTACGGTATCCGGGAGTTGCACAATCTCATGGTCTAAGGAAATGATACTTGACATTAGAAAAGCTTCAACATACGAACTACATGATCTTGTGCTATGCTTAGGATTGGGTCTTGTCCATCACATCATTCTCCTAATGATGTGATCCCGTTATCAACGACATCCAATGTCCATGGTCAGGAAACCGTAACCATCTATTGATCAACGAGCTAGTCAACTAGAGGCTTACTAGGGACATGGTGTTGTCTATGTATCCACACATTTATCTGAGTTTCCTATCAATACAATTCTAGCATGGATAATAAACGATTATCATGAACAAGGAAATATAATAATAACCAATTTATTATTGCCTCTAGGGCATATTTCCAACAGCCTCCCACTTGCACTAGAGTCAATAATCTAGTTCACATCGCCATGTGATTAACACTCATAGTTTACATCGCCATGTGACGAACATCCAAAGAGTTTAATAGAGTCAATAATCTAGTTCACATCACTATGTGATTAACACTCAATGAGTTCTGGGTTTGATCATGTTGCTTGTGAGAGAGGTTTTAGTCAACGGGTCTGCAACATTCAGATCCGTATGTACTTCACAAATCTCTATGTCATCTCCTAGATGCAGCTACCACGTTCTATTTGGAGCTATTCCAAATAACTGTTCTACTATATGAATCCAGTTTACTACTCAGAATAATCTGGATTAGTGTCAAAGTTTGCATCGGCGTAACCCTTTACGACGAACTCTTTTACCACCTCCATAATCGAGGAAATTCCTTAGTCCACTAGTTACTAAGGATAACTTTGACCGCTGTCCTGTGATCCATTCTTGGATCACTCTTGTACACCTTGACTGACTCATGGCAAGGCACATTTCAGGTGCGGTACACAGCATAGCATACTATAGAGCCTATGTCTTAAGCATAGGGGACGACCTTCGTTCTTTCTCTCTATTCTGCCGTGGTCGAGCTTTAAGTCTTAACTTCATACCTTACAACTCAGGCAAGAACTCCTTCTTTGACTGATCCATCTTGAACACCTTCAAAATCATGTCAAGGTATGTGCTCATTTGAAAGTACCATTAAGCGTTTTGATCTATCCTTATAGATCTTGATGCTCAATGTTCAAGTAGCTTAATCCAGGCTTTCCATTGAAAAACACTTTCCAAATAACCCTATATGCTTTCCAGAAATTCTACGTCATTTCTGATTAACAATATGTCAACAACATATATTCATCAGAAATTCTATAGTGCTCCCACTCACCCTTTTGGAAATACAAGTTTCTCATAAACTTTGTATAAACCCAAAAATCTTTGATCATCATCAAAGCATACATTCCAACTCCGAGATGCTCACTCCAGCCCTTAGAAGGATTGCTGGAGCTTTGCATACTTATTAGCATCTTTCAGGATTGACAAAACCTTCCGGTTGTATCACATACAACCTTTCTTCAAGAAAATCGTCGAGGAAACAATGTTTTGACATCCTATCTGCAAGATTTCATAAATAATGCAGTAATCGCTAACATAATTCCAACAGACTCTTAACATCGCTACGTGTGAGAAAGTCTCATCGCAGTCAACTCCTTGAACTTGTCGGAAAACATCTTAACGACAAGTCGAGCTTTCTTAATGGTGATACTTACCATCATTGTCCGTCTTCCTTTTAAAATCCATACGTACCTAATAGCCTTACGACCATCAAGTTGTTCTTCCAAGGTCTACACTTTGTTTTCATATATGGATCCTCTCTCGGATTATATGGCCTCGAGCCATTTTGGAATCCAGGCCCACCATCGCTTCTCCATAGCTCGTAGGTTCATTGTTGTCTAGCAACATGACTTCCAAGACTGGATTACGTACCACTCTGAAGTAGTACGCATCCTTGTCATCCCACGAGGTTTGGTAGTGACTTGATCTGAAGTTTCATGATCACTATCATAAGCTTCCACATCAATTGGTGTAGGTGCCACAGGAACAACTCCCTGTGCCCTGCCACACACTAGTTGAAGAGACGGTTCAATAACCTCATCAAGTCTCCACCATCCTCCCACTCAATTCTTTCGAGAGAAACTTTTCCTCGAGAAAGGACCCAATTCTAGAAACAATCCCTTATTGCTTTCGGATCTGAGACAGGAGGTATACCCAACTGTTTTGGGTGTCCTATGAAGATGCATTTATCCGCTTTGGGTTCGAGCTTATCAGCCTGAAACTTTTTCACATAAGCGTCGCAGCCCCAAACTTTTAAGAAACGACAACTTAGGTTTCTCCAAACCATAGTTCAAACGGTGTCGTCTCAACGGAATTACATGGTGCCCTATTAAAGTGAGTGTGGTTGTCTCTAATGCCTCACACATAAACTATTGTGGTAATTCGATAAGAGACATCATGGTATGCATCATATCCAATAGGGTGCAGTTATGATGTTCGGACACACCATTACACTATGGTGTAACAGGCTGTATTAGTTGTGAAACAATTTCCACAATGTCTTAATTCTGTGCCAAACTCGTAATTCAGATATTCATCTCCATGATCATATCATAGACATTTTATCCTCTTGTCACGATGATCTGTCAACTTCACCCTGAAATTACTTGAACCTTTCAATAATTCAGACTCGTGATTCATCAAGTAAATATACTCAACATTTACTCAAATCATCTGTGAAGTAAGAACATAACGATATCCACTACACGCCTCAGCACTCATTGGACTGCACACATCAAAATGCATTATTTCCAACAAGTTGCTTTCTAGTTCCATTTTACTGAAAACGAAGCTTTCAGTCATCTTGCCCATGTGGTATGATTTGCATGTCTCAAGTGATTCAAAAATCAAGTGAGTCCAAACGGTCCATTTGCATGGAGTTTCTTCATGCATATACACCAATAGACATGGTTCGCATGTCTCAAACTTTTCAAAACGAATGAGCCCAAAGATCCATCAACATGGAGCTTCTTCATGCGTTTTATACCGATATGACTTACGTGGCAGTGCCACAAGTAGGTGGTACTATCATTGCTATCTTATATCTTTTGGCATGAACATGTGTATCACTACGATCGAGATTCAATAAACCATTCATTTTAGGTGCAAGACCCTTGAAGGTATTATTCAAATAAATAGAGTAACCATTATTCTCCTTAAATGAATAACCGTATTGCAATAGACATAATCCAATCATGTCTATGCTCAACGCAAACACCAATCTCGATGGTAGAGGGAGCGTGCGATGCTTGATCACATCAAGCTTGGAAAAATTTCCAACACATATTGCCAGCTCACCTTTAGCTAGTCTCCGTTTACTCCGCAGCCTTTTATTTCGAGTTTACTAACATTTAGCAACTGAACCGGTATCTAATACCATGGTGCTACTAGGAGTACTAGTAAAGTACACATTAACACAATGTATGTCCAATATACTTCTATCGACCTTGCCAGCCTTCTCATGTACCAAGTATCTAGGGTAATTCTGCTCAAGTGGTTGTTCCCCTTATTACAGAAGCACTTAGTCTCGGGTCTGGGTTCAACCTTGGGTTTCTTCACTAGAGCAGCAGCTGAATTGCCGTTTCATGAAGTATCCCTTCTTTCCCTTGCCCTTCTTGAAACTAGTGGTTTCACCAACCATCAACAATTAATGCTCCTTCTTGATTTCTACTTTTGTGGTGTCAAACATCACGAATATCTCAAAGATCATCATATATGTCCTCGATATGTTATAGTTCATCATGAAGCTCTAGCAGCTTGGTGGTAATGACTTCGGAGAAACATCATTATCTCATCTGGAAGATCAACTCCCACTCGATTCAAATGATTGTTGTACTCAGACAATCTGAGCACAAGCTCAACAATTGAGCTTTTATCCCTTAGTTTGCAGGCTAAGAAAATCGTCGGAGGTCTTATACCTCTTGACGTGGGCACGAGCCTGAAATCCCAATTTCAGCCCTCAAAACATCTCATATGTTTCGCGACGTTTCAAAACGTCTTCGGTGCCTCAACTCTAAACCGTTTAACTGAACTATCACGTAGTTATCAAAATGTGTATGTCAGATGTTCGCAACATCCACAGACAACGTTTGAGGTTCAGCACACTGAGCGGTGCATTAAGGACATAAGCCTTCTATGAAGCAATGAGGACAATCCTCAGTTTACGGACCTAGTCCGCATAATTGCTACTATCAACTTTCAACTAAATTTTCTCTAGGAACATATCTAAACAGTAGAACTAAAGCGCGAGCTATGACATAATTTGCAAAATCCTTTTGACTATGTTCAGGATAATTAAGTTCATCTTATGAACTCCCACTCAGATAGACATCCCTCTAGTCATCTAAGTGATTACATGATCCGAGTCAACTAGGCCGTGTCCGATCATCACGTGAGACGGACTAGTCAACATCGGTGAACATCTTCATGTTGATCGTATCTACCATACGACTCATGCTCGACCTTTCGGTCTCTTGTGTTCCGAGGCCATGTCTGTACATGCTAGGCTCGTCAAGTCAACCTAAGTGTTTTGCATGTGTTCCGAGGCCATGTCTGTACATGCTAGGCTCGTCAACACCCGCTGTATTCGAACGTAAGAATCTATCACACCCAATCATCACGTGGTGCTTCGAAATGACGAACTTTCGCAACGGTGCACAGTTAGGGGGAACACTTTGTTGAAATTTTAATGAGGGATCATCTTATTTACTACCGTCGTTCTAAGCAAATAAGATGTATAAACATGATAAACATCACAAGCAATCAAATAGTGACATGATATGGCCAATATAATATTGCTCCTTTTGATCTCCATCTTCGGGGCTCCATGATCATCATCGTTACCGGCATGACACCATGATCTCCATCATCATGATCTCCATCATCGTGTCTTCATGAAGTTGTCTCACCAACTATTACTTCTACTACTACAGCTAACAATTAGCAATAAAGTAAAGTAATTACAGGACGTTTATGTTGACACGCAGGTCATAAATAAATTAAGACAACTCCTATGGCTCCTGCTGGTTGTCATACTCATCGACATGCAAGTCGTGATTCCTATTACAAGAACATGATCATATCATACATCACATATATCATTCATCACATCCTTTGTCCATATCACATCACATAGCATACCCTGCAAAAACAAGTTAGACGTCCTCTAATTGTTGTTTGCATGTTTTACGTGGCTGCTATGGGTTTCTAGCAAGAACGTTTCTTACCTACGCAAAACCACAACGTGATATGCCAATTGCTATTTACCCTTCATAAGGACCCTTTTCATCGAATCCGATCCGACTAAAGTGGGAGAGACAGACACCCGCCAGCCACCTTATGCAACTAGTGCATGTCAGTCGGTGGAACCGATCTCACGTAAGCGTACGTGTAAGGTTGGTCCAGGCCGCTTCATCCCACAATGCCGCCGAATCAATATTGGACTAGTAACGGTAAGCATATTGAACAAAATCAACACCCACAACTACTTTGTGTTCTACTCGTGCATAGAATCTACGCAATAGACCTAGCTCTGATACCACTGTTGGGGAACGTAGAAATAATTCAAAATTTTCCTATGTGTCACCAAGATCAATCTATGGAGTCATCTAGCAACGAGGGAGGAGTGGATCTACATACCCTTGTAGATCGCGCGCGGAAGCGTTCAAGAGAACGGGGTTGATGGAGTCGTACTCGTCGTGATCCAAATCACCGATGATCCTAGCGCCGAACGGACGGCACCTCCGCGTTCAACACACGTACGGAGCAGTGACGTCTCCTCCTTCTTGATCCAGCAAGGGGGAAGGAGAGGTTGATGGAGATCCAGCAGCACGACGGCGTGGTGGTGGAAGTAGCGGGATTCAAACAAGGCTTCGCCAAGCGCTGCCGGGGGAGGGAGATGTGTCACGGGAGGGAGAGGGAGGCGCCAGGGCTTAGGTGCGGCTGCCCTCCCTTCCCCCCACTATATATAGGGCCAAGGGAGAGGGGGGGCACAGCCTTGGCCCTTCCTCCAAGGAAGGGTGCGGCCAGGGAGGAGTCCATCCTCCCAAGGCACCTAGGAGGTGCCTTCCCCCTTTAGGACTCTTCCTTTCCCTTATCTCTTGGCGCATGGGCCTCTTGGGGCTGGTGCCCTTGGCCCATATAGGCCAAGGCGCACACCCCTACAGCCCATGTGGCCCCCTCGGGGCAGGTGGACCCCCTTGGTGGACCCCCGGACCCCTTTCGGCACTCCCGGTATAATACCGATAATGCGCGAAACTTTTCCAGCGACCAAAACAAGACTTCCCATATATAAATCTTTACCTCCGGACCATTCCGGAACTCCTCGCGATGTCCGGGATCTCATCCAGGACTCCGAACAACTTTCGGGTTACCGCATACTAATATCTCTATAACCCTAGTGTCACCGAACCTTAAGTGTGTAGACCCTACGGGTTCGGGAGACACGTAGACATGACCGAGATGACTCTCCGGCCAATAACCAACAGCGGGATCTGGATACCCATGTTAGCTCCCACATGCTCCTCGATGATCTCATCGGATGAACCACGATGTCGAGGATTCAATCAATCCCGCATACAATTCCCTTTGTCTATCGGTACGATACTTGCCCGAGATTCGATCGTCGGTATCCCGATACCTTGTTCAATCTCGTTACCGGCAAGTCTCTTTACTCGTTCCGTAACACATCATCCCGTGATCAACTCCTTGATCACATTGTGCACATTATGATGATGTCCTACCGAGTGGGCCCAGAGATACCTCTCCGTTTATACGGAGTGACAAATCCCAGTCTTGATTCGTGCCAACCCAACAAACACTTTCGGAGATACCCGTAGTGCACCTTTATAGTCACCCAGTTACGTTGTGACGTTTGGCACACCCAAAGTATTCCTACGGTATCCGGGAGTTGCACAATCTCATGGTCTAAGGAAATGATACTTGACATTAGAAAAGCTTCAGCATACGAACTACATGATCTTGTGCTATGCTTAGGATTGGGTCTTGTCCATCACATCATTCTCCTAATGATGTGATCCCGTTATCAACGACATCCAATGTCCATGGTCAGGAAACCGTAACCATCTATTGATCAACAAGCTAGTGAACTAGAGGCTTACTAGGGACATGGTGTTGTCTATGTATCCACACATTTATCTGAGTTTCCTATCAATACAATTCTAGCATGGATAATAAACGATTATCATGAACAAGGAAATATAATAATAACCAATTTATTATTGCCTCTAGGGCATATTTCCAACACATTTACTGAGAAGGGCCTCATTCTTGACCTGTAGGTCATGAATTCCAAGGCCACCTTGGCCTTTAGGCCTACAAACCACGCTCCAATTGGCCAACCTGTATTTTTTCTTTTCACCATCTCCTTGACAAAAGAATTTGGATCTAAAATAGTCCAATCTTTGCAGGACCCCTTTTGGCAGTTGGAAGAAAGAAAGTATATAGAGAATCATGTTTGTCAGGGTGGAGTTAATCAAAACCAGCCAACCTCCAACTGGGAGCAGTTTTCCTTTCCAACTGCTCAACCTTTTCTCTAGACGCTCCTCCACATGCTTCCACTCTGCAATGGTGAGACGCTGATAATGAACCAGTATTCCTAGATATTTAATCGGGAATTGGCCTAGTGCACAACCAAAGAGGCCAGCATAATAGGCCGCCGCCTCAATGGCTTCTCCAAAGCAGAATAATTTGCTTTTATGAAAGTTAATTTTGAGGCCCAACATTTCCTCAAACGCTGAAAGCAAGAGCTTCAAAATTTCGAGTTTTGTCCAGGTCATGTTCCATAAAAAGAATTGCGTCATCGGCATGTTGCAAAATAGAGAGGCCACCATCCACAAGTTGTGGCACTACTCCCGCAATCAGTCCATCCTGCTTGGCGCGCTCAATCAGAATATCCAACATGTCAGCAACATGTTAAATAACATTGGGGACATGGGGTCACCCTGTCGCAGTCGTTTTTTTGTCTGAAAGTAATGACCTACATCGTCATTGATTTTGATGGCCATACTACCTCCAGTTACAAAATTTTGGATCCACTAGCACCATTTATCGGAGAAACCTTTCATCCTTAGGGCCTGTTGGAGAAAAGACCACTTGACCTTGTCATAGGATTTTTCAAAGTCAATTTTGAATACCACTCCACTCATGTTTTTTCGGTGCATCTCGTGGACGGTCTCATGAAGGATTACTACGCCATCTAGCATATTCCTTCCTTGCATGAAGGTCGTTTGAGATGGCCGGACAACATGGTCAGCTATCGAGTTTAACCTATTCGTAGCCACTTTGGTGAAAATCTTGAATCTGACATCAAGGAGGCATATGGGTCTGAACTGTTGGATCCGTTCAGCCTCCTTAATTTTCGCAACAAAACAATCTCACCAAAATTTAGCCTGAATAGGTCAAGTCGATCGGCATGAAGACACTTAAACAACTCCAAAAGGTCAGTCTTGATGATACCCCAAAAATTCTGATAGAATTCCGCGGGGAAACCACCAAGGCCTGGAGCTTTGTTGTGTTCCATTTGGAACACCGTCGCTCTCACCTCCTCTTCCGAGAAAGTTCTCGTGAGGATACCGTTCTCTTCCGCCATGATTTTCCATTCATCTGGCGCCCCGAATAGAGATTTGTAGTAGCTACTAATATACTTTTTGAGCTCCTGTTGACCTTCGATCTGCCCTTCATCCTATTGGAGACTATGAATACATTTCTTCCTATGTCGACCATTGGCAACCAATTGGAAGTATCTTGTATTACTATCTCCCATTAGGATGAAGTCAACTTTGGACCTCTGGTAGTATTTGATCTCCTCTTCGCGCAATATATGTGCAACCTTCCCATTACATTGATTTTTCAATTCAATCTCTTGTTGAGATAAGGTGCGTGTCTCAACAATTTTGTCGAGGTCATCAATGATGGTACAGAGGCGCTGCTTTTCTTTTTTGCACAATCCGTTGGAGTGTTACACACATCCAGAGAGGTGTTGCCTCATGGCCCTTATTTTATAGTTCCATCTCTAGATCGGTGCACGACCAACGACGGGCCTCTCCCAAAGGTTCTTGATTATGTCTACAAAACCATCCCGATGAAGCCATGCCAATTCAAATTTGAAAGGACGACGGGCAGAATGGCTCGTTGAATTAGAATCAAGAATGATTGGCGCATGATCTGATAATGCCTCGATTCGCTCTAGGGCTTTCATGGTTACCATAGGAAATTTTAACTCCCATTCGGTATCCATGAGTACACTATCGAGCTTCTCGTATGTCGGCACAAAACGGTTAATATCATGCAATGAATTTGAATATGGTTAAGTGTAGTTATTGCTCAATGGTCACAATGAACAGGTTTACATGACTTTTTAATGTATGGAAAAACAAAGTTGCCTTGTCAAAACATTGGCTAGCTAAAATTTTGGTTAGCCAACAAAAAAATAAATTAGGGTTCACAACCATCCAAACAAAAACCTAATTATTACATCATAGTTCGTTGTATTTAAAAAATACAGGAAGATAAAAGTCATACGAAGAAATCCAAGAAAAAATTACTACATAATTTAATCGTATGAATCAAACAATTAACATAAGAAAATTCCTAAGGATTCTAGTCCTTCAAATTTTGTATAGAAATATTTTGAGTCAAAGGAGCCCTAAACTTTCCTTCATTCGATCCGAAGAGGGCCTAAACTTATTTTGTCTCAGATTGGGGTTGGGTTGAGGAGAAGAAATTTGAGTGATTTACACACAGGGCATTAGCACGATCCTGATGTTGACAAACACACTAGTGGAAAAAGGGTCTAATGTGAAGCATATTAGTCCCGGTTTGTAACTGAACCGGCACTAATGTGACCATTAGTGCCGGTTCCAACGGCTAGGCGGGCGGCACTCATTAGTACCGGTTCGTGGGGAACCTTTAGTATCAGTTCGTGTCACGAACCGGTACTGATGAGGCCAGTGCGGCTGTGGTCAGGCTGGGGCCCCCACGAAGACCTTTAGTACCAGTTCATGGCATGAACCGGTACTAGAGTTTCTTAGTAAACTGGTATTTAGTCCCACCTCGCCAAGGGAGAGGCAGTATGAGCGGTTTATAGGCCGTGAGTGTAGAGACAATGACGAAGAGGCGCAATTCTCACCTGCACGTTGATTAGCTTCAAGCCTTTTGGAATAGCATAGATTGCACTGAGCTATGTGTAGTGCAGTCTACACTATTCCTAAAGGCTTGGAGCAAATTAACCAGCATTGCACCTTTTTTATTTTTAGTAACTTATTTGAACTCTGGACTTATTGTGTGTTCAGTATGCAGCATTCAAAGTGACGTCATCAATTTCCAACATGTTCTGACATCATTTGCTATTTTTCAGTCATTTACCTAATTGTTTAGAGAGATAAATGACCGTGAAATTGAAAATCACTACAAAATGAACTGTGAAAATGTTGAAACTTGGCATGGTATCATCATTTCACCCGCATAGCATGTGCGAAAGAGTAGAGAGGGTCACGGCAAAAACTAGATGCACTTCGTGTACAAACTGGACAATCTCTTTCGGAGTATCAGGGTTTCGGACGAGAACTCATCTGTTACATGGGCACTTCAATGTTTTTTAAACTTACTTGAACTCCGGACTTCTTTTGCGTTCAGTATGCAGCATTCAAAGCGACGTCATCAATTTCCAACATGTTCTAACTACATTTGCTGTTTTCAGTCATTTACCTAATTGTTTAGAGATGTAAATGACCGTGAAATTGAAAATCACTACAAAATGAACTGTGAAAATGTTGAAACTTGGCATAGTATCATCATTTCACCCGCATAGCATGTGCGAAAGAGTAGAGAGGGTCACGGCAAAAACTGGATGCACTTCGTGTACGAACTGGACAATCTCTTTCGGAGTATCATAGTTTCGGACGAGAACTCATCTTTTACATGGGCACTTCAATGTTTTTTAAACTTATTTGAACTCCGGACTTCTTTTGCATTCAGTATGCAGCATTCAAAGCGACGTCATCAATTTCCAACATGTTCTGACTACATTTGCTGTTTTTAGTCATTTACCTTATTGTTTAGAGAGCTAAATGACCGTGAAATTAAAAATCACTACAAAATGAACTGTGAAAATGTTGAAACTTGGCATGGTATCATCATTTCACCCGCGTAGCATGTGCGAAAGAGTAGAGAGGGTCACGGCAAAAACTGGACGCACTTCATGTACAAACTGGACAATCTCTTTCGGAGTATCAGGGTTTCGGACGAGAACTTATCTGTTACATGGGCACTTCAACGTTTTTTAAACTTATTTGAACTCCAGACTTCTTTTGCATTCAGTATGCAGCATTCAAAGCGATGTCATCATTTTCCAGAAATAAATAGAAGAAAATAAATATAGCAGAAAAGAAAAAAAACTACTCCGAAATAAATAGAAGAAAAAATAAAGCAGAAAATAAAAAACTATATAAATAAATAAAGCAGAAAAGAAAAAATAGCAGAAAAGAAAAAAAACTATATCAGAAAAGAAAAAAACTATATAAAAAACTACTCATAAATAAATAGAAGAAAATAAATATAGCAGAAAAGAAAAAAACTACTCAGAAATAAATAGAAGAAAAAATAAAGCATAAAAGAAAAAAAAACTATATAAAAAATTCGGGGCGCTGCCTTGCGGGCCTGCAAGACCACGGGCGTGCAACTTCAGGCCCATAAGGCCCAGCAGACTCACAGGGCAGCGCGCCGTAGTTAGGCCCAGAAGTCTGCTTTATAGAGGAGTTCGAAAGGGCAGTCGCGGCTGGGTTTATAAACCAGTGCGGCTGCGCTTCGCCCGGCGAGGTGGGACTAAACTTTGTGCACCGTGGGTGGCAGCGCACAACCTTTAGTACCGGTTGGTGGCTCCAACCGGTACTAAAGGGTGGTCTTTCGTACCGGTTGGTGGCTCCAACCGGTACTAAAGGGGCCGTTTCCCGCCCCTTGGCCTGGCGAAAGTTGGCCCTTAGTACCGGTTGGCCGGTTGGTGGCTCCAACCGGTACTAAAGGCCCCTCCTATATATATGGCACTTCAAAAAATTCAGTTTCTCATTTGCTTCTTCTCCTCTGTCCCGTCGCCCGCCGCCCCCGTCGCTGCCCCCGTCCCCGTCCCCGTCCCCATCGTCGCCGCCCCGGTCGTGCCCGTTCCCGTCGCCGCGCCCCGCCCCGTTGTCCCATCGTCCCCGCTCGGCCCGTCCCCGTCCCCGTTGTCGCCGCCCCATCCCCATCCCTGTCGTAACCATCCCCGTTGGCGCCGCCTGTTGCCACCCCCGTCGCCTCGCCTCGCCGGTGAGATCCTGCCCCGGCCACCATGTCCACACACACACATTGTTTTTTAGTTTTTTAGTTATAAATTTTAGTTTATTTTTAGTAAATTCTTAGTTGAATTAACAGAACTAGTTATTTTTACTAAGAAAATTTAGTTATATGAGATTTGATGATCTACTCAAAATATTACTATATAGAACTACCTACTTTATTTTAGTAAGAAATTAATAGAACTAGTTTATTTTAAGTAAATGCTTAGTTGAATTAATAGAACTAGTTTATTTATTTGAATTAATAGAACTAGTAAGTGTTTAATGTTTCACCTATATATGAACATATGTTTGATATTAATGTCAATTTTTAGATGAATTAGATATAAATTATATGTTAGATATATATTTAATTTAGTTATATGAGATTTGATTATCTAATTAACATTTTATTATATAGAACTAGCTACCTTATTTTTAGTAAGAAAATTAATAGAACTAGTTTAGTTGAATTAGTTGAATTAATTAGTTGAACTAGTTAGTTGAATTAGTTGAGCTACTTTATTTAATTATATTTTTCATAAGTGCTTAGTTGAATTAGTTCGATTAATTAGTTGAACTAGTTGATTTAACAGAATTAATTGAATTAATAGAACTAATAAATGTTTAATGTTTCACCAATGAACATAGGAATGTCGTCTAACGACGAACACGATCTCATTATGTGCGAATACAGCGAAGACCAGCGCGACCTGTTGCTACGTCTTGAGCTTGCGTTGGTTTTCCCCGAAGAGGAAGGGATGATGCAGCAGAGTAGCGTAAGTATTTCCCTCAGTTTTTGGGAACCAAGGAATCAATCCAGTAGGAGCCCACGCTCAAGTCCCTCGTACCTGCACAAAACGATAACTACTCGCAACCAACATGATTAGGGGTTGTCAAGCCCTTCACGGTCACTTACGAGAGTGAGATCTGATAGATAGAATATTTTTGGTATTTTTGATATAAAGATGCAAAGTAAAAAGTAAAGGCAAAGTAAATAGCAAAACAATATAAAAGTAATGGAGATTGATATGATGAGAATAGACTCGGGGACCATAGGTTTCACTAGTGGCTTCTCTCAAGAGCATAAGTATTCTACAGTGGGTGAACAAATTACTGTTGAGCAATTGATAGAATTGTGCATAATTATGAGAATATCTAGGCATGATCATGTATATAGGCATCATGTCCGTGACAAGTAGATCAAAACGATTCTGCATCTACTACTATTACTCCACTCATCGACCGCTATCCAGCATGCAACTAGAGTATTAAGTTAAAAACAGAGTAACGCCTTAAGCAAGATGACATGATGTAGAGAGATAAATTCATGTAATATGAAATAAACCCCATCTTGTTATCCTCGATGGCAACGATACAATACGTGCCTTGCTACCCCTTCTGTCACTGGGTAAGGACACCGCAAGATCGAACCCAAAGCTAAGCACTTCTCCCATGGCAAGAACTACCAATCTAGTTGGCCAAACCAAACGGATAATTCGAAGAGACTTGCAAAGATAACCAATCATGCATAAAAGAATTCAGAGAAGATCCAAATATTATTCATAGATAGACTTGATCATAAACCCACAATTCATCGGTCTCAACAAACAAACCGCAAAAAGAAAATTACATCGAATAGATCTCCACAAGAGAGGGGGAGAACTTTGTATTGAGATTCAAAGAGAGAGAAGAAGCCATCTAGCTACTAACTATGGACCCGAAGGTCTGAGGTAAACTACTCACACTTCATCGGAGGGGCTAGGATGATGTAGAAGCCCTCCGTGATGACGACCCTCTTCCGGCGGAGCTCCGGAACAGGCCCCGTGATGGGATCTCGTGGATACAGAAAGTTGCGACGGTGGAATTAGGTTTTTGGCTCCTGTTCTGATCGTTTGGGGGTACGTGTGTATATATAGGAGGAAGGAGTACGTCGGTGGAGCACCGAGGGGCCCACGAGGCAGGGGGTGCGCCCTAGGGGGGCGCCCCCACCCTCGTGACCACCTCTTTGATCCCTTGCAGTAGGGTCCAAGTCTCCTGGATCACGTTCGGTGAGAAAATCACGTTTCCGAAGATTTTATTCCGTTTGGACTCCGTTTGATATTCCGTTTATCCGAAACACTGAAATAGGCAAAAAGACAGCAATTCTGGGTTGGGCCTCCGGTTAATAGGTTAGTCCCAAAAATAATATAAAAGTGGAAAATAAAGCCCAATATAGTCCAAAACAGTAGATAATATAGCATGGAGCAATCAAAAATTATAGATACGTTGGAGACGTATCAGGCATCCCCAAGCTTAATTCCTGCTCGTCCTCGAGTAGGTAAATGATAAAAAGATAATTTTTGATGCGGAGTGCTACTTGGCATAATTTCAATGCAAATCTTCTTAATTGTGGTATGAATATTCAGATTAGAAATATTCGAGATAAAATTTTATATTGACATAGAAAATAATAATACTTCGAGCATACTAACAAAGCAATTATGTCTTCTCAAAATAACATGGCCAAAGAAAGTTATCCCTACAAAATCATATAGTCTGGCTATGCTCCATCTTCCCCACACACAGTATTTAAATCATGCACAACCCCGATGACAAGCCAAGCAATTGTTTCATACTCTAACTTTTTCAAAACTTTTTCAATCTTCACGCAATACATGAGCGTGAGCCATGGATATAGCACTATAGGTGGAATAGAAAGGTGGTTGTGGAGAAGGCAAAAAAGGAGAAGATAGTCTCACATCAACTAAGCGTATCAACGGGCTATGGAGAAGCCCATCAATAGATATCAATGTGAGTGAGTAGGGATTGCCACGCAACGGATGCACTAGAGCTATAAGTATATGAAAGCTCAAAAAGAAACTAAGTGGGTGTGCATCCAACTTGCTTGCTCATGAAGACCTAGGGCAATTTGAGGAAGCCCATCATTGGAATATACAAGCCAAGTTCTATAATGAAAAATTCCCACTAGTATATGAAAGTGATAACATGAGAGACTCTCTACTATGAAGATCATGGTGCTACTTTGAAGCACAAGTGTGGTAAAAGGATAGTAACATTGTCCCTTCTCTCTTTTTCTCTCATCATTTTTTTGTTTGGGCCTTTTCTCTTTTTTTATGGCCTCTTTTTTTTCGTCCGGAGTCTCATCCCGACTTATGGGGGAATCATAGTCTCCATCATTCTTTCCTCACTGGGACAATGCTCTAATAATGATGATCATCACACTTTTATTTTTCTTATAACTCAACAATTACAACTCGATACTTAGAACAAAAGATGACTCTATGTGAATGCATCTGGCGTGTGCCGGGATATGCAATATGACAATGATGAAGTGTGTCATGATGAACTAGATGGTGGAAAGTCGCATGGCAATATATCTCGGAATGGCTATGGAAATGCCATAATAGGTAGGTATGGTGGCTGTTTTGAGGAAGGTATATGGTAGGTGTATGATACCGGCGAAAGTTGCGCGGTATTAGAGAGGCTAGCAAAGGTGGAAGGGTGAGAGTGCGTATAATCCATGGACTCAACATTAGTCATAAAGAACTCATATACTTATTGCAAAAATCTAGAAGTTATCAAAGCAAAGTATTACGCGCATGCTCCTAGGGGTATAGATTGGTAGGAAAAGACCATCGCTCGTCCCCGACCGCCACTCATAAGGAAGACAATGAATAAATAAATCATGCTCCGACTTCATCACATAACGGTTCACCATACGTGCATGCTACGGGAATCACAAACTTTAACACAAGTATTCTTTAAATTCACAACTACTCAACTAGCATGACTTTAATATTATCACCTCCATAACTCAAAACAATTATCATGCTTCAATCTTTTCTTAGTATTCAACACACTCAAAAGAGAGTTTCACAAATCTTGAATACCAAGCATATTATTATTAGGCAAGTTACTAGGCTATTAAGAGACTCCCAAATTAATTTAAGAGAAGCATGAGAGATCAATAGTTTCTTTAAAACATATCCACCACCGTGCTCTAAAAGATCTAAGTGAAGCACATAGAGCAAAATTATAACGCTCAAAAGATATAAGTGAAGCACATAGAGCAAAACTACTTAGATCAATAGATATAAGTGAAGCACATAGAGCAAAATTATCTAGCTCAAAGGATATAAGTGAAGCACATAGAGTAAAACTACTTAGCTCAATAGATATAAGTGAAGCACATAGAGCAAAACTACTTAGCTCAAAAGATATAAGTGAAGCACATAGAGTATTCTATCAAATTTTAATTCATGTATGGCTCTCTCAAAAGGTGTGTACAGAAAGGATGATTGTGGCATACTAAAAAACAAAGACACAAATAATACAAGACGCTCCAAGCAAAACACATATCATGTTGGTGAATAAAAATATAGCTCCAAGTAAATTACCGATGGAAGTGGACGAAAGAGGGGATGCCTTCCGGGGGCATCCCCAAGCTTTGACTTTTTGGTGTCCTTGGATTATCTTGGGGGTGCCATGGTCATCCCCAAGCTTAGGCTCTTGCCACTCCTTGTTCCATGATCCATCAAAAGTATTCACCCAAAACGTGAAAACTTCACAACACAAAACTCAAAATAGAAAACTCGTGAGCTCCGTTAGCGAAAGAAAACAAAAGACCACTTCAAGGTACTGTAATGAACTCATTCTTTATTTGTATTGGTGTTAAACCTACTGTATTCCAACTTCTCTATGGATTATAAACTATTTTACTAGCCATAGATTCATCAAAATAAGCAAACAACACACGAAAAACAGAATCTGTCAAAAACAGAATAGTCTGTAGTAATCTGTAGCTAGCACAAGATCTGGAACCCCAAAAATTCTAAAATAAATTTCTGTACGTGAGGAATTTATCTATTAATCATCTGCAAAAATAATTAACTAAATAGCACTCTTCAAATAAAAATGACAGCAGTTCTCGTGAGCGCTAAAGTTTCTGTTTTTTACAGCAAGTTCAACAAGACTTTCCCCAAGTCTTCCCTAGCTAGGCACAAACACTAATTAAACACAAAAAACACAACCAAAACAGAGGCTAAATAATTTATTTATTACTAAACAGGAGCAAAAGGCAAGGAATAAAAATAAAATTGGGTTGCCTCCCAACAAGCGCCATCGTTTAACGCCCCTAGCTAGGCATAACGAGCAGGAATAGATCTAGGTATTGCCATCTTTGGTAGGCAATCCATAAGTGGCTCTCATGATAGTTTCATATGGTAATTTTATTTTCATTCTTGGAAAGTGTTCCATGCCCTTTTTTAATGGAAATTGAAATCTAATATTCCCTTCCTTCATATCAATAATCGCACCAACCGTTCTAAGGAAAGGTCTACCAAGAATAATAGGGCAAGAAAGATTGCAATCTATATCAAGAACAATGAAATCTACGAGCACATAATTCCTATTTGCAACAATAAGAACATCATTAATCCTTCCCATAGGTTTCTTAATAGTGGAATCCGCAAGATGCAAGTTTAGAGAGCAATCATCAAAGTTACGGAAATCTAGTAAATCACACAAACTCTTGGGAATAGTAGAGACACTAGCACCCAAATCACATAAAGCATAAAACTCATGATCTTTAATATTAATTTTAATAGTTGGTTCCCACTCATCATAGAGTTTTCTAGGGATAGAAACTTTCAATTCAAGTTTTTCTTCATAAGATTGCATCAAGGCATCAACAATATGTTCGGTGAAGGCTTTATTTCGACTATAAGCATGTGGAGAATTTAGCACGGATTGCAACAAGGAAATACAATCAATCAAAGAGCAACTTTCATAATTAAATTCCTTGAAATCCAATATAGTGGGTTTCGCAACATCTAGATTTTTATTTCTTCCAATCCCACTTTCATCAATTTCATCATTAAAATCTAAATACTCCGAATTTTTAGAACGCCTTCTAGGTAAAGGAAGATCATATTCAGTTTCATCAAGATTCATATTGCAAAATAAAGATTTAATTGGAGACACCTCAATAACTTTTAGATCTTCATCTTGATTTCCATAGATATTCGGTTTAGCGGCCATCTTATTGACTAAGGTGGCTTGCATATCCGAAATTTCAGCAGTCATCTTCTCTAGATGAGCAATCTGGGATCTTATACCCTCAAATTCTTTAGACATATCATCAAGCTCTTTATTCATATAATTCATAAAACTTTTTTGTTCTTTAAGTTCGTTTCTAAAGAAATTATTATGCTCAAATTGCAAAACCATAAACTTCCTAACGTTGTTTTCGATCTCCTCTAACCTTTTAAGGTGAAGATCACCAAATCTTGGTTGAGCCATCGCGACAAACAAGCAATCTAACACACGAGAAAACAAAAAGCAAGTGGACTACAGAGGCAAACAGAGAGGGAGGATAGAGAGAGAGGGCGAATAAAACAGCAAGGGTGAATTGGGAGGAGAGGAAAACGAGAGGCAAATGGCAAATAATGTAATGCGAGAGATAGGGATTGTGATGGGTACTTGGTATATGACTTTTTGCGTAGACTCCCCCGCAACGGCGCCAGAAATCCTTCTTGCTACGTCTTGAGCTTGCGTTAGTTTTCCCCGAAGAGGAAGGGATGATGCAGCAGAGTAGCGTAAGTATTTCCCTCAGTTTTTTAGAACCAAGGTATCAATCCAGTAGGAGCCCACGCTCAAGTCCCTCGTACCTGTACAAAACGATAGCTACTCGCAACCAACACGATTAGGGGTTGTCAAGCCCTTCACGGTCACTTACGAGAGTGAGATCTGATAGATAGAATATTTTTGGTATTTTTGATATAAAGATGCAAAGTAAAAAGTAAAGGCAAAGTAAATAGCAAAAAAATATAAAAGTAATGGAGATTGATATGATGAGAATAGATCTGGGGGCCATAGGTTTCACTAGTGGCTTCTCTCAAGAGCATAAGTATTCTACGGTGGGTGAACAAATTACTGTTGAGCAATTGATAGAATTGTGCATAATTATGAGAATATCTAGGCATGATCATGTATATAGGCATCACGTCCGTGACAAGTAGATCGAAACGATTCTGCATCTACTACTATTACTCCAATCATCGACTGCTATCCAGCATGCATCTAGAGTATTAAGTTAAAAACAGAATAACGCCTTAAGCAAGATGACATGATGTAGAGAGATAAATTCATGCAATATGAAATAAACCCCATCTTGTTATCCTCGATGGCAACGATATAATACGTGCCTTGCTACCCCTTCTGTCACTGGGTAAGGACACCGCAAGATCAAACTCAAAGCTAAGCACTTCTCCCATGGCAAGAACTACCAATCTAGTTGGCCAAACCAAACGGATAATTCGAAGAGACTTGCAAAGATAACCAATCATGCATAAAAGAATTCAGAGAAGATTCAAATATTATTCATAGATAGACTTGATCATAAACCCACAATTCATCGGTCTCAACAAACACACCGCAAAAAGAAAATTACATCGAATAGATCTCCACAAGAGAGGGGGAGAACTTTGTATTGAGATTCAATGAGAGAGAAGAAGCCATCTAGCTACTAACTATGGACCCGAAGGTCTGAGGTAAACTATCCACACTTCATCGGAGGGGCTAGGATGATGTAGAAGCCCTCCGTGATGATGGCCCTCTTCCGGCGGAGCTCCGGAACAGGCCCCGTGATGGGATCTCGTGGATACAGAAAGTTGCGGCAGTGGAATTAGGTTTTTGGCTCCTGTTCTGATCGTTTGGGGGTACGTGTGTATATATAGGAGGAAGGAGTACGTCGGTGGAGCACCGAGGGGCCCACGAGGCAGGGGGCGCGCCCTAGGGGGGCGCCCCCCACCCTCGTGACCACCTCTTTGATCCCTTGCAGTAGGGTCCAAGTCTCCTGGATCACGTTCGGTGAGAAAATCACGTTTCCGAAGATTTTATTCCATTTGGACTCCGTTTGATATTTCGTTTATCCGAAACACTGAAATAGGCAAAAAGACAGCAATTCTGGGTTGGGCCTCCGGTTAATAGGTTAGTCCCAAAAATAATATAAAAGTGGAAAATAAAACCCAATATAGTCCAAAACAGTAGATAATATAGCATGGAGCAATCAAAAATTATAGATACATTGGAGACGTATCACCTGTGCGGCAGAAATTTTCTAGTTGATGATAGACGCTTCAGCATCAAGCTAGATGAGAACTTCGAAGTGGATACAATAAGTCACAACGAAAAGTCTTTTTTCGTAATTAAGCATGACTTATGCTTCATTTGCTTCAACTTTTAATTTTAATTTTTCACTATTCTACTAGCGTATCGCCTGCCATGTAAGAATTTTTGTCTTGGATAAGATAGGTTTCAGTCCTAACGAAACTATGGAGGTAAAAAGAGTTTACTTGAAGACCGAGCATGGTTATACCTTCAACGTCAAATTATACAATGCAGACACATACACCTATTTTGAATGCAAAACTTGGCAAGCACTATGCAAGGCTTATGCATTTGAGCCTGATATGGTTATCACCTTTGATATTCGTCCGGAAGATGATATTGAAGGTAATATAGACATCTGGGTCGATGTGCAGACGCCTCCAGTTCTACCATTATGTGAGTTTCTCAACCATATTTATGTCTTCGATATGAGATTATTTGAACCAGTTGAATAATTAATAGATCTCAATTTATATTGACAGCTTATTTCCAATCAAGCAAACATGTCCGGCGCTTGGTAGACAGGACCGTCCACTGTCCCGGGGCTGAACTAAACTGCGAGGAGACAAGTCATTATGTTTCATGGCTTGAGGATCTTGATGCTGTCAAGACTAATTTTTTTCCTTCACTTAGAAATGTTAGTACTCAAAACGTGCAACCAATAGTGTTCATACTGAACTACAGTCACATATATTTAGGAAAGATGGTAAGATTTCTACTATTTCTCCTTAGTGCATCTTTTGCATGCATTATTTTTTTAAGCTAAACTTCATTGCTAAGTATGTTACTATATGATGTTCTTCAACAGGGACTCCCGATGAATGTTGTGCCTGATTGGATCGAGACTAAAGGTACCATGAATATTGTTAGCTTATGGCCAAGATATCCTACAATGCACTTTAGTGCATTCAGGATTTCTAATAGCGAGGAATGCTTAATAGTAAAAGACTGGAACAAAATTGTGAACGATCGCAGAGAAGTACTAGGGGGCAGCAATCAGAAGCGCAACCCACGATTAGGAGACAAGTTCATTTGCATGCTCCAATATGATGAATCAGGAAAGCTATACAAGTTCTATGCTATCTTACCTGAGAGAGAGCAGCAGGAGTGATTAATTAGCTAGTTCAGGCTCTTAGTAGTTGTCCTCTCATGTCCGTGTTCTTTGTCCTGAACTTAATCTCAAAGAGTGATTTGCTTTTGTGGTGTTATGAACGCTTATAATATCATTACCATGTTGAACTCGATGATATCTTTGCTTCTGGTACAAGTGAATGTTTCTTCTTTAAGCTAGTGTTGTTGGTGATGATATATATGATGCAAGAGTTTTTATATTAATATGATGATGATGATGGTGATGAGTTATTATATCATTTATGAAAGAAACCGCAGATTAGTTTCAACTGGATGGATTCTAGCTAAGTGATCAAGTATATGCCATATCCATATTACCTCGATCACTTAATTAGGTGATCAAGTATATATAATATGGATATGACATATACTTGATGACTTAGCTAGGATCCACATGCATCTAGTCAAACTAATCTACGGTACTTTCACCTAATGATTTAACAACTCATTATAATGTAAAACAATCACTAAATTAAATTGAAAACACAAAATTAAAGTAAAAATAAAAATAAAACCAAAACACACCCAAACATTTAGTACCGGTTGGTGTTACCAACCGGTACTAATGTCCTACGCGCCCACGGAGCTGGCTCGTGCCACGTGGTTGCCCTTTAGCACCGGTTCGTGCTGAACCGGTACTAAGGGGGGGGCCTTTAGTGCCCACACTTTAGTTCCGGTTACCGAACCGGCACTAAAGGGCCTTACGAACCGGTGCTATTGCCCGGTTCTGCACTAGTGACACCTGATACTACAGGTAGTGATTTGAAGAGCCTTGACATTGTGTGTCCTGGATACATATGATAACCTATTTGGATGGAAATTGGAACAGGCTCGGACTTGGGATACTATGGCCCTGATCTGCCAAGGTCCTTCTGTCGCATTTTGATCCGACCTAGTAGCTGAAGCAAGCACCTGCGAATCTGCAAGGAAGTAAGCTTTTCGCCTTGACCGCCAGCAGTAGAACATATGCTTCACTCTGTAGAGGAGAGCCTACTGCTGGAGACAGTGCTGCAACATATATGCTAGAGACATGATGATGACGAAGTTGGATATGGATGCCCAATCTTTCTTGTTGCAGTTGAATATCAGACGATGAAGCCCATGCTACATCTGAATATATCTGTACATCTGTACCTACAAAAGGAATAGAGTGTTCTAGCATTTCATGTTGTTGTCGGCACAACCGCTGATCGTCAGTTGGCCGCTGGACCTGCAAGCTCGCATCAAGGATCTGAAAATGCTGCAATAAAGCTAAGAAGACAGCAAACACCTTTTTTGGATGTATGTTAGCATGGTCAAAATGAGTATCATTTCTTTCTTTCCAAATGCACCAAAGCATAGTGTAAAGAGTATTAACTGACATGAAGGGATGATTATAATTTAGCAAGAAATTAAGGATATCAGGTGGTGGTTGTTGTTGTTGTTGTTGTTGTTGTTGTTGTTGTTGTTGTTGTTTTTGTTGTTGTTGTTGTTGTTGTTGTTGTTGTTGTTGTTGTTGTTGTTGTTGCTGTTTTCTACAAGAACCAAACAACTTTTACAAAGTGACATCCTAAAAACAAATGCATATCATCTTCCGCTAAATCACACCTTGAGCAGATAAGTGAAATATGTATAGAAAAATGACTAGCTCTTTTACCTGGCAAGGGCTCTTCTCAATAGTCTCCAAGCAAAGATCTGCACTTCTCGGATCATGTGCTTCTCAGCCCAAACCTGATTAGGCAAGTTAATAACCTGTCGAGGTACTTGTTTAGGCATCTGGTTCTGGGGTAGCTACAATTTTTTGAAACAATGTCGATCTGCGCTTAATTTTTGTAGAAAACTTCCCTACAGGAGTCAGTTTTCAAACAAACATGTCTTGGACCACATCATCAATGATAGGAGTGTTTAAAAAGGTTGTGGCCACATGTGGCGTAAAAAGAGATTTGGGATCCACAAGTCTTTAATAGTTGCAGGATAGTTAAAAGGTGGTTGTTGAATGACAAGTTTATTATAGATGTTCCGCCAACAATTAAACCGAGGTGTACTTCAGATGGAAGAGGAGCCATCAATAATTTGTGTAAAACAAGAAGATTCGAAAAAGAGGTTTAACCTTTAAAATGGCAGCCCAAAAAGTAGATTTAGGACAACTAGAATTACCTCTCCAAATAGAAGTGTCAGCATGGTATTTTGACTTCAAAATAAGAGCTAGATTACTAGTTGGTTCTTGAGAAATTCTCCAAGGTGCAGAGAGAATCAAGCTCCGATTCAAGGCCTGAAGATCTCTAATACCTAGACCACCACTTTTCTTGTCAGTGCATATATTCGCCCATGCCCTTAAGCAAAGATATCTAGAAGTGTTTATCATCTTTTATCCCTGTCCACAGGAATCTCCTAATAATAGCAGTGATACTAGCAAGCAATTTTTTTGGAGAAGAAAACATTTGACATGTAATAAACAGGGATAGAAGAGAAAACAGATTTAATAAGAGTAAACCTAGCGGAGTGAGACACTCTATTTGCCTTATACGTTGTAAGCTTGGATTTAAACTTTTCTTCCATAAATGAATAAGCAGTGGATCTATCCTTAGCAGGAAAGACTAGTGGATGTCCTAAATGGATAAAAGAGGCATCGATATCAGGGACAGGAAACAAACCTTTTATTTCCCGCCTGAGCTGTAAATCAACATTAGTAGCAACAATAATTCTGACTTTGTCCAATTTGGGCCTCAAAGGGAACATAAATGATTTAAGATCTGCAGGATGACTTCAGCTTCCTGCTTTGTTGTTGTACCACACACCAATAGGTCATCTTCAAACATCAAGGAGTGTATAGGAGGGCATTGGGGACTCAAAGAGATACCTGAAAGCCTGTTATTATCTATGGCATCTTGAAGAGCCAAGGATAGTTCATTAACAACCAAGATAAAAAGAGAGTGGGAGAGAGGACACCCTTGTCTTATACCTCTGGAAATCTTAAATTTACCAAAAGGCTGCCCATTGATAATAACTGGAAAAGTAGGAGTAGCTCTGCAAGAATGGATCAACTTAATGAAAATGGGCATTTAAACCTTTATGAGCTAAAGCAGCAGAAATGGAATCCCATTCAAGTCTATCAAAAAGCTTTCGCAAATCAACTTTTAGCATGAAGAACTTTTGTTTGAAAGAATTTAAACTAAAAGAGTGAGCAATCTCCTGGTCAACAATGATGTTATCACTAATCCTCCTACCCTCTACGAAAGCCTGTTGAGAAGGATGGGTATAATCAGCTAAAAGAGGCTTCAGTCTGTTGGCCAAAGACTTAGGAGATGGTTTTGTAAACAACGTTACATAAACTAATTGGTCTGAAGTCAGAGGGTACGTGGCAAACAAGTTTTTTGTTGGAATAAGTGCTATATGCGTTTCATTAAGCTTTGGTGGCATAGTACCTATTTCATAGAAGGTCCTGGCCAACTGAGTTATACCTTCAGCTATCCAACTCCATGCATTCCTATAGAAACCAACATTAAATCCATCCCCTCCTTGACTGTCCATGAGAGACGAGGCGCAACTACAGAGAACGATGTTGCAAAGGAGGAGCTCAACAGAGCTCGTTTTTCAAAAAAAAAATGGAAGTTTCAAAAAATATAAAAAATCTACAAATACGTATGCATATTCTTCAAGTGTGTATGAAATTTCATCAAGTAATTGATCATTTACACTCTACACAAAAAAGACAAATATCTGACCCAAATACTACAAAGAAAAAGCCCATTCTAATATATGTATTTGTCTTTTTTGTGTACATCACCTTTGAATATGTATGTTTTTGAAATTTTATACACGTATACTACAAATATATTTCTACATGTATACTTTTTCCAGATTTTTTTAGGTGCGGAAAAAGTATTTCTACTGAGAAAAAGATAAAGAGCTTAATGGAGCTCGGTCTCTACGGACACTTTTCGCACAACTACACTAGAAATAGCCAGAGCTAGAACAAATATATTAAAAGATATTATTCCTTTTTTGGCAGGGAAAAGATAATATCGTTTGCTTGGAGTTATATACTCCCTCCATATCAATTAAATGTTGCACTTGTTTTCCGTGAATAAATTTGATTATCACTTTCATCAATGATATATTAAGTATATGTTATAAAATTATGCAATATTTAGGAACATATGGGGTACATTTTAATATGAATTAAATGGCATTCTCTTTGTCCGGATTTTTAGTTCCCTCATATTTTGGATGAAAATTCGACCATACTTTGAGTAGTCAAATATAAGTGATATGCCATAAAAATTATATTGTTGGGTTAATATTAAAAACATTTCAAAACAATATTATTTTATTTACACATAACTCATATATTTTGAACAAAATTTACTTTGACTCAAAATACAACGAAGACTAATAAATTTGGACGAAGGAATTATAATTTTATGCTTGTAACACACGTTTTATTAGTCAATGTTAGACTTTGAAGTAAGTGTATGTCATGTAAATATTGGGTGGGAGTAGCTCAATGATTGACCCAAAATATCTCAAGGTTCTTTACACTCATCTAAGCGAGATATACCCAGACTAGAAATTTCCTAGTTCACCTTCATTGTTCCAACTCTTTTGATGGTAATTATCTTCTTGTAGAAAATTATATGGTTCCCTAATCCTATACGAATAAAGAGGATATATAATATTAAATAGGTATTTGTTTCTTTTTTTGTGTTCTGTTAATCCTGTGAATCAAAGTGGGACTTTGATATTAATTTAGGCAGTTTAAAACCTTAAGGTGATGGTTACATGGTTCGGACCCCTATATTCATGTAGTGTAAGGCCAACTTCAACGTGGACCATCAAAACACATGTATATATATATGTCCGGACAGCGACGTAGTTGTCCGGGCATAATTTGTCATCCAGTGTGATATATGTGGACAAATATGGCTATCCGAAATCCCATCAATTGGATGCAAACCAGGGGCTTTGGCAGGCATCAAAAATACCTAAGATAAGAACGTTGGGGGTTAAACATTAATCCCATATCTTTCATTGTGTCTGGTGAAAATTGTTTGTTCTAAAAATATGCTCCCGAGTGTTAACAATCATCTAAATGATAGTTGAGTATATGAAGTTCGCCAAACCAGAATTATTACTTAGACTATTTTGGAAAATAAGGATGAACTGTGATTGCTTGATGACTAAGAACATAGTTTGTTGGGTTATAATTAGCCTTAACATGTGAGTAGATCATTATATGTAAACAGGCATTTGTAAGCCTCCAAAATATCTTTGAGTCCATGGCCAATACCCCTTGTTAATGAGAATTTTTATGCGAGGAAGTTATTGTTTATAATACATAATGATGTTAGTAAATGTGATGTTGTCATATTCGTACTCTTTATTATCAACACCTCTCTCCATAACTTGTGGTCATGTTTATTGAGTTCGGTATTCGTTTAGGGACGAACGGAGTCTAAGTTTCGGGGGGCTGATACATCCATTCAACATCATTATTTCCTATTATAATTTATCCCATTTCAATGATATATTTCATATTATGATGTAATTTTAATGTATTTTCTCTCTTAAATTGCAAGATAAACAAAGAAAGGAAAATTATCAGACAACTAGAATTTTCCAGAGCACCAAAAGCAGTGGGGATTTTACTAAATTATTTAAAATATGAAGCCATGAGCCAGATGATGGGCCAAAGCGTGCCCACCAGTGTGCCACGCGTCCTAGATACGCGCTACCTGGACGCGTTGGCCCCTACTGGCTCCTCTCCTGACGCCCTTTTGCCATAAATTCCCATAACCTAGAAAAATCACAAAAAGTTATTGGGACCTTCCGCCGCCACCTGTGAGGCACAACCTAGGGGGGCACTTTTACTGTCCGGCAAAGCGATTGTCCGGGGGAAACTTCACTCCGGGACGGGCAAATTAAATCCATTGTCCTCACCAATGCTCCGTTCATCGTCAGGATCATCATGTTCATCAACACCGTCTCATCTTAAAACCCTAGTTCATCCTTTTTGTTCAATCTTTGTATCAAACCACAGATTGATAATTGGGAGTACTTGTATGTGTCTATTACACTTTGTAGTTGATGCATATGGGATTTATCAGCGAAAGATTGTTGTGTCTAGATTGTTCATCAAATATTTATACCCACTGATCTGAATTCATATGAGTGTTGTGAGTAGATCCATTACTTCTCGAGGACATGAGAGAAGTTTTGTTGCTATTAATCATGTGAAGTTGACTACCGTTTAATGCTTTGATGATATATTATGTTGTTCTCCCTCGGATGGTGTTATATGAATGTTGATTACAAGATGATTCGTCATCTTTGGGCCTAAGGGAAGACATTGTGAATTTAGTTTGTAAATGATGGGTTACGGGAGTGATAGAAACCCAAATCTCAGTTTATCAATTGTTTTGTAAGAGGCTTTCCTGGATCATATGGTTTATTTCTATGGTTAAAATTATCTTAATTATTTCTCTTGTATTTGTGGATGCTTGTATGCTCATAAGTAGGTATTTGTAGAAGTAAGGACAATATCTTATCTCCGGTCCAACCACACAACACTTATTGAATTAATAAACGGTAACTTAATGAATCGTGGTGAAAGTAACTTGACGAGATTCCGGAGTGTCTTCAAAAGCATTTTAGCTTAGTATATATAAGGATTGGGTCACTTGTTGCACTCTATTACTTTTGTTATTATTTATCTTGTTACAAATTATCTTGCCATCAAATTATCTATGGAACTATCATCACAGTGAAAACCTAGCTAAAAACTACTTGTCAATTTCTTCTGCTCCTCATTGTGTTCGACGCTCTTACTTGTCGAAAATACTACGATAGATCCCATATACTTGTTGGTCACTTGCAAATGGCAGTTGCATCCGTCGGGCCTGGTGGAGGGAGGTGCCTGACCATTACCTTGTCGAAAGCAGTGCAGTTCATCTGGCGCCCCACGCGGGGGCGACGGCACAACCCCTCTGGCGGCGCATCATCCCCGTGGTGCTAGGATCCGAGTCAGAGGTGATCGGCGACATGCATGAATCTGGCCTAGGCGCTAATATGGAGCGGCATGCCCCCCATGCTAGGCTGCTACAGCTCTCTTGGCGGAAGCCACGGAGGCAGAGCCGCTATGGGTGACTGGCAACCCTGGCATCGCATCCAAGTCCATGGAGGTGTCAGGCTCCGACCACGAGGTGTCTATCGTGGACCTCACCTCGACCAACGACGTCAATGCCACGACCGCCGAAGGGGAAGGGTAGGACATGAGAGACGGGCGGCGCCATGTGTCCCATGTCCTACTCTACTCACCGGCAATTGGACCTTCACTTTTGCGGGTCTCATGGCCGTCGGACATGGGGCACACGGTAAAGAACAACAAGGATGGATGCTGGCGAAGATTAAACGGTTTAACGCTGCACGCATTTGCATAAATTTAAAAATTTGCTAATGAGGTATTTGGTTCTGGAATATGACATTTGAGGGTACTTGTCTGTCAGTATGCGCGGACGCGCTATCAGCAGATGTTTATGAGGCCGGATTTGCTGAGTCCAGCTGCATATGCTTGTAAAGCAAACCAGTATACGAACTCAATCAGTCAAGGCTAGATAAGATGGTTTTGTAAAACAAGAAAAACATTGACCGTCAAACTGTAAAGAGAAGTGCAGCCTCTCTGTCTCCATCATCAATTCCAGCCTACGCTCCACGGCTGAAAAGGCTACGCACGCAGCAGCAGCTCGTCCAGTCCCATGGACCCGCTGCAGCAGAGGCAGAGCGTGCACGTCGTCTCACACCGCCCATCCTCCTCCTTTACTATGCGCGACAGACGAGGCAGCAGCTTCGCCAAGCCAAAGCTTTCTCTCTCGCATCAACTTCCCACGTCCCAAGAACTAGCAAGAATAGCAGGCGACCCCGCTGGAAATCGCCGCTCTCGCTCAGACCATTCCTCTCGACTCTGCCTGCCCCACCGTATCCTTTAAGCCGATCTGTATGTAGATCGCCGAAGCAGTTCTTTCTTGCGCCCAATCCGTCGCACCACTAATGTTTTCTTCTTCCATTTCTCTTAGAAGAGCAGCATGCCGGAGAGCAGCGGCGCGACCGTGCTGGACGACCTGCCGGAGTGGCTCGTCGTCGAGGAGATCCTGGTCCGGCTGCCGACCAAGGACGTGCTCCGCTGCCGCGCCGTCCGGAAGTCGTGGCGCGCCGGCACTTCCGCCGACAAGTTCGTCCTCGACCACCACCGCCGCCAGCCGTCGCTCCCCATCATCCAACACCTTCAGGGCATCTACTCCCTCGCCGCTGCCGGAGATCAGAGGATACGGCCCGTCCTCCGGTACACTCCTCCCTGTGCAGTCTTGACCTTTCGGGTCTCACACCAGGCCGCCTGTGATGGCCTCCTCATCGTGTCGCGGGAATACAGTTTCTACATCTGCAACCCGGCCACCCGCAAGTGTGCTTCCCTGCCACATCCTCCCACACGACCAGGCTTCCGCGCCGTCTCAGTTCGTCGGCTTCTACCGGCACCACATATCCGGAGAACACCGGGTGATCTGGATGTTAAACCATGACCATACAGCTCAGTCCCCTGATTTCTTCGTCCTCGCCGTGGGCTCAGACCAGCCAAGACGCATCCAATGGCCGAAAGATTCAGGAAGATGGTTTCAGCTTGTCAGCCGGTACCCCGGCCGGTCACTCACCAGTCCACCATCGTGGTAGCCTGCATTGGGCACTGAACGTTGACATAACGTAACCGAGACATTCCGAAAGATTAGCCGCCCAGCACAGTTTGGGCATATGGTGTCGTTGTTGGACATGGCCGGCGATCTTGCTTTGTACCACCTCACCGGTCACGGCGAGATAGATGTTTGGGTGTTGCAGGACTATGATGCCGAGACCTGGAGCTTGCAGTACCGGATTAACTTCTTAGAGATGGAGGCACTGCCACCGCTTAATTTGGAGGTGAAAGGTATCCGTAGCGTGGCCGAAATTAACGAGCGTGAGCTGTTGATCAAGCACTATCCTGACCGCCTGTTGCATTGTGACGTTGACGTTGTGTTCTTAGGAAATGTGGAAAGGGTAGAGCGTCAATTCGGCTTGTCACGCACTGGGTATCGTCTCCAAGAGAGCATGATTTCACTTCCATTGTTTGAGACGCAACAAGAAGATGCCGAGCCTCCGTTCATCATAGTTCTATAAGATGATGCCGGGCTTGCCGTGCCGCTGGAGTGTTCTATCCCATACAGGTCATGTCTTTTGTTATTTGTTCTTACTAATTCGTAGTAGAACTTAACTATTAGGATTGAGGAAGCAGGCTTCTGCTATCATTATTTGCTGCTTGTTATGCTATCTTGAACACCATGCTAATGTTCTGAACAATGGATATCTATGCTTTAGAACAGTTCTACTGTTCTACCATGTTTACTTTTCAGTTTTCAATGTTGAAAAGCATGAAAGGCACGGTTGCAGTTTGAAATGTTAATTCATTCATGAGAAGTTATGGTATTTTACTTGGTTGTTGAAATGGTTAGTTCAGTTACTCTCTTCTGTAGTGTAGTATTTGGATCTTTCATGTTCAGTATACACTGTGATCATACATTGCTTTTGGCATATCTGGTCGCTCAGGCTCGTTGTGTGGAGATGTTTCTTTCACAGGCATAGTTGTGAATCTGCCATCGATATAGTGCTGTTGATAGTTTGCGTCTGGCAAGTAATTTTGATCACTAGCTCTGTTTTGTGTCTGGTTGCTACTTTAATACAGCTAATATTTGTTAAAACAATGTCAAGTTCTTTGTATAAAAAACTGGCAAGCAGTACTTGTTTCATTGACCTTCACCATGTTGGAGAATAGAGTTTGGCTGAAGCTTTTGTGTCAAGGATTTGGGCCTTTTTTTGTGTGTAGGAATAGGTTACAAGATGTGCAATCTTAATCATCATGTTGTGGTCTGATGGAAGACTGATGATAGTCTGTTTACGATGTTGTTAGTTTACTGCTAGCGCTCGGCTCCGCTGTTAGCCCTACCGTTGCAGCCTCTAACCCAAATCAGCCATGTTGTCTGTTCTTTTTTTCTTTTTTGAGGAACATGTCATCTGTTCTTTGTTGTTACTACTTCTTTTAGTACAAGAAAATACAGTCTGTATGGCAGAAGCATCGCTGCTGCTAACCATCAGTTCATGATTGTTATGCTGTCTTGAACATCATGTCAATGTTCTAAAGAATGGAGTATCTATGATATAAATTTCTTTCTACTCTCATGCCCTTATCCATTTCATTTCAACATACTTCAGAAGCACGAATTGCATGACCGAAGTTCAGAAGAACTTCATGACAAATTATGGCATTTTAACTGTTGGACTGGTACTGAGGTACCCAATGGATTTGGTGTCAAGTTAGACGGACCTGGTCAAAATAGTTGTATAGAGTGAAAATTGACCTGTTTAATAGTGTCATATGGTGATTACGGAAGGTTTGGCCCTAGGATCAAAGGATGGGTAGGGCGAGCAGCGGTCGCGCCGGGCACCCCCGACGCCGGTGGTGAGACAGGAGCCCTCGGCGGGGCGCTCTTTGGCAGGTCCCCATTTTCATGATCACCGTAGGCAACTTCTGCCGTATGAAGGGAACTGAAGCAACTAGTGAAAGAAATGCCCCAGAACCTGGTTGGCACTTGGCATGATGATCGCCGTAGAAACTCTCCAGGACTGAAACAAATGCAGCCTTTGTTTGAATGGTTGTCAACAGTTTACTTGGGCTCGAATCAAACAGGCCAGACATCCTGTGGCAATTGGACCTTCTCTCAAAATGTTTATTAGTCTGTTCTTTCAAAAATATGAACTGGCATGGCTGCCATGTAAAGCTCGCATAACAAAAAATATTCATTCATAACCAACGGTGACAGCCAACAATATAAATCAGACATATAGATGGTACATGAAGAAGTTACACATCAATTTCAGACTGGTTGCTTCTTCTGCACTCTACTGATAGACTGACGGAAAACAATCAAGGGGCTGCGGATCTTCAACTTGATCTGCTGCAGTTCACGGGATGGTTCGGGGATATGATCAGTGACAAATGATCACGAGGGTGGCGATGGTTGCACGCACAGAAGCCCCAGTCTGGAGGCAGAACTTGGGCACAGTTAAGCTAAACCTTCCCACATCAGAGGGAACAACATGTAGAATTATATATATGCTAAAATTCATCTCCCAGAAAATGCAAGTGCGCATACTATAGGTATGCAAAAATTGTTCCAAGAAATATCTTCTTACAACTTACATGGAACAGATGCATATATATGATATGATGACACGAAACGAAAAACACAGAATTTTTCTTACAACTAATGGATTTGGAACAGGCAAAGCAAGAGTCCAAAAACAGATGATCGGTTACCTAGCTAATTCGATACGCTAGAATTTTGCACTGCCAACCTGCATTTCTATCAAGTAGATTCACATTAGCACAGTTCATGGTGGAAACAATATTACTACTAGCACATTTTGGAGGAGAGTAAGGAGGATCAGCCTGGCATGCCCTGGTAAGCCTGGCAATGCTAGTGCAGCAGATGATTAAGAAAATTAAAATTGTGCAAGGAATAAGTGCACCACCAGCTTATTATGCTTATCTTCAGCATCCTACAGAATGACTGCAAAAGCTTGGAAAAACAACAAAACCGCCGGCTGTCATGAGTTCCTCTGATGGCACAAGTTCATGATTATTAACAATCTGGAAGTAAATTTCATCTTAGCTTTCTCTCCAACTGAAATCTAGCACTTAGCATCCAGTTGTATGGTCATCAACCTAGTATCACCTATTACCACAAAACTAATCACCTGGAAACAAAAATTTCCTCGGTGTTCAAACAAAAATGAAATCGAAGGGTTATCTAGTTAAAATAACATGCAGGACGTTCAGGTCATGCTTAGTCTAAAAATGGATACAGAAGGACAAAACTATAACAGATAAACAGTAAAGGTACTGAAAACTCAGAAAATCAAATAATTTAGAGAACTAATAAGCAGGTGTAGATTCATACATATGAAGAGGCAACCAGTAGTTCAGTACATCCTGCAAGACCAACATTCATTCATGACAGGTGGCTAGTCATCCAGAAGAACTCATTCATGACAGGTGGCTAGTCATCCAGAAGTTAACCCAACATGAGCACACAAAATATTTGCAAGCTTTGTCCAAAATACCTTGTAAGACAGTCCCACCCAGAGATCTCTAAAAACTAAAGGATAAGAAACTAGTTCATTTCAGGTGGCCACATGTCAACTGAACTAACTCAAGATTAGCACATTAAATTTTGCGAGACTTGGTAGCCCTCTCAAAGACATCAAACATGAGAGCAGGACAAGATCTTTTGAGGTGCGCATACCCTTGGCTTGCCACCACATCATCCATTCTGTTTGAAGAGAGGATGAATTCAACACATGCATCTTTCAGCTTGCTGCAGTGATGCTGATCAGCTAGCGCCAATGTTGTCGCCACAGTTTGAACATCAAGGCTCTTGCAGAGAATACCTTGGCATAACATCTTCATCCTGTCCATGGCATACCTATCGGCGGCCACCAGCAGGTGCTTAACCATCTCTTGGTTCTCACCATCATCAAGGTCATCCATAGCAGCAGGCAGCGAATCTGTGTAGATGAAGTGAAGAAACGCCTTGAAAACAGGAGGCTCCATGTCTTCGACGATTATGTTGTCACTCGCAGGATCGCTCAGGGGTCCATAGAGTTGAGCATCAAAGACCGGCGATCGCGTGGCGAGCATAATCTTGTGAGCAGGGAAAACCTCGCCTTTAACCTCAAAAGTCACATCTGCCCCTCTCCTCCCATCCAGCAATTTCTTGAGATGATTCGGCAGGTCCGACGGCGGCACCTCAATATGTGCGGCGACGGAGACGGTCTCCTCCTCCTTCACCTGCGGCTGCATGATAACCTTGACTTCACACTCAATCACCAGGCGGTCGTCCCGCAGGTACGATGCTAGCTCACTCTGTTTCATGAACTTGTTAGCTCCATAGCCATCGGGATCTTCATCTGGGTCGACGGGGGTGTACTTGCTGGTAAACCTGCGGACCACCGACGGCAGAGCGCTGCCCGAGTTGTCGATGAGCCTGAACTCGTAGTCCGCCCTGACCTCGGCGTCCCTGGTGAGGAGCTCGAGGTAGACCGAGACATAGCCCCTGCAGTCCCGGGATATGTCCCCATCGGGGTAGTAGCGGACGCACCAGTCGTAGCCGCCGACGGCGAAGGTGGCGGACCGTATGGACTCGCCGGCGCCCATACCCTTGTGCAGATGGTAGCCGGCGATTTTGAACACGTGCTTGCCCCTCGCCGTCTCGGAGGTGCACGTAGACACGGTCGTTGGCAGCGGTGGTTCCATTGCTGCTAGCCAGTTTGTGCGGCGGCGGCGCAGGTGGGGATATTTTCAGAGGGAATGGGGAATGCGAGGGCACAGAAGAGCTACAAGAAGCAAGCACAAGCGGAGGCCCATCAACCGGAGAGCTTGGCCCACTTGCTACAACATCTCCATCAGTGCACATAACCAGCAGTAATTTTTCCCCCTCCCCCTCGGGCGAAGCAACCCTTGACGCCATTAAGGCGCCCCAACCCCCAGCTTCCCACCCACCCTCACATCTCACCGAGCTCTCCCCGCCGCCAATCCCCATCCCAGAGCAACCACGGCTGGGGCACGTCGCCGCGGTGTGCGGGTTCGCCGGCTAGCGCCGGTGGCGAGGGTAGCGGAACCGCGGGCGCTTCCGCCACCTGCGGCGGCGCCGCTGCCCGAGATCGACCCGCACTCGCCGGAGGCTCGCCGCGAGATGCGTCGGGTGGTGATGGAGCGCTTCCCCGACCGGGACGAGTGGGGGGAGATCCACCTCCACATCCTCCGCCATGCGAGCTTCGTCGAGCGCGCGCGCTTCATCGGAGACGACGGCTGCGAGGATCTGGAGCTCCTCTTCTGGGCGATCCAGGAGGCGGAGTCGGCGGATCCACGTCAGGCTGCGCGGTGGGAGAACTTCAGGACGACGAACCCATCCAGGCTCAACATCAGGCCGCCATCGTGGGAGGGCATCGCCAACATCCCGCCGGGCATCGTTTGGCCGCAGCGCCGCGAGTAGATCGTCTGCCCCGACCGATTCAAAACTCTGCGACGTCCCATCGAACCCCCACCTTGGCCTGGAGAGATAGGTATGAATCTCATTCGTGTTGATTTATCGCTGAAATCACGTTTGAGGGAGTTTCGTTTGCGTCAGAGGAGGATTACAGTCCCATGTGGTTCTATGGATAGGTCACTGGGTAGGGAATTGGTAGTGGAAACGGGGGTTCTCCCTCGCCGGTCGGTGAATTTCAATGAGCGAGTCGCTGTTTGTGCAGCTGGTGAGGCCTCGCCGGAGTTGGGTTCCGGCGAGGTGCTTAACCATGGAGACAACATGGTCCCTATTCCGGGGGGTAGCTCTCTGCTGGTCCCCCTGTTCAAATCCAGCAGTGTCAGGGCCCGCCTTCAGAGTGCGCCTTCGCGGTGAGAAAGCGGGAAGTGAAGGTAGATTACGTAAAGTGGAAAACCTAGAAAGTGTGGAGGAGTACTTTGGCCAGCTATGGCTCATACCTTCCCCTCCGCGCCGCCGCAACCATAAATCCCACTCCCCCCAGCCCCGTGTCGAAACCAAATCCGGGTTCGTCTGCTGGATCCGGAAAGATCTAGTTGATAGTAACTCGTTCACAGCCGCTGATTGCTTCCCTGCTTCGATTCGACCTTTTGATCCACCGCCAAAGAACATCAAGGTTACGAGAGAGGGGATTGGGCCTGGATCTCTGTCGTTTGTGGAGGTAGTGAAGCGTGGTGCTAGAATGGCTGATCACCGAGCTGGGAGTAGTGGTAACCTTGGCGTTGGTCAATCTAAGGCGCCTGTGCAGAAGGCTACCTCGTTTGCGGGGCGCAAGCAGCCATCTGCTCCGCCTGCAAAAGAGCAAGCCCCTGCGCCAAAACCTGCCAGATCTACAACGTCGACTGCGGGTTCCGCCCAGGTACAGTCATCTCAATCTGGTGAAGTAGAAGTAGAGCAGGTCTTGGACCCGAGGTACAAAGATATGATCTGTTTCAACTGTGGGGGCCGGGTCACTATGTGGGGAATTGTGTGAAACCAAAGGCATGTTTTATCTGCCAACAAAATCACAACATCAACAACTGTGCTGCTTGGTCGAAAGTTCAGCCCACTGCTGCTTTCTTTGGCAGTGGGGCTCGAGGGCTTGGTTTCTACCATGTGGATGTACCTATAGCCAATGAATCGAAGTGGTTAAATTTTCAAAACTGTGTTGTGGTGAACATTCTGAAAGGTGATGTGGATTGTCCCAAGTTGATGGAACTCCTGACTGCAACTTTCTGCAAAACTAGGCAATGGCCATGGCAAATCAGAGGGTTATCCAGCAAAACCTTTTTGGTTAGATTTCCCCCTTGGAAGAAAGTGGAAGATCTCATTGAGTTGCCAGGGTTCTCTCTACCTCAAGATGTAAATGTCACCTTGACTGAATGGAAGGGTGGATGTGATCCTTTTGGGGAATTAATTGAAGCTTGGGTGCTAATTGAGGGCATTCCTCCCAAATGGTGCACATGGAAAGTATTTGCTCAAATTGCTTCCCTTTTTGGGGTGTTGACTGATGTTGACTGGAATGGTATGTTCAGGACTTTCTTTGAAAATGTCAGGATTAAGATTGCTTGTAGAGACCCAACTAAGATACCATTTGAGAGACAGATTCAGATGAAGAAGAAACTCTTCCTGCTAGGCTTTACTGTTGAGGGATTTGAACAAGTGGGTGGAGTAGATTCTATCATTGATATTGAGGAGGATGAGGATGGTGATGAGGAAGCAGAGAAAGCTGAAGAGGATCAAACAGGAAATGGTAGGGGGACTCAGGATGAACATAACTCTGATGGATCAGAGGATGGGGGTTTGGCCATTGATGAGCTAGACAAAGCCAACTTCTCATCCAAACATGGTTCTGCCAACAAACATGTGACACAGAAGCTGGTGTTCTCACCAATGGAACCTTTCATTGATTCTGACCAGGAAAACTTTGTCCTGGCATGTGCTTTATCTAAAGCTGGCAAAACTACTACATCTTCTGATGGTGATGGAAAACAGAGCAACCAGAACAAGCAACTGCAGATGGAGAAAAACTGCGATGATGTGGGTAAAGGTGAGGATGATGCAGTTGTGGGAGAGAGCCTGACCCAGAAAACTCCTGTCTCTATTTGGAAAAGAAAGGAGGTACCAACAAATGTGGAGAGGTCTGGCAGTATGGATTACTGTGAGGAGCTACTCAAGGCGGTAGACATGTCAGATTCTGAGAATGGGGGAAATGTGGAGGAAAAGTTGGGGGTTCTCCCCCTGAGGCCGTTCATATCCTACAAAGTGATACATTAAAGAGATCTTTGCTTGATTCACTCAACCATGCTCAGGTGAAGGGAGTTGTCCCAGGGAAGGGATCTAAGTGGGGACCTATTCTTGCTCAAAAACCTAACACTAGGGGGCATGGGAACATTAACATTATGGAGAAAGCTACTGCATACAAGAGGAATAAAAATCTGGAGATTCCTGAAACCTTTAAAGATAAATCCTTCTCTACTAATGATAAATCTATTCTTGCTGATCAATTGGAACAAATGAATTTGGTTATTGGGGGTGATGAATCTTACAAATATGATGTCATTGATGATATGGTAGTTGGGGAAAGAGAGAGATGCCTGGTTTTTGCCAGTAATAACCCTGATATAGTTCTCCCTGAGAATCTGGATCTTGAGGTTAATGATTTAGTTAGCACACCTGTGAGTGATTCTTCTTGTAAGCCAGTGGGCACTGCTGATGCTTGCAGAAGAACACCCATTGTCCTGACTAAGGCCAAACCTTGTGGCTTATCTCACCCTTTTAAAATTGCTTAGTTATGATAGGTCTAATTTGGAATATTAGGGGCCTTGGACAACCTGGAAAAACTCAGTGCCTGTGTGATACTATTGCCAAATCTAACCCTGATTTTATTGGGTTCCAAGAAACTAAAAGAGAAGTTATTGCTGAGGGTTTCCTCAAAACTATTGACAGGTTCAGTGAATATGCTTGGCACTTCTTACCTGCTGATAATACTGCTGGTGGGATCCTTTTGGGTTTTAAAGAAAATGTTTTTGAGATTATTGGTTTCATTAACCAAAGATTCTCTATTGTGGCCACTATTAAAAATAAGTCTGATGGTTTTATTTGGCAATTGGTGTTGGTTTATGGTTCTGCTTATTTAGAATTCAAGATGGATTTTGTAGATGAGTTGCATGATACCTTGAATGTTGCCTCTTATCCTATTATGGTGTGTGGGGATTTCAATTTAGTTAGAAATGAATCTGAGAAAAGCAGTGGGCATATTAACCAACAAACTACTTTCCTCTTTAATGACTGGGTTAATAGATGGGCCCTGTTGGAAATTTCTATTTCTAATAGAGTCTTTACCTGGTCTAATAATCAGAGTGCTCCTGTTTTTGCCGTCCTTGACAGAGTGTTCACTTCTATGGACTGGGATGCTCATTTTCCCTTTTCTACGTTGATTGCTCTTCCCAGGGTTGGGAGTGATCACACACCTTTAGTCCTTGATACTGGTGCTAGGGCTCCAACTAATCCCAAACCATTTAGGTTTGAGAAATGGTGGTTAGCCCAACCCGGTTTCCTTCAGGTGGTCGCAGAGGCTTGGAATTCTGTGACCTCCACTAAGTCCTCTGCTGATAATTGGATGATTAAAGCTAGAGTGCTTAGGAAAAAAAATCAAAGGTTGGCACATTAACAGGGAAGCTACTTTGAAAAAAAAAGAAAAAGGCACTCCTTATGGAGTTTGATGCTCTTGATGTTCTCTCTGAATCTCAACAGCTTTCTGCTGATGATTTCGAGAGGATGAAAAATGTCAAACAAGAGCTGGATGATATTTGGAAAAAAGAAGAGATTGCCTTATGGTAGAGATCAAGGGATAGGAAAATCTTAGAGGGGGATAGGAACAATGCCTATTTTCAGGCTCTTGCTAACCATAGACACAGGAAAAACCATATTGCTGAGCTGAACAGCCCAAGGGGAGTGGTTACCTCCACCAGAGATATGCTTGATGTGGCTACTTCCTTTTATAAGGAATTGTTTGCTTTTGAACCCAGACCTGACATTCATTTAGATGCTGATTTCTAGGGGGTGGATGAAATGGTTTGTAATGAGGAAAGAGAAGCCCTAGAGAGATCTTTTTCTGACGATGAAATCAAACAAGCTATTATGAGTTCTTTTGCCAGTGGTGCTCCTGGCCCTGATGGCCTTTCTTTTTTATTCTACCAAACGTTCTGGGATTTAATTAAAGATGATTTTATGTGGATGGTTAGAGACTTTGAAAATGGTGTTCTAGATATGTATAAATTGAACCATGCCATCATTACCCTCATTCCTAAAGTTCCTATGGCTAGAGATATGAAAAACTTTAGACCTATTAGTTTAAGCAATTGTGGTGTTAAAATTTTCTCCAAGGCCATGACCACTAGGGTCTCCCCTTTGTGTGACAAACTTATTTCATCTAACCAAACTACCTTTATTAAAGGTAGGTTCATTTTGGAAAGCGTGGTTATGGCCCACGAGGTCATTCATGAGATTCATAGGTCTGGTTCCAGTGGTTTGATCCTTAAGCTAGACTATGAGAAAGCATATGATAGAGTGAGTTGGGATTTTCTGAAGGAAATGCTTCTTTCTAGAGGTTTTGGCAGTAAATGGGTGGGGTGGGTGATGTCTACTATTCACCAGGGGACATTCCAGGTCAGAATCAATGACACCAATGGTCCCCAATTTGCTGGTGGTAAAGGTTTAATACAAGGTGACCCCCATTCACCCCGGTTGTTTAATTTAGTGGCTGATTTCTTTTCTAAGATGCTGTAGAAAGTTGTTAATAATAACTTGATATGTGGGCTTCTGCCTAATGCAATTCCTGGGGGAGTGGTCAGCCTGCAATATGCTGACGATACTATCCTGTTTCTTGATAATTCTATTGAATGTGCCAAGAACTTGAAGTGGATATTAACTTGCTTTGAGAAACTTTCTGGTTTGAGAATTAACTTTCACAAGAGTGACCTGCATACTATCAATATAACTGATCAAATGGCTAAGGAATTTGCTCAGGTGTTTTGTTGTCAATTGGGGGTTTTCCCCTTTAAGTACTTAGGTGTGCCTCTGCACTTTAAAAAACTTAGAAAAGAAGACTTACAACCCATTATAGACAGGATTATCAAGAACATAGCTAGGTGGCTGGGGAGATTTCTCTCCTATAGAGGCAAATTGATTCTGCTTACTACTTGCATTGCTAGTATCCCTACCTATCTGATGTCTATTGTTAAATTCCCTAAATGGGCCATTGACATGATTACTTCTCAGATGTCCCATTTTTTCTGGGGGAATGTGGGAGATACTCATAAATATCATCTTGCGAGCTGGGGACTGATTTCCAGGAGGAAGGAGTATGGTGATTTGGGGGTGCCCAATCTTAGGGATTTTAATATGGCCCTCTTGGCTTCCTGGGGAAAAAGATTTTTTGATAATAGAGCTAGTGACTGGAAAAAGATTTTGGCTTACAAATGATAACCCAAACCTTTTTAGTACTAGAACTACCATGTGATACCCATTCATGAAAAGCCTAGCCTGGGCTTTGGCTGCAGCTAAGAACTTCTATAGGTGGATCCCTGGAGATGGTAAAACTATTGCCTTTTGGCATGACACATGGCTTGGGGATTGTTCCCTGAAAACTGCCTTTTGGGACTTGTTTGAAATCTGTCAACAACAAGAAGCTACTCTGGCTCAAGTATGGGTTGGGGGTGAACTCCAACTAACCTTTAGGAGATGTGTGAATGAAAAAACTCTATCCAGATGGAGTGATCTCATTAATCTAATGAAACAAGTTGTTCTATATGATTCACCAGATCAGCCTGTGTGGCGGCTGGAACCATCTGGTAGTTATTCGGTCAAGTCTTTTTACAAACTAATTAACTTTGGAGGGATCACTTCTGAGATCAGAGACGATATATGGAAAATTAAAGTCCCCCCTAATCTTCATGTCTTCCTTTGGTTGATTTATTACAATAAGAGCCTGACCAGAGACAACTTAGCCAAACGTAGACATGTAGAGGATAAGACTTGTGTCTTTTGTGAGGAATTAGAAACTATCCAACATCTGTTTTTTGAATGCATTGTTGCCAGATAGGTTTGGGAACTGTTAGCTGATTGCTTTAAGATTAATGTACCTGATTCTTTTACTGTGTTATCCTCCTTCTGGAGGAAAAGAAAATAATGTGAAGCTCTGAATATATCCACTATTGCTACCTTGTGGAGCTTATGGCGTTTGCGAAATGACTTTGTTTTTCAGGGGCGAAGATGGCGAAATATACGATGTGTTTTGAATCTGTTGGGGGCAACGATCAAGCAGTGGAAGATCTTGTGCTCAGAAAATCAGGGTGTGCTTCTCCTCCGCTTTTTAAAGCTGCTCGACTACCGAAGAGGGGAATTGCTTAGGATCGCCTGGTGCTGATTGAAAATAAAAAGAGCACCCTGGACCCTTAGTTGGGGCATGTATGGCTAGTTGTCTACGACTAGTGTATATGTTTTTACTGGCTTTGCGTCCATTCATGAGACTTGTGTGCTGGTAAAGCACCAACTGTAATAGGGTTAGTTGTTTGAACCCTGCTCATGTTTCAGTCTGTGACAGCTACTCTTTGGCTGTTGCCGAGCGCTGCTTAACAGTCTGTGTGTGTTGGTTTGCCTTGGCTTTAATGAAAAGTTGGGGCGGGGGAAAACCCCTTTCATTTCAAAAAAAAAGCTAAATCTTATAGGGGGGAGCCGATCAGTTTAATTCTTTGATCTAATTATATTTTCGGTTTTCACAAAATAAGGTCTTCTAAAATTTGGTCTTTGTGGATGAGAAGTCGGAAGAAGAGTGAGGGTATGTCACTGCGCTGGCGCTAGCGTCGAGCATCCAGTGGCTGGTTGGCATATGCTTGATCTCACGATGCCTCATGCAGGAGAGAAGGTGAGCCGTGAAGGGCTAAGAGCATCTACAGCCAGGTGCTCTATATGTCTGTCTCAAACGTCCGGGTAGGCCGTTCGGTCACTGACTGGTCACAAAAAACTGACCCAATGAGAGCTCTCAAACACCCAAATTGATCGGTACCCCTTATATTCGTCCCAAATGTTGGACGGATATGAGGCGGTGTGCCCCTCACGTCAGCCCACCCCGACCCCACAAAATCTCCCGTCCGGAAGAAACCCTAGCTCGCTCTGCTCCGCTCCGCTCCCCAACGCTCCCATTTCCCAATCCGTCCAATCCTTAGCGCCGTCGAGCATGTCCAACACCGGCGGCCACTCCAACGGTAGCTCCGGAGACGAGGAGGAGCTAGCGCTCCGTATCTCGCTCGAGCGCTCATGGGGCGATACGGGCGGCAGCTCCAGGCCCGGTGCGACGCCACCTGTCGCCCGTCGCCGCAACACCGGCCCTTCCCGCCCCGCACACGGATCAGTGAGGCCTGCCCGATCTGCTACTCCCGCCCGACAGCCTCATCCACCTCCGGCCGCTGCCCAACGCGGGGGCAGCGATGGGTCTAGTGCCCACTCCGCTGACACTGCGGATGCAGACTCCAGAGTCGGAGGCACGTGCCGCCCACGACGAGGGGCAGAGGGCAAGGGAGATGGGGGGGGGGGGGGGGCGACGCGGCTGCGCAGTGCGCCCGCTGCCGCCCCGTGATGCTAGTGCCTGACGATGAGGACCGTCTCTTCGAGTGGGTGTACCGTCGGTCACTTTCTGAGGCGGAGATGAAGGCCCAGCGGCTCCGGAGGATCAACACCAAGCAGCTCCGGCTCAGCATTGAGCAATCAAAGCGGGAGGTGACGGAGGCAGCGGCAGAGATGGCGAGGGTGGCCAAGCTGAAGCGCAAGCTAGACCACACCGTCCGGCGCTTGCAAGGCTACATCATCATCTCTGGTTCCTCCTCCGATGACGGGTCCGATGGCTCCAATGTGGACCCACCTCTTGCCATGGACTCCTATAGCCGCGCCGGCAACCGGAAGGGCAAAGGGCCGGCGAGGAAGTAGTGAAGCTAGCCTTCTCCTGTTTATAATCTAGTTCTAGTTCTAGTATGTAGTTACAATACTAGCAAGATGCTCATGCATTGCACGGAACATCAAGATGCATTTTTTTACAAAACACCTATTGTGATTGACCCATGCGGGAGCAATCCCATGTGTAAAAACTAATGATATCTCAAGAAAGAAAAGAAATAAGGTGTGGAGGAGTGAGGCATGGTGATGATTGGTGGTTGGACTGTAATAGCTTCTAGAGTGGTTGCTGGTGACCAACTTTATATGAAATGAAGATTATTCTCTCGTAGTGTATAACTTTATTATGTCCCCATTGTCATCAAAGTATGTCAATATCTACATCACAACAATGAAACAAGGATCTTTCCACATCTTACGGTAGTTAGTGATTAGTGTGCAAGTTGAAGTTTTAGTGACATATGTCTAATACAACAAACTTAATGACCATCATAAATAGTCAACCATGCATGGCATTTAATTAAGTAAATCCAAAGTACTACCTTCTTTCCGGTTTATAGGGCTCAATTCAAAAATTTCATCAACCAAGGTAGATGATGAGTGGTGGAATAATTTTTGTAGTTTGCAAAAGCACTCAATTAGTATGCCCATTTTCTTCACAAATTTGTGTTTCCAATGCATTAATTGCAATGCATGTATGAATAAAGTACATGCATTGGTCAACATTCTCTTAATCCTCGCATGCAATAATTTAATACACCTTAAAATCTGAACATGTGATGGAAAACAACCAAATTAAGACTTCTAAAATGGGAAATCTAAAATTTTAAGATAAACCCTATAAACCGGAAAGGAGGGAGTATAATTAACTCCACTCAATTTTGTCTCTGTAAAGAAACCACACATCTATGTAATTTGCAAGAAGAAGAAATCAAACATGGCTAAAAACGGTTTTAAGATGACGAAGGGAACTTTTTTTTGCGGGGAGACGAAGGGAACTTTTTAGAAGTGGGGAATGAAGAAATGTTTGGAATAATGGAATATAGGTCAACTCCTATCATATTTCTCAATCTCTGCCAATCCCAAGAGGCTCTAACGAGTGGCAAGGAAAATATGTTTACTCCACTCAAGCACCAGTAAATATACACACACCTACAAAAGTATGCGAGCATGCGCGGGGCAGGGGCAATTAGTGACTTCGTTGAGCTGGAGAAGGAAACATGGTATCGATCAAAATCCAAACAAATCTTATTAGGCATCTTTGGTTTAGTAAATTTACATGTGGCCCATCTGAAAATAAAAACATGCAATCCGATAATCTTGCACTTGCCTAGCAACGTGCAACATATGTTGTTAAAAAAACAAAGAACCACACTCTAAGAACACTAGCATTTTTTCCTCCTAATCCTTCTACAAGTAATTGGGTCGCACTCTGCACATGATGCATCAAGAAATGTATTTTATCTATCTATAGTGAATGATGGAAATCGATGTGCCCGCATGAACCACGATAGGGTCGGGTCTTTTTATGAATCGATCAATCCTTAGATACATGCATCATTCTGTTTTTTCGTTGCATTGCATACTTACTCTCATGATACCACACCTACTACTGTCATCAAGGAGTATATATTACTATTCAGTAATACACCGACTCGACTTGAATGAAATCAATACGACATCCATGACTCTCATCAATGTGTAGTGGGAGCTGTGCAGTGAGTACTACCCCCGCGCGAAGGTTACTAGTCCTACAAATACTAGTGAGCAAAGTAGAGCGCCACAGGTTGCTTACTCCATATAATTTTCCCATCCCATTGCTCATACCATATTGCTTAGCACCGGCCTCTCTTGCAAATCCATAGCGAAGAAAGATGTGGATTTAGCCTTAATGTAGATCAGAGTAAACTATGGTAGAGTATGAATGGATGGCATCGGAAAACATATGTTTAGAACATGTGAAACACATCATGGAAATATACTTGTTCTTGCTGCTATTCTACCTTGAACAGCACAACAGTGGTAACTCTGTTGTCAAAGGGCGACGGGAAGCAAATCTTCAACTCAATGATCTGGTGCAGTTGGCGACATTTGCACGGAGAGAAGGCCAATCTGGATGTATGACTTTGGAATAGTATCCTCTATATCCTTCCCACATCAGAGTGACCAACATGTATAAAATTCATCCATTTGGATGCAGGAAATTTACTTAATGGATTTGGAATGTGTGGAAGCAAGAATACTAGAACAGATAACAGACTGGTTATCTAGCTAATTGGATTTGCAAAAAAAATTGCATTGGAAGCATGTACTTCTGTCAAGTTGCTTCACATTAGCACACTTCACATCAGTGCATAATTAAGAAAATCAACTATCCCGTGTTGAAATTCCACGCCAGCTTAATATGCTTACCTTCTACATCTTACAACGAGCCTGCATAAGCTAGATAAACCAATAAAACCATTGGCCATCATGAGGTTCCTCTGAACACTTTCATGATTATTAACTGCCCTTTTTTCATTCCTTCACTACTGAGTTAATTGCATAAACCACCACATTTCGGGTTTCTTCTGCAGAAATCCACCTGCTCCCTAATCATTTGCAAAAATCACCACACATTCAGTATTTTTTTTGCAAAAAGCACTGATCAGGTGATTTAGCCCGTTTAATCACTTTCTGACAAGTGGGGCCAGAATGTAAGGAGCTGATTTGGCAACATATTAACACACATACCCCTACATCTAAAAGAAAAACGCAATCAGTCCCTCCCCTTGTGGATACCACGACAGGGCCTGGGCGCGCCGCTGGCCTTCAAGGCCGCGAGCAGCAGCCGCTCTCGTGCTGCTTCCGGCAGATGGCAGGACCACGGCCGAGCGAGCACGCGTCGGATCCGCCACCTGCATGTCCAGCCCCTCGCCCGGCTACGATGTCCCGATGGCTGTGGTGAAGAGCTCGACGGCCACGTACGGCAGGTTTGGTGAAGAGCCGGCGACCACCGCTGCCCCGTGTACCATCTCCTTCCTCCTCCCTTTTCTTTCCTTCTCCTCTGGGATGACGTGCACCTCGCCCCTGCCTAGCTCAGCCGCTGCCAGCCACGGGCGGCCCAACCACGACCATTTTTACGGCGACGGATTCCGCAGCGGCCCGCAGCCCCCACCTCTCTCCAACGTGCTACCCGCCACGCATAGGTGCGCACCGCCACCATCTCCTTTGCTCCACTGATCCATGACAAGGAGGGTGGAAGTCGGGGACGAACTCTAGGTGCAGGCCCGAGCCTCCGACGCACATCGACATCGCCCGCTCATGGTCACCTGGGACACCATGGTCGTCTCCCCATGCCGACGCCGGCCACGTGACTTGGACGGCGTGCAAAGGGGGCTGCAGCCTGCTAGTCACATGTGCACACGCCCAGGCGACTCCGACCCAGGTGGTGCAGTGGTCGGCCTTGGCTGGCCAGTCCCGCGCACGCACCTTGCCGCCGAGCTCCTGGTCGCCGGCCACGCGCTCACCCCGCCGTCGATGACGAGGGACCGAGCTCCTGTCCTGGTCGAGGTCGGGACGAACTCCAGGTGGTGGGGTCTGCGTGCGCGGAGGAGGGGTTGATTGCTTTTCTATTTGAGATCCAGGGGTGTGTGTGTAAAGTTTTTGTTGTTGCTTTTTTTAAATCCAAGGAGGTATATGTCAGTTTGTTGCCAAATCAGCTCCTTACATTCCGGCCCCACTTGTAAGAAAGTGATTAAACGGGCTAAATCATGCTTTTTGCAAAAAGTTTACTGAATGCGCGATGATTTTTGCAAATGATTAGGGACCAGGTGGTTTCCTGCAGAAGAAGCCCGAATTGTGGTGGTTTTATGCAATTAACTCTTCACTGCTGGATCAACTCTCGGGAACAAAAGCAAAGTCTGCTGTAAAAAAAACCCCAACCCTAGCCCGTGCGTCGTCCCCGCGGGTGACTCGGGCGGCGATGCCGACTCCTTCCTCCCTCACCTCTGCTCCCTCTCTTCGCCACAACCGCTGGCTTGAGCCACCTGTGCAAATACCCTCATGGTGGGCGGCAGGGCCCTATTCCCTCTTGTTCGTGGGTGGCTGACAGGGGGCAGCCTGGCTAGGCATAGGCATTGAGCTCGCGTGGTTCTCATCGGAACAGCAACAAGAGTTTGGGTTACCACCCCGGTGAGCGACAAGGCGTCGGGTGTTGGTGGTTTGCTTCGGCCATCTGGGTGGCAAGGCATGCTAGGTTATCCTGGAGAGGCTGTTGGCGGCGGCAACAACCAAGCCTAGATTCGGATCTTGAGTCCCTAGTGTGCCTCGTCGGATAGGTTGTGCGACATGTCCCTTCAACGTGGCTAGTAGGGGAGGTCGAGCGAAAGCTCTGCACCTCGGTGTCGGTGGCGATGATGCCTGTTGGGTCATTGTTCTCTCGGGGCACCGCCTTGACCCTCTCCTTACCCTCTGACACTCGGGGTGAGAACCTTTGTCCACTTTGGCTAGCACGCTTCACGTTATGTCCCTCCTGGGGGATGAGGATGAGTGCGGTGATCCCTCAGGCGTGACGACATGTCTTGTGTGCTCATCCTCGGTAGCACGCTACAGGCGTTTCACGTTTGTGCATTTTTACCGTTCTCAGCTTGCTTTCTATTTTATTTTTTCCTTTGTCAGCTCTTGAGGATTTCCTCAATAACTTGTATCATTTGGTCGTGTGGCTTTATTAATATAATAAAGCAGGGTGAATGTTGTTTCAACATCAACTTGTTGGAAGCCAATTTCATCTTATCTTTCTCTATAACTGAATTCTAGCATTTTACATTGAATTGTATGTTCATCAGCCCGGTAGCACCTATTATCACAAAACTAGCTACATGGAAATAAAAATTTCCTCGGTGTTCCAATATCCTCAAGTTGGAATTTTTTCCCTTTTATAGTCCTTGCCATTGCGATCAAATGAAAAGAATTCGTATTGTTTTCACCTTCAAAACATGTCTAATCTCAGCACATTGGGCCCATTTGATCTCTTCCTCACACATTAGTTTGGCCATGACTTCGTGCTGGCATGTTTTGCGGCAGAAAAAGGGAGCATTTCCGCTTTAGCATCTAAATCATCAACAATGGCAAGCAACTATTTCCTCTTTTACACACCACTTGGAACTCTTAGCCCTGCCTCATAGCAATTTTTTGAGGTGACTGATTTTAAAATGCCACCTCCCAACATTAGTATCTCCTCTGATCTTCTTACACCATTATTAAGCCACCATGTCAGTAAAACCTCCCCGTTTGAACCATGACACTTTGACAGAAAAAAAACCCGGCCTAAGGGAGTACATATTACTACTATTTAATAGTACACTAACTTGAATGAAATCAATACGACACCTACTACTCTCATCAATGTGTAATTAGAGCTACATAATGTGTACTACTCAACACAAAGGTTACTAGTGCTACATATACTAGTGAGCAAAGTAGAGTGCCCACAGGTTACTACTCCATGTACTTCGTCCATGTCATTGCTCACACCATATTGCATAGCACTGGACTTTCTTGCATATCTATAGTGAAGAAAGATGGGGATTTAGCTTTGATGCTGATCGGAGTAGAAGATGGTAGATTATGAATGGATGGCACCAGGAAACATATGTTTAGGATGCATGAACCACGTTGAGGACATTTCCTTGTTGTCGTTGCTTTTTGACCATCCACATCACTGATCGAGTGCATGTGTTTAGCTACTTTTCATTTCTTTTCCTTTTTCGCCCTGATGAAATGATATCTGGATGGTGTCCACATGTAAGCATCATGCTAGCTCACTACTTGTAGGCACGGAACAAGGAAATGTGCTAACGACCCTTCCTTGTAGCCGTGGAACTTTGTAATTTTAAATGATTGTCCTACTCATATGATTCTCGCGGGGAAGGAAGGTTTCTCTTTATCATCATGTGATCTATTGGGTCATGGAAAGCCCCATTTCATATTTTTACTATACAATTCTGTAATCATGCAGGCTTAAATCTTCTTGTTGTAGCCTTGCCGTAAATTATCAGAGTGCTACTATTTGCAAAGATTTTGAAAATAATTTTGAGTATCTAGCAAATCACAGTCACTGATGATGAACAACATATATATCCTTGATACAAATTGCAAGAGTGATAATACAATTACCCTTATTTTGTTATTGAATTGGCTACTACACTAGTAACAATCAGCAGTACCAAATAAGTTACAATAGACAACATAACATACATGTGTGGAAGTATAGTCAAAACTATTACAATAAAATTGCTAATGAATGGTGTCCTGATGTAAGCATCCCAAACTACTAGCCACAAACTTTGTAGTTCTGGAGTGTTTGAATTACTGGTATGAATTTCGCCCTGATGGAAAGCCCAGCAAAAACCATCAGCGAAGAAAGAAAACGGGATCTGCAGGATATGATCTAAGGCCACACCGCATGGAAGCAGAATTTCAAAGTACAACACTCAAATGCAAAAGGATTCGGACAACAGTACTTCCAACTAATCCCTGCGTAAAACGCAAATGGTTCGTGCGATATTTTAGAAAGGGTAGGAGTGCCCTGCTTTGATGTTTCCAGAAAAGAAAAATCTTTTGCAAGCATGATGCACTGCCGCGTGGCATCTCTGTTCTGCAACAATCAACACTTAAACAGCGTGATCGTTTAGTATTTCGTTTCCTGAATAGATCATAACAGCTGCAACTTTAGTGCTGCATGGAAGTTGTAACACAGTATTGCAACTTCTAACTGAAGATAGTTTAGATTCAATCGTGTGAACCGAAGTCTAGCACATCGATGAAGCCTGGCTTGCAAGCTTGCCGCCCTGCTCCTTTGGTATTCCACAGCCAAGATATGTAGTTTATTCTGGACCCACGCTGTGTTGCCAGTACAAAGGGCACAAATGTTTCTTCTCTGCACTCTTGCCTCAAGGAATCCAGTGATGCAGCTTAACGAGCATATATCACTTCAATGGTTTTTGGACGTAGCTCACATAGCCTTTAACTGGATAAGTAGGTTGGCTACAAAACAGATATCAACACAATCAGCCCACGCTGGATAAGGTGGTTTTGTAAAACCAGAAAAACATGGACTTTTACTTTGTTCTGGCATGCATATCAGAGAATTAGTTCCCAGTTTCTCACCCTGGCTGCTAAATCTGGATCTGCTAGGCTAACATATACGATTACAGGGAGTAACAGTAATCATCTAAATAATACGTCAACCCTGGCTGCTAAATCATACCTTGAACACTGAACTCAGTTAATCTTTCAAGCTTGGTATGAGTGGCATAATATGGTTCTTAGTATCACACCATGTTGACTTATTATTTGGATGAGTAAACCGAATTTCCATAGCAAGAAAAAACAAATCATAACTTAGTAGTTAAATCCTCCTAGTCAAGCAACCTTGAGTGCTCACCTTACTGTGCTGTGTACCAACCAAAGAACGAGGCCATGGCATGATGTAGGGATAGGAAGCCCCATGAATGATACGACCAAGGTTGTTCAGCACCGCTGTTTCCATGCAGAAGGATAGTAGCCAGCGAGTTGAATGATGATGCTGCCACCTCCCACAATAAGCAGACAAGTACACAAAGCCACCGATGATCGCCTTGACACTCACTTCAATTCTTTTAACATCATCTCTGAAATCACACCGAACAATCCCAAGTATCTCCTGCAACGGAAGCGACCTGTCCTGCATCCATCTCTCGACACCATTGTCATCATCGGCTCTCCATGTCCAAACAACGAGCGCGGATTTGGAATTCAGTTCTACATTAGGTGCGAAGACCACACAAAGCCTTCCATCCTTGGTCTCGCCGGCCGTCAACATTTCATTAACTCTGCTGCTCGGCGGCATATCCATCCGAGAGAATTGCATCGTAGCTGTGTTAAGCACACGGGCATCTGTTGGCATTCCAATGGTCCAATAGATGCGACCATTCACCAGCTTACCATGCTGAGGCCAGAGCCCGTCGATGTCTGTCCATGGGAAGACCTGCCACTTCTTGGTGTCCGATGATAAGACGTCAGCACGCGCCCCGCGTTCGCCATGCCATACGCAGACGACACGGTACGGTGACCGGTAGTCTTCTTCTGCGGCAAGGATGTGGTAATCAAAATGCAAGCCCTCGCAGTCGTCCCCGTGGGGCGGCAGGGGAAAGAGGTCCATGGTCCGCCTGAGCGGGTTGTAGACGGCCACCTGCCGGGTGCTCCAGTTGTCGAGAACAACCAACCCGTCGCGGCAGGCGCCGATTGACCACTCAAAGACGGCATCCTCGTCGTCTTCATCTTCAGAGACGGAGACAACATCCTCGTCGTCGTCTTCAGAGACGGGGACAGGGATGGAGTCGGCTTCCTCGTCTTCGGGGACAGGGACGGGAACAGAGACGCCATCGTCTTCGGGGTTGGGGACGGGGACGAAGACGGCATCCTTCTTGTCGTCTTCGGGGACGGGGCCGGGGCCGGCATCCTCTTTGTCGTCGTCCTCGGAGACGGGGAGGTGGGTGAGGAAGAAATCGGCGCCGCGGACGGCGGCCGCGGTGTCCGGATCGGAGCGGCGGAGGAGAGGCACGAAGGTAGGACTTACGGTGTCTTGGATGCCGAGAAAGAGGCCCAGGAGCGGGGGTGGGTGGAGCGCGCGGAACTGGCGGCGGAAAGCGTGGGACGAACGGACGGCGTCGAGGAAGGCGCGGCAGCTGAGGGCGGCTTGGACGAGGCTCGGGAGGGAGGGGAGGCGGAGGAAGATCTCGCGCAGGGTGTCGTCGTCGAGGGTGGTTATCGTGGTTGGGTGGAGCTGCGAGGGTTTCTTCGCCGGCGACGGCGGGCGACGCCATGGCGCACAGGATTGAGAGTTGAGAAGCTATTGAGTGCTTTGATTTGATGAGGAAGAATACCACGATGATCCTGGTTTGAGACTACCATCCAGTTCTCCATAAAAGATGCTTCTGATGCTTTCCTAGCCATTGGATGGACTAACTAAAAATATAGAGAGAACGAGAGACGCAGATACGTGGATTGATGTCTAGTCCTTGATCCAGCACATTGCAATGTTACGTGGGCAAGGGTAGGAAGTTTGATTCACAAGAACGATGCAGAGGGTGCCATGCAAATCACACTAACCGAAAGGTTTGCACATTGCATGAAGTGGGCCATGTTCACTACTCCCTCCGTTCCTAAATATAAGTCTTTTTAGAGATTTCACTACAAACTACATACGGATGTATATTGATATATTTTAGAGTGTAGATTCACTCATTTTGTTCCGTATGTAGTCCATAGTGCAATCTCTAAAAAGATATATTTAGGAACGGAGGGAGTACATTCAGTTTGGTTGGTTATCCGAAGATTAAGTTTTCATGTTCACTACACTCAGCTAGATCGCAGATATCTATCGCCGGCCGTGAAGGAGGTTACATCCTCACTGGTGGCAGAAAATTTGCACATCGACTAAGCGAGCGCTAGATTATAAGCAGCTCCTTGTTGCAGAGCTGTCGATAGGCACTTTTGGAAGTGCGAACTCCGAAGAATTAATCATCATATCATCAAACACTTCACGATATCAGTCCAAGACCAAAAAGCGGGAAATCACAATACCAGAGCTCAATGAAACCATCATTTGACCAATCCAAAATTCAGACCGACGGGCGACCCGGGTTTAGATTATACTTCAGCAATCTTTGTACCATGGCATAAGAGAACCAGCGACCATCACTTCATGCACAACTAAATTTATGTTGCAACAAAGCTATGCACAACCAAAAGATTAATAAAGTCTACACTTCTGCTGATGGCGAATTATATATCCCGTGATATTATAAGTGCAGTGTGTCATTCTTGGCTTCAGGGATCTCCCATCGCCACCCACGCCCGCCGCATTTCTTCGGCAGCATGTATTGTGCCCACTGGGGGGATCTTGTACTTGTCAAATGCGCCTTCTTCATCAAGGCCCTAGACATCAAGCAAGGAAGTCGAATCTATTAATCAATAGACATCTGGGGATTACAAATACCATACAACACAGGTATATATATTCCCTTACCCACAACATGAGTCTTATCCTAACCTCCTCAGCTGCAGCTGCATCCAACTATACACAACACACAGTTAGCAATGGAACAACGAGGGACAGAAGAAACATTAAAACGCCAGTATACCAAGGAATAATAAGTTAATCAATCATACGTCATCGTCGTCGCCTCCAGGGTATGCCATCGGAGGCAAGCTCTGTACCCCAAATCGTGTTCCACGAGGCGATTTAGGTGCCCCATATGGCAAAAATGCATCCTTCACGTGGCCATAAGCAAATAGAAAAACTTGGTTCGGGTGCTTCATATGCTCGCCGCTTCCATTATTTTGACAACCATGGCAGGTACCTTGCAATGAAAAACGAAAAGACATTTAAGAGGTAAAAACACCGTGTGTACATGAACTAGTTTGAGTTTGAGATATTAAGAACTTCATTCAAGGTAAGAGTATATTTTATTTACCACTGTCAGTAGGTTGAAGCATGAGTAAACAGTTGGGCACCAACTGCTCATGCTCTCCCTTAATAGATGTGAGTTCAGCAAAAAAGAGCTTGGCCACGCCATGGTCAACTCCATGTGCCATTGCAGTGAAATTGATGTGATAATACAAACTAAGGACGTCACCCTCGCAAATTGCTTGGCAGCGCATGACTTCTTTGAGTTGATATGCAAAATCCTAAAGTGAGAAGCATAAACCCGGTCAGAAGTAATGATTAGATAAGACAGTGTTAGAAGGGAGGGATAGAGGGGTAACCCCCACAAGATTGTGATCATCATTATACTTGTCTACCAGAGCTTGAGCCAACTGGTGTGTTCAATCACGGAATATATCCATTGGATGGGATTTAGAAGCCACCTTCCTACTGCCGTCAGGCCAGTAAAGAAGACGTTGTACACCCATCTCCACAAGAGAAGGCCCAGGCTTAAACCTAGTTTAGAACAGAGCATTTTATATGATTAGTAGACATTTAATTTCTCAGAAACGGACTGGTGGGCTATCTAGAGCTTAAGTTGAGAGCCTTACATTTTTGGGTGCTGGCGGTCATGAAGATAGCGATCAATAGCATTGTGAGTTTCTTGGAGGCTCTGAAACAGCCCACCCACATGAGGATTTGTATGGAAAGATCCATCCTGATGTAAAACGCGATGCCCCAGTCACAGGGTCGCACAACCCAAATGGTTTCAGGGCGACACACCGATGGCGGTGGGGCATCAGTGGTGTCATGACTCATGAGCTCCCTTTCCAATGTAGTAGTTTGGAGCAACTCCTCCTGGGACGAGACACTTGATTCTTCAAGCGTTTGCTCAGATGCGCCAGCCATATCGCACTCCTGCTGCTCTAATCTGGAGGAGTCCAATGGTCCACTGTGCAACAAATAGCCAAGTTGATTTATTAGTCTTGCTAGAAGAAAAATGCTAATTCCGTTCAAAAAAAGAAGAAAAATGCTAATGGATTATAGGAATCTAAAGTGAAATACAGACCTTCATCCTCAACTTTGGACTTGCCAAAAATTAAAAATTAAATGAACGACAAAGTGGGAAGGGGTAGTTCTTATTTTATGCGGTATTTCTTGTGTAACAAAGTCAAACCTTATTTGAATTATCTAACAAAACATACGTCCTGTCCTTTTCGAAAAAAAACATACGTCTTGTAATTTTTTTCTATGTACTAGATTGCAACGGATTGCAGCGCATCCCAACAAAAAAATTGTATATATTTATACTTTAACCAAACAAAGGGAAAAAAACTTGAAGATCCTCCAAAAACTTGTGTCTAATTCTCGATACCCAAACAACCACTTCAGATAGAAAAAAAATCAACGACATATGGTTGTTGATCCTCTCTCGTGCAGAACGCCTTTGTGCTTAAAGTTCAAACTTTCAGTGATAACAAAATAACATATTGTTCGGTGGAAATTCAACTCACACACATATATATACCTTTGTGCATTCTACAGTTCTTTTATCATTACATTGTAAAGAGTGATAGATGATGTCCCGTCGATAGCGAGACGTCTATGATGATATCCTCTATTTCAAGATTTGCCGGCTCAATCATTGAGAGGTGCCCATAGGGATAAGGTGTCCATGGGTGTGTTCATACTTCATAGCGATGAATGTATGCACATACGGGTGAAAGGGATACAACTTTTTTAGGAGATGCCCTGAGTTATACTTTGAAGGAAACGCGCTGAACCCTAGCTAACCTTAACCTCACACAACGCGTTCATGGGTCGACTTGACTACGTACAGAAGTACTCCCTCCGGTTCTTTTTAGTCTGCATATAAGGATTGTCTGAAGTTAAACTTCATAAAGTTTGACCATATTTATATGAAAAATATTAACATCTACAATGTTAAATTTATACAATATGAAAAGTAAAGTCAGGACGCATCTAACGTTGTTGATTTCACATTTTGAATGTTTATATTTTTTTTATAAATTTGATCAAAGTTTACGAGGTTTGATTTCAGACAAATCTTATATGCGAACTAAAAAGGACTGGAGGGAGTAACGTAAGAAGATTGATTAGAGATCATTAGGGGCATGCACGCACTTACGTGTCTTGATAATTCTCCATGCTAGCTAGTCGCCGGGGTCTCTCCAGACTAATTAGGCGGCGATCAAGGCTCCGTTGCCTTTGGATTATATTATACGTATATATAGCGAGAGGCAGAAAGGGCCAAGGATCGGTCACGAGGCTGGGAAAGATTTGGGATACGAGAGGAGAAGATTTAGATATGAGAGTTTGGGATTGGAAAGAACAACAGAGGAGAGTTGTAGCAAGTCCAAGAAGTCTACGTTTCGCTCCACACTTGGTTCCAATCCCAAATCCTCCCCGAGCCAGCAAGAGACCGGATCGGATCGGATCGCCTCTTCCCCCGCTTGCTTCAGTAAAGAGATGCGATTTTCCAATCGATTTCTGGAAGGTCCTGCTTAGTGGTGGTGGTGGCGGTGGTGGCTATGGATAGCCCTGCTGGCGGTCCGGTGGTGAGTCCGGTGGTCTGCGAGCTTGGAGGCGAGTGGAGCACTCTGCGTGGGAGGACCAACTTGTTCGGCGCTCGGGGTACCCTAGGAAATGCTCGGATTTGATGTGGCATAGGGCCGGGTCTGTTTTTTTTTTTAGACACAAGGACTCTAGCAGGTCGGCAACACTAACACATACAAAAACACGTCGGCAAAAATAGCAAAGTCATATAAGACCAAAGTTACTATGCCTAAATGCGAAAAAGAAAAGAAAACCCAAAATGATCAAGACAGCGACGACAACCTACAACAATGACCTTATTGTTGGGGAACATTGCATGGAAAACAAAAAAAAATTACGCACAAGCAAGATCTGTCCATGAAGATGCATAGCAAGGAGAGGGAAGAGTGTGCCTATGTACCCTCGTAGACCGTAAGAGGAAACGCTTATTAACGTGGTTGATGTAGTCAAACTTCTTCACGATCCGATTGATCAAGTACCGAACATACAACAACTTCGCATCCAGCACACGTTCAGCTCGGTGACATCCTCGCCTTCTTGGTCTAGCAAGATGGGCGAAGTAGTAGATGAGTTACGGCAGCACGACGACGTGGTGACGATGATGGTGATGCTATCTCCGCAGGGCTTCACCCAAGTACTACGAAAATATGACTGAGGGACAAAACTATGGAGAGGGGCGCCGCACACGGCTAGAATAATGTCGTGGGTGTGTGGCGCCCCCTCCCTCATGTATATATAGGTGGGAGGGAGGAGGGAGGCAGCCTAGGGCACCCCCAAGGGGGCCGGCGGCCAGCGTTGGCCCCTGTCCTGCTGCCCCCCCCCCCCCCCCACCCCCCCCCCCCCCCCCTCATCCTATGCACACGGGAGGAAGGCAGGGGGAGGTGGCGCTCCCCCTTTCCTTTCTATCATGAGGAGGGAAAGGCAGGAGGGGCCGCCCCTCCCCCTTTTCTTGCCCTAGGGCTAGCGGCCAGGGAGAGAGGCGCACCAGCCCCTTGTGGGCTGGGGTTTTCCCTCTTTGGTCTATTAAGCCCATATAGCCTCCCGGGGCTTCCCGGAACCCCTTCCGGTGATCCGATGATTATTCGGTAACCCCCGAAACTCTTCCGCTGTCCAAATATTATCGTCCTATATATCGATCTTTACCTCCGGACCATTCCGGAGCTCCTCTTCATGTCTGTGATCTCACCCGGGACTCCAAACAACATTCGGTCACCAAATCATATAATTCATATAACACTATATCATCAACGAACGTTTAAGCGTGCGGACCCTACAGGTTCAAGAACTATATAGACATGACCGAAACACCTCTCCGGTCAATAACCAATAGCGGAACCTGGATGCCCATGTTGATTCCTACATATACTACGAAGATCTTTATCGGTCAAACTATTATGACAACATACGTAATTCTCTTTGTCTATCGGTATGTTACTTGCCCGATATTCGAACGTCGTTATCTTCATACCTAGTTCAATCTCGTTACCGGCAAGTCTCTTTACTTGTTTCGTAATACATCATCTCATAACTAACTTCTTAGTCACTCTGCTTGCAAGCTTCTTCTGATGCTGTATTACTGAGAGGGCCCAGAGATACCTCTCCGATACTCAGAGTGACAGATCCCAATCTCGATTCGTGCCAACCCAACAAATACCTTCAAAGATACCTGCAGAGCATCTTTATAATCACCCATTTACGTTGTGACATTTGATGGCACGCAAGGTATTCCTCCGGTATCCGGGAGTTGCGTGATCTCATAGTCGAAGGAATATGTATTTGACGTTAAGAAAGCAATAGCAATAAACTAAACGATCATATGCTAAGCTAATGGATGGGTCTTGTCCATCACATCATTCTCCTAATGATGTGATCCCGTTATCAAATGACAACTCATGTCTATGGTTAGGAAACCTTAACCATCTTTGATCAACGAGCTAGTCTAGTAGAGGCTCACTAGGGATACTGTATTTGTTTATTTATCCACACATGTATTTAAGTTTCTGGTCAATACAATTCTAGCATGAATAATAAACCTTTTGTCATGATTAAGGAAATATAATAATAACCATTTTATTATTGCCTTAGGGCATATTTCCATCACTTATCCACACAAGCTATCTCAAGACCCCATAAGGACGACGAGGTTCTTCAACAGCAACATCTTCTGGAAGGGAGCAACGCTTAAGCACCAACGTCACTGAATCCAACTACCAAAGATTAGACTCTAGCTAGGTTTTCACCCTGAAAACCCAATCTGAGCATATTCAAGCAACGCCTTCAACAAGGTGACGACACAAAAAGCATCGTCATTGCCAGGTATAACCAACTTGGGCCAGACCTAGGTTTTCACCCCGGAGCTTCAAATCAGGTGCTAGCAACACCATCGAAGTCACTCATGTGTTGTCGCCACCACTTTTCCTCCATCTGAGCAGCTATATGCAATGCCACCACTTCACAACTATAACCTTTGCGTCAAGCCATCGTTCATAGATTGCATCTCACCGTCGAAGCCAAGCACCATATCTAAAGAAACAAATCGTCACGAAGACCTTCCAATGGCTATCACAATCTGCAGTGGGGTTGCCATCACAAGACACCACCGCCGACTGCCACCTCGCCGAAGAGAGCCATGCCCAGTACCGTCGGCCGAAGGGCCGACATGGCCGGATTTGGATCTCAAAAGCCATATCTGTTTGTCATGGGGAAGATGACAAGGGGAGACCTCCACCCCTGGTTGCTATTTTGGCCAGATGTGGGCAAGAGGCCTGCATACATGGCCACCGGTTCCAGCCACGGTAGCAGCCGCCAGTAGGACGAAAGGAACCGCCCCTGTCAGATGGGCCAGCCATCACTGAACGCCCCGGCACGAGACCCGCTGGCAGCGGTGAGGGCAGGCGTGCAAGAGCTTAGCCGATGTGGTGGCGAGATCGAGAACTGCTCGAGCCGCCCCGAGAGGAGCAACCACCAATCGCTCACGTGGCGCTCATAGACTGATTGCAGTGATGTAGCACCTATGACATGATCTAAGCATTTGGGTCAGGGATTAAACCTTGTCAAAAGTAGTGAGGTCTGCCATGAGGTGATCATAGGCACACGAGGTCAACAATGATGTAGCACCTAGGACATGATGTAAGCGCTTAGGTGAGCATCTCAAATAGGCCGGTTTGCACTCCTTGTAACACAAGCTATTCAAGCGATCAGTTTCAAAAGCAAATTAGTACCACTACTCCGTTTCAAGTGTGTGTGTGGCTGGAGTTTGGTTGGTCTTTCTACAAGAGAGCTAGCTAGAAAATACACCATCTGTCCCATATAATGTAAGACATTTTTTGGCATTACATTAGTGCCAAGTCTGCCACGACAAAGAGAAGCATCGGACGGCCATAGAAACACGGCGCGGTGGTTGGTGCGGCGCGGCGCGGCCATGGGCATGGCACGGCGAGTCGGGTGCGGTTCGACCAGGTCCTGCTCTTTTGCAAATAAACCAGCCGAGTCCGCCTGAAAAAACACAGAGATTGCTAAACCGCCAGCATGGCACCTCCAGTGATACAACCACGCGTAATTTAAATTCAGAGATGGTCGTGGTTTCGACTGGAGCTGATATGGAGCGATGTATATCAAAATACCCACAGTTAAGTTCGAATATGAGCAACCACTAGTAGATAGATGCATGCATGCTGAAGCGTTTCAAGCGATGTGCATCAGGAGAGAAGAGAAGCCTGCTCAGGTTAAGATGATAATTGCTTCGGTGTTAGACTGTCATGCATCAAGAGGAAACGAAGGAAAAAAAATACTTTAGTTATTTTGGTAAGCTACGTTCAGGAGGCGGCACCAAGGAGTCCAGCGTAAGAATCAAAAGAAGAAGAATATTATTCTTTCTTTTCCTGCCAATCAAGGAAGCCATGTACGTGAGGAGGCCATTTATTTGGGAGTTTTTGAGCTTGAAGGATGTTGGTTGGGGCTCACCCAGATTGACCCAACGCATGCACAAACCAGCTCATGCACGAAAGCTAGTACTAGTTTTATTTTGTTTCAATCTTTCAAGTCGGTTTAGATATGCTTACGTGCTACCTTCTGTTTTAAGTACGTAGCAAGTCTTGCTTTCCAAGATAGTTAGGCTGCGGCTATTATATAAAGCCAAACTAGCTCTTTGTAAAATTCAGGTTATATTTTGATAATAAACACGATGTGTTTCTAGGATAGACACCCGTATTGAGTTTTGGGGGAAAGCTGTCTAAAAATCCCTAAGTTTTGGAGGAAGCTTTAGAAAACCTCTTTGTTGCGATTCCTGCGAGGAAATTGTTTTGCACGTGAGTACCGTCGTCGAGATTGGTTTTCTCATGCTGGACCGTAAGGTTGGATCCCTCTATTTCGCGTACATCCGTGCGCGGGCGAGAGTTTACTGCTGCTATTGGTGGTGGAGTGTCGTGAAAGATCGGCCGCAACAACAGATTGGATCTCAGGATCGAGGTTTGGTCTACATCATCCAGTCAGCATCCAAATGGGAGGAAAACACTAAATGGGATAAAATGTGGCACATGTTTGCTTAAATGGGTTATAAATTGAGAAATTTCGCTAAATAGGATAATATCTGTTACAAACGTGAAACTTGGGGGGCTAAACAGTGGAGTTAACTCAATATAAAAAGACGTCTTCCAACATGCAACAGCGCATGCATGTACATGGCACATGATATCAGTTTCCTATATGTCCTGGAAACAGAAGCTTCACAGGGTGCTCAGGTCATCCCTATGTTTCGAATGGTTACGCATCCAATTTTGATTGACGCAACTAGTTACATCTATATCTATACCAATATAAAAAGACCCAGAGGGGCAGATTCAACTGATCTCGGCCATCGAACTAAGTCAATCCAACGACTTAGACTGCTCCAATGATGAACGTTAAATGTATTTATCGTGTAATTAATATCATATCAAATATTGCACTAATCACAGGATTAACACACAAATAATATCATACCTAATATCCGCGTGCAATTAATATATTGACTAAATATTAACGTGCGTAGCGCTTGCACCTTTGCTAGTTACATTAAAAGGACAGAGCTCTGGAGGTGGTGCGTGACTGAGTGTCTTCAAAGACTTGCACATCTTCGAGCTTCTCGGGCTTGAGGCAAGGATGGATGTATGCAGTGTAAATGGCGCTCATGTTGGGCGTCTCTTTCAGCTGCTGACTTGCCACCTCGAGAGGGGTTTTGGCGAATGCAGGATAGAAGCGTGCATGGCATGTGCGGGCGAAGATTAAGCTTATCACCAGGAGTGGTGTGAGGATTGTAGAATAGTAGAATTTTTTCAGGCTGATGATACCAATCATGGTAGCCTGATAGATCATGAGAGCTGCAATGATCCTTGTGTGCATGTGTGGCCACATTCGCCCGTTGCTCTCATAACTCGGAACATAAACTCTCAAAACCTGCATTTAGCAACAAGGAGGAACGTAAGGTAATTAAGTCACTTCTGAAATCTGTTCTCTTCAAGAAGCCATGCATGCCTATTTGCAAAAAAGAAAAAAAAAGAAAAACATGCCCAGGTTGGTCAGTCCAGCTGTTCGACATGCATGCATACATTGAAGTAATTATAAAATCTCGCTCACCTGGTTTTTTGCTATAAGCCAACCCAGAGCAAAGTAAGCAACACCGAATGGCAAAATCAAAGGCGTGATGACGGAGTAGCACAGCACAATTGTCACGATGAGCATGTCGTTGGGAACCCTGGTGTTATACCTCAGGTTTCCTGGAACCCATGCCGCTCTCACCTCGTCCTCTGTCTTGCATATGTACTTCCTTTTCAGGTGGAAAATGATGAGAGGGACCAAACGAGAGAGCTCAAGCCCATAACCAACAAAGCATCTGTCGAAAACAACAATCAATCGGTATATTCTACGGCTGGGTGAAATTCAGAAATGTGTACGTATACTGGACTGGGACTGGAAGAAGCTCAGGACAGCAACTTAAAGTGCATAAATGAGCGAGACACAGTCATTAATTACCTGAGTGCAACGAACGTGAAGAAGAAAGTTGCAGTTCCGGGAAGCCTGGTGGCAAGCGTCATAAAAATCCCAGTAGGGTTCTTGATAACTTTTTCCAAAGCGCTGAACAATGAGGAACCAATTGCGTAGCCAATGAAGACATTGAAGACGATGAAGTAGAAATATTTTCCCGATGCCGCCCTCACCACATGGCTCTGTGAAGGAATCCCTTCGGACTTTGACAGGAACACAAGAAGAGTTGGCAGCACGGCGAGGAAAATAATAAGCGCGATCTGTGGCAGGTAAGCCTGTAAGACCGTCTTAACAAACGGCTGGTCCACAACCACCTTCAGAAAGGGCAGCTTCTCCCTCAGTTTTTCAAGCGTTGTAACGGCAGAGATGGCAGTGATGGGAATCATGTAGAAGGCAACGGTAACGAAGACAATGAGATAGACCACCGTCTGCCTGGTGTGCCTGTCATATATTTTCCTTGGAAGATTGGCCCATATTACCTCACGTGGTTCAGGAGCTTCTGTAACAGTCCATTCATCAAACATCTGGGCATGGAGAGTCTGAGATGCTGAGGCCGCAGCAGCTCTACTATTGAAGAAGACGAAGGCAGCCCGTTGCTGTTTCTCACTGAGGGCGCTCTTCCGTTCATCCTCTAGTTTGGGCAGCAATTCCTTTATCTGTTCATTACAATACTCAATCGTGTCGACCTTTTTACCGATAAGGCCACGGAATCCCGTCTTATGAGTAGGCCTCGTGCCCTCAGGTCTCTTTGCTGTTTTTGATTCTGCATAGACAGCTTCAGCATGAGCAATTTTGTGTTTGTGACCTTCAATCTCTTGGAAAATTTTATCAACCTGCATATATACGGTAATTATTATTATTATTATTATCTTGTATTGGCAGGAAATAAGACACATGTCACGAATAATAAACAACTCCCCTAAAGAAAAGAAAACTTGTGAGTTACAGTACCTTGGTGATGTCTGTCACAACCATTGCTTTGTAGAATGTGTCAGGATGAAGTGCTCGGAAATACGAGTCCACCGAGTCCTTTATAGTTTGATTAGGAGGTGGAATGGGAACATCTCTCACCAACATGGCAAACTCCTGTGGTTTAACCTCTGATGTTGATCTTGCAGCTGCTCTCAGATTCGAAACATGCTTGTAGGATCTCCATAGTATGAAATAGGTGACAAAGGAGACCCAATAGACTGCTGATATGAATGCCCACAGCCTCATACTTCGGTCCTGGAGAAAATATCAAGAAGTACACTGCTGAGTTTGGTTGTGACGTATCAAGGACAGGTGATTAGGCTCAAATAAGAGAATTACTTACTTCAATATTGGCCAATGACAATATTTCGAAATGTGTGACGTTGGACGGCATTCTGCCAGTAGAATCCTCCAGGGCATTATCAGTTCCAGCAATTGGCAACAGAACTGGAAGCAACACAATCCCGGCAAAAGCAAGGATTGCAAACACTGGAACACAAGAGAATAAAAGATCTGATAATTGGTGAAAAATGTGCATGCTATATATCTTTAATTCGAGCAACTACTCTGCATGATGTACTAGTTATATCTACCTACCTACTCCCTCCGTTCGGATTTACTTGTCTCGGAAATGGATGTATCTAGAACTAAAATACATCTAGATACATCCATTTCTACGACAAGTAATTCCGAACGGAGGGAGTATATTTGACCGAAAACGCATGCATCCTAGCCTTTTCAACGGCCTTTTTGCACTACAGACTAAGCAATTTAATAGGTTAAATTTCATATTTCCAGCAATCCTCCATGCATGATACTCGTTTTTGGCTGGTTCGAGGTGCGTGCTCGCATGGCTGGTTTGAGGTGCTGGTTGTGGATAGGGAAGGAAAGCTTGACGAGCGAGAGAACGGAGAGAAGCTGGTGCTGGCTCCTCGGGCGCAGATACTTGCACCCGTCGGCGGCCGTACTTGTGGCAACGCCGGCAGCAGACGTGGAGTACGGGCCGGAGGCCGCACGGTGGTGCTCTCTGGCCGAAAAGAATAGAGAAAGAAACGAATGGACCGGAAGAAACGAGAAAAGGACATAAGGTTTCGTCCGGAAGAGAAAAGGTGGTTGGGAAGAAGGGATAAGGCAGTTGGACGTGGGCCCCCAAGTTCCATGCAGCACGCGCGCGAGCGGGTGGCCGATTTTTAATCGTTTCCTTAAAAGTAAACTGATACTACTCCTTAAATTGGTACATAAAGGTAAAACAAGCTGCCCAGTCTTTATGTCGGTACTCCCTCCGTTCCTAAATATAAATATAAGTCTTTGTAGAGATTTCACTACGGACTACATACGGAGCAAAATGAATAAATCTACACTCTCAAATGCATCTATATACATCCGTATGTAGTTTATAGTGAAATCTCTACAAAGACTTATATTTAAGAACGGAGGGAGTACATGAAAATAAAACGATCAAACATGAAACTTCCTTTCTAGTACAAAACCACATCATTTTTTTAGAAATTACTGTATATTCCCTCCGTTCATGTTCACAAGTATAAGATGTTTCAACTCTTTCTTGATTTGGATGTGTAGGCGTATTTTAGTGTGTTTGTTCAATCATTTCAGTCAGCATATACTCCATATTTTATCGAGAACATCTTATATTTGTGAACAGAGTGAGTACATATTTGTTTAGAGCAGAATAGCATGCTTGAAACCAGTTTACGACAGCAGATTCATCATAAAAATCGCAGTCGACGACAGCAGGACTAAATTTTGTATTTTGTGCATGAACTCCTAATTGGCGAAGCACAAAAAGAAAACATGGAAACGCAAAACAGATTTTGTAAGTAGTAAACGAATCAACCTAGTAGGAACTAGAAACCAAACAAGCAACTCAACAAAAGCATGGTTAAACAAATGAAGTGAAGAGCGTGGTTTGCTTGGCCGTACTGGACGAGAGGAAGACGAGGTAGACAGCGGCGTCGACTCCGCCGGCGGCGACGACGTCGGGCTCGGACGCCGTGAACGCCTGGCGGATCCAGCCCACCGGGCTGCGCGTGCCCCGCCCGCGCCCCTCCCACGGGTCCAGCCCCCGCAGCAGCAAGCTCGGGTAGTACACCGTCGCGTTCCCCGGCCGCCGCGACAGCCACGTGAACACCAGGACCAGCACCACGAAGACGGCCAAGGACGTCAGAATCGACGTCACGAACGACGGGATGTCCATCTCGCCGCCGCCGCCGCCGCCGCCGCTCCTCCGGGAGGATTGTGAGGGGGTTAGTGGTGGAGGGTAGTAATGGGTGGAAAGGGGTGAGCATTGGATGCTTTGGTGTGCCCTGGCGTGGACGCGTGGTGGGGACTGGGGAGTTCATGACTCATGCGCTGTGGAGGTTGCCGACCACCCTGCTTCAAGAAAAGTAAAAGGAGGTTGCCGACTTCCCTTCAGCAAAATGTCTGAAATGCCCCTTGCCTCGGTGTCTGTTCTAACTTTGTCTCTGTCCCTTTTTTCCTCTTTTGTTTCTGAATGATTCGAATCGTCTCGCTTTTAGTCCCTCCATCCGGGTCCAGTAGGACCGCTCGTATTTAGGGTCAAACTTTAATCGTAAATTTAAATAATAGGATATAAATTATATGTCATAAAAATATATATGGTACGAACCCTCTTTCAAATATAAATCCAATGATATTGTTTTTATGCCGTATAAATCATATTTTGTTAGCTATACAGGTGGTCAAAATTTGACTTAAAATACGAGAGGGGCTAATAAGTACGGACGGGGTAGTATCCCTTTGATGGATTGACGAGCTATGAGGCTTATAAGTAGGATTGAGATCAGGTGACATGCCTTCAGGCAGTCAGGCTGTAACATGCGGCTGTACATCTACAATCCAAACAAGATCCAACGCCTCACAATGGCCCAAGTGAAAAAACGGTTCAGACTTTGCTTTTTCTGTCATTCCAACAGCAATCGTGGAGGTCAACAGTCCTGTGCGTTGTACCAATATGTATATATTCATGTTCAAGAAAAGTATGATTTTTGTCTCTCAAGTTCCTCAAAATTACAGACTTGGTCCCTTAAAAAAATTGGTAGACATTTGGTCCTTAAAGTCTCAAAATCGGATAAGTTTCGTCTAAAACCAGATTTTGACCGTGTTGACCGGCTTTGACAGATGAAATGTAAATTAAAAAAAAACAGCAAACAAATTTTGAAAAAACTATAATTTTGTGTCAACCAAGATGATTGGGTGTGAAAGGGAAATTTTGTGTGGTGTTTCGACATTCGTGAAGCTCGTGGCAAAAAAACAATTTTTGGCTAAAAAAACCAAAATTTATTTTTTTGTTAGAGATCCTTGGAAGTTATTTGACCACAAAAATTTACATGCACCTCGTGCACCCAAGAATTTTGGTTCTCATATAATTCCATATTTTTTGGAATTTATTTGCTATTTTTTTTGAATTTACTGTTCATCAGTCAATCTAGTCAACATGGTCAAATCCTGTCAAACCTGGTCAACATGGTCAAAATCTGGTTTTGAATGAAACTTATCCGGTTTTGAGACCTGAAGGACCAAATGTCTATTAAAAAATTTTGAAGGACCAAGTCTATACTTTTTGGGACTTGAGGGACAAAAAACATAATTTTCTCAAAAACAAAAACGGATCTGGATGTATTTTTTATTATTTCTGGTATTCGTTGTACTATCATAATCGACGATGAATAGATTGAAAGTTTTACCACAAAAAAGTCTGTAAATGTATGTGGTTCTAGTACTTGTGTTGCATTTTACATCATTTGGAGCAGGTTATGTAATTTTTTTACATCTGTTAAAGGTGCATTTTAGGGCCTCACGGGTGTAAAAATTAATTATTTTTGCATCTACAATTTTCTATTGAAGATGCTCTTACATACAAGCACGTAGTATCAGCAAAGATAGCATGAGTACAAGTCTTTACTAGTTCGTACTCTATCTATTCCTAAATATAAGTCTTTTTAGAGGTTTTGATATGAACTATACACATGGTTGTATATAGACATATTTTAGAATGTAGTTCACTTATTTTGCTCTATATGTAGTCCATATTGAAAGGTAAACGTTTAGAGCCGGAGCACTGTCGGAACGCACAAGCCGGTCACGCGCAAGCCAAGCGAGCCCATCGTACGTCTCTGCTCACCTCCTGCCCCACCTTATTTTCTTCCTCCTCCAGATCCCCCTCTCTCTCTCTCTCTCTCTCTCTCTCTCTCTCTCTCTCTCAGCCGCACCCACGCATGCTGGCGGCCAGCCCCTCGTCTTTCTCCTTCAGATCCCGCTGGCGGCTAGCTCCTATCCCGCGCAGATCCCTACCTCCAACCTCAGCTCATTCCAACTCCCTCCGCTGCCCCTGGCTGCAGGTTTCTTCCGCCCCGGCGAGACAGAGTTGAAACTCGCCATGGATACACCGTCCGCGAACTGCTGCTCATAGTTCCTTGTGCTGGAACCGTCCGCCGGAGATGCTACAGCCACGGCGGAGCGACCTCCTCCCCCACCGCTGCAACCACCGTCTCCCAAAACGAACTTGAAAGCATTTTTTGCTCCTCCACCCAATGCTGCAATCGATGATGCAAAAAGCGACAACCGTTTGATTCAAAAGCTTCAACCCGCGGTATATTAAGCTTCAACCGGATACCGCGCACAGAAAAAAGCTACACTCGTCCATATGAAAGCTTCAACTGTAGTTTGAAAAAGTTTCAACCAGCGACGGCCGGAGCTGGAAGAAGATGACAAAACGCTGCAGTTTTGCTACATGCTTCAACCGGCATAGATTTTGCTACAACCGGCATAGATTTTGCTACAACTAGGGTCACGTTTTGCTACAACACACAGCCGGCGTTGTGGTTTTGCTACAACTAGCATCACTTTTTGCTACAACTGGCATAATGTACTGCTACATCCAGCACGGCCGAGCTGTGACCCGCGGCGGCGACGACGACTTTTTGTTGCAACCGTCGTAGGTATTTGCTACGTCTAGCAACGGGTTTTGTTACATCCGTTCATTATGCAAATGTTGCTACCTGCAACGGCGAGCTACAACCAGTGAAAACGGCGACGTTTCTTTTTTGCTACAACCGTGTCTTCATTTTGCTATGACAAACAATGAAAAATGCTACAACGGGCAATTCTATTTGCTGGAACCAGTCAATCACCAGCGAGGCGGAGCTGCATCCATGGCGTGCGCGACGGCGAGGGCGGGATCCATCCATGGCGAGCGTGGGCGGTGAAGCTGCATCCATGGCAAGCGCGGGCGACAGAGCTGCATCCATGGTGAGCGCAGATCTCTGACGAGTGCGGGCGGCGAAGCTGCATCCATGGCGAGCGCGGATCTCGGGCAAGCGCGGACAGCCGGCGAGGGCTCCCACCGACGATGAGGAACGCCGCGGTGGTGCTTCAAGCTCGGTTGTTTTCTTGCGGGGATATGACGTGGTGTCGACGGCGCTCGGGTCGTTGCAATTTTTTTTGAAAAAATGACTCATGAGGAGGACGAAGCGAGGGACAGATCTGACGGTCATTAATCGTTGCATCGGGCGGCTAGGGCTGGACCTGCCCAACTGTTGGGTCGGTGCGCCGGCGCCTAGTGTCGCCCATATTGAAATGCCTAAAAGACTTATATTTAGGAACAAAGAGAGTAGTAGCTACCAAAGGATTTACACAACAAAATACATCAACGATGGGACAACAACACGGTGACAGTCGGAGTCGGAGAGGATATATAGCCCTATCCGGATCGAAATATATACCCACGCCTACACGGACAGGGTTGATGTGATCGTGTGAATATATGTAGCTCCCGCCGGTATACATCGCTACAACCTATTACCTGCAATCGACTATGATGATCGACGACGCCTCCACCTCGACCCTAACCACCACGGTGACCACCGGCAGCCATGTCCTCAGAATTAACGGCTATACGGAGACAAAGCTCCTCGGCAACGGCGTGGCGGCCCCGTCCGGCGATTTCGAGGCAGCCGGCCACCGCTGGCGGATCCACTACTACCCCAACGGAGGATCGTGGAACAACGCCGACGGCATCTCTCTCGCCCTCAGCATCGCCGACGAGTACGTCCTCAGCCATGTCCACGCAAACGTACGGTTCTCTCTCGTCCCTCACGACGGCAAGAAGCCGGCGCCGGCCAAGCTCAAGCACTACCGTTCCAGTTTCGGGGGCGTCTTCAAGTTCAACGGCCATGTCATCGGCGAACGGTCTAGGTTCATGGGAAGAGACCAGCTAGAGAAGTCGGGTTACGTCGTGGACGACTGCTTCATCGTCAGGTGCGACATCGATGTCGTCGTCACGTCGGCGGCTAGAGTGTTTGGCAGCACGGCCACGGATGCTTGTGATGATCTCGAGGAGGCGGAGCTCCCCTGCAGCAGCATGGTTCAGGAGGACATGTGCAAGCACGAGGACAACGTCGTTGGCGGCCACGCAACGGATACGGAAGACCCTTCCGATATCGGGTTGGCGAAGCTGCACCGCTCGGGACCAAGGCAACCCAAGATGATGATGCATCCGATGGCCGCCGCTCTTTTCTCTTCTGTCTTCTCATGTTTTGCAGATTTTTTCTAGACATATATTGACCTTTTTAGATTGTAATTTGTAATCATTATTATATCATTTACCATATGGAAACTAGTAGCTCATCCAATGCAGCCTCTCTATAAATTTTGATTTGACGAGGCAATTATTTTCTGCCTTCTACATCATTTTATACATTTATTAATTTGCGAACCAATTTGTGGTTGGACGGTTAGAGGGCTGTGCTATCGTAGGCCCACCAGGGTTTAAATCCTGGTGCTCGCATTTATTTTTGAATTTATTTTAGAATTTCCGGCGATGCGTATTCAGTTGAAGAAGACGTTCCCGTCAATGACGAGGTGCCTACAGTTACTTCGTAAATTTTAAGATGATATGCCGACTTGTGTGAATATGAGCACTTGCGTTTGTACTGTGTTTAAGAAAACACCTGCTATTCATGACACCTAGTATTTTGGAACGGAGAGAGTAGCAGATAGTACAAGGTAAGTGTACAGAAGGCCGTGGTGGTTTCAGAAAATTTCACATGACACACTTATACGTCACAAAATTCTATTGCTAGATTGCAATCCGAATTGGATGAGCAGCACGAACTTCATATCCATGTGGCCAGCTCATAGTAACACATCCGAGGCTCGTGAATGTTTTCTCTCTAATTTTTTTCTGGACAGTGATATATTTATGTTTTTTCTTTCACCTCTTGCAAGGCGACTAGAGGAAAGCCTTCCTCCCCCCCCCCCCCCCCCCCCCCCCATCTCAGCACATCTCTGTCGATGATCCGTCTCCTCTCTGTCCGTTGTTCCGACAGCCGGTAGCGGGGAGGAAAATCCTGGTTCTTAGGTCCGGCTAGTAGGTAGGTACGTTTTATTCCTTGTAGGGGCGACGTTCGGACGAATGGCGGTGCTTCTTTCTCCAGTTAGTCTTTCGAGCTCCAATCGTCCTCAAGTTCGTCTATTGGGACGGATTAAATGGAGCTCTGGTGTTGATTCCTTCTAGCTCCCCGGGTCGGAGAGGTTAGGGTTTCTCGTTGTGCGTACACAATGGCAAGATTTGGTGTCAGATTTTTCAGATCGATTCACGGATTCAACGGCGATGGCTGCTGCTCTGGGGCGCTAATTCTTGCATGAAGGCTTTTCGGCTATTATCGACAAGGTTAAGCCAGCTCCAACATAGGAGCAGCGAAAGCAACTGTCGGTGGCTCATTCTTGTGGCGACTGTGGTCGTTTGGTGGTCATGGACCTTAATGCATTTATTTTATGTTTGAGGTGCTTTGTGCTTCTGGTACTTTTTATTTATAGATCTGATCATTTGGATTGATTATTTTATTTCACTACCTTAATAATTATTAGTTTCTAATTTGGATCGATTATTATATTTCACTACCTTGTGAATAAAATATAGCAGCTCGTGTGCAACCACTTTCTATAAATTCTCAATCATCTTTGTTATGAAGTTTTAAACGTCCTCTAATCCTTAGCAGATGCAAAGTAAGTACGCCATAAGCCATGTCGATCAGGAAAAAAAAATGTTCACATGGCACACTTATACGTCACAAATTCTATTGCTAGACCATCATCCAAAGTTATTGCACCAAAGTGCCACATGACCTGTAAGAAGTTTGAAACTCCTACCTTGTATAAACCGAAATCATCACGTCAATTTCAAATATCTCAATTTGGCAAATGGGCACAGAAACTTCAAATTGTTCCACCTTCGTCGCAAAAACTATATTAATATAATCTCCAAGTGAGTGCACCCAAGTGGAACATGACATGTAAGAAGTTTGAAACTCCAACCTTGTTAAAACCGAAATCATTACGACAATTTCAGATATCCCAATTTGGCAAATGGGCACGGAAACTTTAAATTTTTTCACCTTCGTCACAAAAACCATATTTTTACTCTCATGTGAGTTGTGTTAAGCTCAGTTATCATTAGTTAAATGTACCTTCCTACTATTCGCAAAAAAATGTACCTTCCTACTATTCGCAAAAAAATGTACCTTCCTACAAAGGTACCAAGTGCATCTGTATATGTGATGATGCCAGATACATCTTTAGGATACATAGGCAAGCCTTGAGCCCTTGACTATAGCAGATGCACCTGTACTAAACAAGCTTACCACAGTATACATACAAACGAAAAAATATAGTAGTATATGTTTACCTACACATACAACACATCATCGATGCTAACGTTGGATGCTGAGAATCTGACCTAAACCACATGTTGTGCGCCAATTTTCAGAGTTGACAGCGCAAAATGGGTTTTGGATTGGGGAGATGAAGGTTCAAGTAGATTGAATCCTTAACTCTGCTATTTATCTATCTTCTCATTTTCCATCCAGTAATTAATACAAATTCATGACTTATACTTTAATATGTCTGATGTGTGGAGGATCACGTTGAGTCTTCGGTACTAGCAAAGACTTTCAGCCAGAAGCTCCATACAAATGCATAACACCATAGTGCCTGCTTCATATCACTGATAGATTTAAGACTACATCTTTTTGGAAGAGCAATTAGTACAACAAAGATAATCGAATAAATGTAATTTTCTTCTTCTTTTGTCGAATTCATTACAGACAAACAATGTATGCCATCTTCTTCTTGTGTAGAATTCATTACAGAAGAGCAATGTATGCTAGCTGAAAGGATGACACATAGAAGAATGATAGAGATAGACACAAAGCTTTAGGGTGTGTTTGGTTCTGGTCACCGGATGGAATGTAACGGGTCCATCCCGTGCCTGCCCCACGTTCCTATGTTCGGTAGTAGCGAAGCGCCAGAACCAACCCATTCGCCCGGGCGGAATATTCCCCTAAGATCCGGAATACACTCGTACCTCCGATTTGGAGGAATCACAAGGAACGGCTCGGCCTCGCGTCTCTCACCTCTGCCCGCGACTCCCGCAACCATGAACTCTGTCCCATCGCCGCGCCGCCACCGCTCCCTCTTCTATCTCTCCCACTAGTGCGCCGCCTCTCCTCCTCCATCCCTCTCGAGCGAGGTATCTCCCTCTCCGGCGATGCATCTCCATCACCTATCAGCTCCGCGTCTGGTCGCTGCGGATCTCCGTGTCGGGCTGCTGCGGATCTTCGGTGATGCTCCATGTCGGGTTGCTGCGGATCTCCGTGAGCTTAAACTGGATCGCGATGAGGCGGCTACATCTCACAAGCAAGCTATGTGCTGGTGAACTCGTTGCCGTCCCTCAGTGGCGACTTTGTGGTGCCGGCCATTGACTGCCAGCTCCGGCTGCAGTGCTAATCCCTTATCTATGTGCCACACCTGGGCAAGCAGCGACAATCAGCTGCTGAATCGATTCGGGAATACGTACTATTGTGTTCTGAAACTTGGTAGATTTTCCTAATCACAGCAGCATGATTTTGCGTAAATGGCTAGTATTTTAACATCTATATGGATGGATGCCTCGTATTTTGGTATGAATATGAATGCATGACTTGTATTTTGACAGTTTTTAGGCTAGCGTTTTGACAGATTGTTGACATGTATATGAGTGAATAACTAGTATGCTTCTGGCATTTTCTTATTATGTGTTAAAAATACAAAGACTAGTGACAATTATGCATATATGTGACATCAAATGCCTTCCATTAGGTTATTTCCAACCAAACACTGAAATGGAACCGTTCCATTACACCTACTTGCCCAACCAAACGTAGGAACGGAACCAACCCATTCTAGTGGAATGGAATGTCACGGAACCATGACATTCCATTCCACTTCATTCTCCAACCAAACACACCCTTAAGCAACAGAAGTAACTAACCACCTTGGGATCCAATTGAGTCATCTAATTCAATAATAATGTATGAGCTGCAAACTCGATGATACCTAGTTCATTGGCAGCACACCGTAAAATTCAATAATTCAAATAATCAATGACTCCATAGTAATACTCAAACGTTAAATAAAAAGGTGTGTTGTGCACCGTGACCAAGCAAAAAGATAGCAGTACTACCAGTCCAGTACATTCTTTGGCCATCATGCGCCCATCCTCGTCGACAGCAGTTGATCACTAAATGTGGACTTTGGAAACTTCCTCAATATATAGCTAGTTACATGTTGCTATATTTTATTACACAAGGGGGTTTGTGAGCAAGTTTGGGAATAAGCTCCTTCATAATAGACGGGCAACTTCTTGCTAGATGCTCAAAGTCAGAACTCCGTGTGATCAGATCCAGCATGCTATTGTCACAGGACTCGAGGAATCTGAAGCATTCCTCCTTGAGTGCAGGACAAGCATGTTGCTCGGCGAGTGCCACTGTAGTGGCAACTGTGCTAGTGTTGATGTAACCGCATAGTTTCTCTTCGCAGGTCAACTTCAGTCTCTTGAGGCCGTACCTGTCCGCGGCAACAAGCAAATGCTGGATCATCCCTAGTGCATCGGCATCGTCGACATCGGGCACCGAATCGGTGTAGATAAAATGAAGCAATGCCTGGAATACTTTTGGCTCCATGTCCTCTATCTGCACGCACATTGATGTGCTCTCCTTCATTGGACCCAGAAGCTGCGCCCTGAAGACAGAGGAACGAGCACCAAGGACACACCTGTGTGCGGCGAACATCTCACCGCCGACCTCGAACATGACATCCGCCCCTTCACCGGAGGAGAGGAGCTGACCGAGATCATGGAGGATATCCGACGGCGGCACTAGCATGCGATCATGGTTCCGTCCAGGAACGTACTCAGTGGAAATCTCCTTGGACACAATGATGTCGAATTGGACACTGAAACCACCGTTCTCCCATGACACGTGACCTAATCTCTCCAGATCAGCCCTGGTGATGAACCGAGAGTAACCCCACGGCCCTTCATTGCTGGAGAAGGTGCAGCACCTCCACCCACCTCTGCAGCCGTAGGACGGCACCGGCATCCCGTGCGCGTCGAGTAGGCTGATCTTGACCTGCGTCGTGACGACCTCGAAGGCGCCGGCCGGGACGAGGAAGAGGAAGACGGATATCCAGCCGGCGTCCTGCGGGCCCTGGCCGTCGGGGTAGAACTCGACGTACCAGCGGCGGCCTCCGGCGAGGAAGGTCTCCGATTTGACGCACTTGCCGTTGCCGAGCCCTTGGTATGTCGGGTACACGTTGATGTATAGAAGTAGAACATGCGAGCCTGACCTGGGTGAGACGGTCTGAGGCTTGACGGCGGCAGCGGCGGTGGCGGAGGGAGTTGGGGTGGAGGAGCTGGACATGACACAACCCATGGCGGCTAACGATTTTGTTGAGTGCACAAGATCATGCGTGCCTGGCCTCCATTGATGAGTTTAGAAGGAAGGTAGGCAGTTGGGATTTCAGCCGAGACGCAAGGATAGAGGTTAGAGTTTGTTACCATTACGGCTGGATCTCGGTCATGGTCTCATGGATGGCTACTCTCGCTGTATGGATCTCGGTCATAGTCTATGGGCTTCCGTGGTTGGTGTGTGGCCAGCAAATATACTAGCTTATTCAATTCTTCAAAATCGGACTTATCCAAACTAAAAAATCATTAATTTGCTCAACTTTTTCCTGAAATTTTGAAAAAAATTCAAGGGTGAGTGAAATTTTCTTGGTTTCGAAAGTGGAAACTTGGCTCCTGACAAACCCCTCCGTAAGCTAAGGGCATCTCTAGCCAATCACCTAGATCCGATTAGAGAAATAAAAATTCTAGTTTACTCTTTTAAACTGGACTTAGCCGATCTCCTAAAACCCATAGAGGACTATAAATTCTACTCCGAGCGACAAACGAGGATCAAATATACTCGCTCGCTCGGCCGAGGAATAAAACTTTTCCCTTCTCTCTCCCTTCGCCACTCAATTCTCCGCCGCCGCCACCGAATCCACGCCTCGGCCGCAACCCGCCGCCCATCCACTCACCCCGCGGGCGACATGGGTGGAACCGGAGGCCGCCGCCGCTCCCCACCTATGATCCACAACGCGTTGCCGGCAGATCAACGCTGCAGCTCTGCCTCCTCCTCTTGCATCAGTGGCAGCTCCTCCTCCAGCGGCATCCCCTGAGATCGCACCGCCCCTGCCGTAGGTGCCGAGATACCACAGCGTGCGGCAACTCTAGTGGGGCACTTGGGTCGCAGAAATATACAACTGTGACACCGGGAAGACCCACTAGTTAGGCTCCTTCTACTCAGCGCAGGGAGCGGCCCGACCATACGACATTAAGTCGGTGCCTCGGCTGACGTAATTTCCCCGATGGATATTTGCCGCCTACGGAGCCGCCGGTGGACAACTGGGTGGCCAGCGCAAGGGAGAGGCGGGAGGACCAGGTGGCCCGCGAGTGCTCATAGTGGAGGCCGGCAGCAAGTCATACATGGCCGAGCTCCGCCGCCGTTTCTCGGAGCTAGGCCGAACGATGATTGTACGCGAAGTACGCGATGGGAAGGACCAATGTGATGGACCTATGCAAAGATAAAGAATGCAACATGTTAGAATAAATCCGAGGCCAACATCGATCATCTGAGAACCAAACAATCACACGAGTATGACACTGAGATTTGTTAACGAGGTTCATCGATATGACTACATCCTCAGGGCTTGACTATGAGTGCTCCTCCCCATGATACCGCTACAACACCACACCCGGTCACCTTGGACGCCAGCACAAGCTGCCGGCTTCCCCTGCGTTCCTGTGCTATTATGTTGGCATATGTTACATCATGTGTCTACTCTCGCTATATATGAGAGGCATTGTGTGACACCGCAAGACCGGCGCTCTAGATGCCTTTCATGTTTTTCGAGTTTCGTCGTGTGTTTTGTTTTGCTTGTTGCATTCATCATTGCATATTTTGCATTGCATCATGTCATCATGCCATCATGTCTTTAATCTCTGCAACTCAACTAAATAAATTGCATGGATCTTCGGTCCATTTAAACCGAGGGGACTCACATGGTGATTGCTCTTTATAACATATCCTCCCAATATTAAGGAGCTATATTAAATATTTCATTAATTTGGAATTCACCATAACACACTTGCAAAATATCCCAATGCCTTTGTTATCTTAATTCTTGGTCTCCAACCTTGTCACATATTCTTTCATCATATTCCGGAGCTCCACCAAAAATCCGAACATTTTTGGACCTTCCTTCTACCAAGTCCTAGTTGAAACCAATTTGAATTAAATTCAAATGAGTTTGAATTTACATCTTTCAATCATGACCTTTTCTATTTTCTCGGAACAAGCATATTCTTGTGAGTCCGGGAAAATAATCCCATGCCCAAACTCTTTAAGCTTTTCTTCACTTCTTTTTCTTTCTTTGCATTTATTTTTCTGCTATGAAAAATAAGGGAGAGAGAGCCCAGCCAGGCCTCTGGCCACCTGGGCCTCCCAACCACCAGCGCCGGCCCATTTGCCCCTTTAGGCCCAGTCGGCCCCTGCCTTCTCAACCCTAGGCCGACTCCCCTCCACTCGATCTCTCCCTCACCCTCTCCCCTCGCGCCGCCAGACCCAGCGCCCCATCTCCCTCCGCTCGTTTTCTCCCTTGTCTCCCATATCACGCACCAGAGAGGAGCTCGCGCGTCGCCCGCCCCCTGCTCCCGGTCTTCCTCGCCGGCCTCTCCTCTCCTGCACCTTGTTCCCGGCGCCGGCAAGCCTGCGACGCCGCCGTCGAGCTCCACCAGGACCACGCCGGCCTTTCCTCCTTCCACACCGTGCCTTTGCTCCGCGCCGCCCTCCTCTGCCATGGCCTCCCTCCTCCCGAGCCCGACCTCGTTCCCACCGTCCTCGCCCGTTCGTCGCGCCACCAAGACAGCAGGACTCCCCTGCGTCGCCTGAAGGTCGCCCGCTCACCCGTCGTTCTTGCTTCGCTGGAGGAGAGGACCTGCCGAGTTCGGGTGGCCCCTGCTCAAGCCGCAAGACCGCAGTCAAATGTCCCATGTACGACTACGCAAATACACAAGTCTCCCTGAGCCCACTTGGACGCAAAGTACCACGACGCCTGAAGAGCTCAGATCCGTCAAGTTCCACTACCGCCGACTAATACGTCTACCATCGCAAAAACAAGACCTTCAAAACCGAACCGACAAGTACCCCGACGACTTTGTACCACTATCATCGCAATACCACGAGTACCCCTACCGACGGCCCCAAACATCTACGAAAGTGTACGACTACCGTTGCCCAAAGAACTGTGGATCCGACAAGACCAAGCACCGTCGACCGTGGATTCGTCAAGTTCCCATCCGAAACGAATGTGTACCACTACTTCCACGACTGTCGCGAGAACGTCTAATTCACCTACACCGCTTTGAACTTGGTCCGCCTAAAAACGCATGCTTCGAAGGTATAACCGCCGAGAACGACCGCCCGTGGACGAATGCATATGTTGTATGAAATGCTCGCGTTTGCACCGTGCCCGACATGTTTCTTGCATGTTCCCTGTTGCCATGCCGTCGTCTCGAGGGAACCCGGTAACCGGGATCACCCCACCATCCGTGCTTGACACACTCCCGCCACACTTTCTTTTGCACCGACATCTCAATGAGTTGTCGGAACCGGAACGTTGCCGTGGCACCGTCTCGTTATCGTCGCTGTGGCTCCCCCTTTCGTTTCCGCTACGATGACAAATGCTTCATATCATGTTCGTGTCAACTTCTAACAAAAATTGCATAAAACTTGCACATGTCATTCGCATCATGATAACAACATTTAAAATGTTTAAAATTGCTGTTGCATTAAATTACTAATGCACATGAGGATTTACCGGAATTGTTGTTCTATGTTTCTGACCTCATTTAAATTGCCTAAAATGTGTAGTTTACTTTTGCCTCACTCCTTGCAATGTTTAATAACATTTAATTCTGTTGAGTAGCATAAATGGGAGAGAACTAACTAAGTCATGTGGTGTTCCGTCAATATGCAACTCGTTGCATATTGAACTCCACTTAATTCGTAGTATTGTTTGTTGCACTTTGCCATGACATACCTCTTTAAACCGGACATGCGTCATACTTGATTGTGCATCATGCCATGTTTATGTGATGGTTGTTTACCATGTTGCTTGCTTCTTTCCGGGTTGCTTCTCTCGTTAGTTTCGGTTTCGTTCTGGAGTTGTGAGCATTCCTCTTGAAATGGTCACATATCCATCAATTGAGAAGCCACGTAGAATTAAGGTAGAGAAATAAATCAATAAGGTACGGATCAAGAACGAATAATCGGTAAGAAACCCCAATCTCAAACCAATATCCGTGGAAGAAGAACTAGAGCTACTAGAATTCCCACCTATGAAACTCCCGAACCTTTCCGGTTATGCAATCAGGTGTTGGGGATACAGGGGAAGCATAATATCTCACCCAAACTAGCAAATCCTACATCCAGCTGTATCCATCCTTCAACACATAACCAAGAAACCTTCGGAAACCATCTACCTCAACCTTCGAAAAGCATCCGTTATATAAGTTATGGCGATACTCCCGAACTCCCGCCCCAGTACTGGGTGGCGTCGAGGTTATCTCACCAACGAACTGCATAAAAGAGATTTTTGATGTCGGCGTACTAGACTCAGGTATTCCAGAACTGCAACGATAAAATTATGATGGCAACACCTCAGAGCTCAACTCCCCGGGACACTTCCACTAAACCCCTGACAGGAGGCACCAAGACAATGTTCTCATCATAAAACCATCGAAACGATTCCAAGATACCCGCGTGATCCTAAAAAAAATTAGTGAAATTTGAGAAGAGAAGAGTCAAAACTCTACGTCAGGATGCCTTACCAGAGCGATGAGGAGACTGGGAAGTAAAAAGAATTCCTAATCTCTCCGATATATAATTCCTAAAGACTCAAAACATTTTTCTAGACACAACTCGGCCGCTAAAAACGATCAAGCAATGGGGCTCCTAAGGTCGGGGAAGGCTCTGATACCAACTTATAACACCCTCGATGCGACTATAGCTCCCACGTGTCGAGGCACGACTTAGAGACATAATCGCATTGAAGGCATATGTCGCAAGTTAGGCAATCTTCACAACATCCCATGTAATATGAATAATAAAGGGGAGAACATAGTTGGCTTACACTCGCCACGTCAATCAAGGACATAAATAACATTACATCAACCAAACACTCATGGCCCGACTACGGCTCAAAAATAAAAGAGAACCCAACATGCGACACGGTCCCAATCACCCCCAACTGGGCACCACTACTGATCATCGGGAAAGGAAACATAGTATCGTTGAGAGTCTTCGTCGAACTCCCACTTGAGTTCATACGCGTCTCCTGGAGCGGAATCATCGGGCCCTGCATCTGGTGTAATAGTAATCTGTGAGCCACAGGGACTCAGCATTCTCGCACCCTCGCGATCAAGACTATTTGAGCTTATAGGTAAGGCAAGGTAAAATATGAGTGGAGCTGCAGCAAACGACTAGCAAGTATGGTGGCTAACTTATTCGCAAAAGAGAGCGAGAAGATGAGGCAAGCGCGAGCGAGAAACTAGAGAGCAACCTGCGCAAACATTACACCAACACCGTGTCCACTTCCCGGACTCCACCGAGAAGAGACCATCACGGTAACACACTTAGTTGATTCATTTTAATTTATTAAGGTTCAAGTTATCTACAACCGGACATTAACAAATTCCCATCTGCCCATAACCGCGGGCACGGCTTTCGAAAGTTCAATCCCTGCAGGGGAGTCCCAACTTAGCCCATGACAAGCTCTCACGGTCAACGAAGGAATAGACCTCCTCCCAAGACGTTCCGATTAGACTCGGTATCTCGGTAATTCAAGACAACTCCGACAATGGTAAAACAAGTCCAGCAACACCGCCCGCTGTGCCGACAAATCCCGATAGGAGCTGCACATATCTCGTTCTCAGGGCACACCGGATAAGCTAAGCGTACGGGAGCCAACGTAACCCAAGTTACCAAGGGACGGCCCCGCACGGTGCTCTAGGTTGGACCAACACTCAGAGGAGCACTGGACCGGGAGGGGGGGGGGGGTAAAATAAGATGACCCTTGAGTCCGTGAAACCCAAGGGAAAAGGCTAGGTGGCAAATGGTAAAACCAAGGTTGGGCATTGCTGGAGAAGTTTTATTCAAGGCGGACTGTCAAGGGGTTCCCATTATAACCCAACCGCGTAAGGAACGCAAAATCCGGGAACATAACACCGATATGACGGAAACTAGGGTGGCAAGAGTGGAACAAAACACTAGGAGAGAGGCCGAGCCTTCCACCCTTTACCAAGTATATAGATGCATTAATATAACTTAGCAATATAATGATATCCCAACAAGTAAATAAATGTTCCAACAAGGAACGGCCTCCAATCTTCACCTGCAACTAGCAACGCTATAAGAGGGGCTGAGCAAAGCGGTAACATAGCCAATCAACGGTTTGCTAGGACAATGGTGTGTTAGAGGTTTGACATGGCAATTTGGGAGGCTTGCAAGCAAGTGGTAGGCATCGTAGCAATGGCATAGCAAAAGAGCGAGCAAACTAGCATAGCAAAGATAATAGTGATTTCGAGGGTATGATCATCTTGCCTGCACAGTTGTCAGAGTTGACTGGATCCTCAAGAGCAAACTCAACGGGCTCCTCATTAGCGAACTCGTCTCCCGGCTCTACCCAAACAAGACAAACAAGCAACAAGGACACAATCAACCACGTGCAAACTCAAACAACACGATGCAAAGATGATATGCTATGCGGGATGCGATGAGGGGTGCAAAATGCAAGATATGACAGGAAATGCATGAACCTGGCCTCAACTTGGAATTCCAAGGGTGCCACTGGAAAGATGAGATGAAATCGCTTGAAAACGATATAAATAACGCTGGAATCGGAGTTACGGTTTGGAAATGGTAAGCGATTCAAAAATGACACCGGTCTGCGATTTACAGCAAGTAGGCATCTAAATGCAATGAGATGAACATGCTACAGCACCTAAACATGACAACAAAATACATGGCAGGGATGCACACAAGATGCTTAACAAAAGTCTAGCACTGAGCTACGGCCAAATCATCCCTTAACAGGTTCAAACAAGCATGGCAAAAATGCAAATGGTAAACAGATCTCAGACTTAGTGAAATTAACACTTGTCTGGAATTTCAGATCATATAGCCCTCTTCGGAGCAACAAAACAACAAGCTACAGGACCTGAACATGACAAAGAAAGACATGGCATCGAGCTACTCAACAAGCTTAACAAAAGTCCCTTAGTGACCTTGAGCCAAAAGGGATCACAAAATATACTAACAAGCACACGAATATAGCAAAAACATAATCAGTTTCAGACTTAGAGAAAAACTGGGACATGCTGAAACATAACTCACGAAGGCATGTTTACGAGCTCGATGCACTCACTACGGTGCAAGTCATGGCAAGACAAGTGTACATCCCTAAAGAAGGCACAAAGTACAAGCTAGACATGGCAAGAACAATAGCATAGCATGCACAGATCAACTACAATAACATCGGCAAAATCGCAAACAAATTGACGATCTGCCTAGATTCACAACGAAGCAAAAGTAGAGCTCGATTGACTCAAGCTAGGGTGCTCCATAATTGCAAACAAAGACATGGATGGATAGAGCACTACAAGGTTAACAAAACTCCCTTACTGATCATCCTCAAAAGAGGCACAGATCACTAGGAAACAATAAGAACATATGGCATCATGAACTAAATAATCCCAGACTTAGTGAAAACTACCAAGTCCCTGAAAACAGATTTATCGGGTGCCTCACTTTGCAAGCTTACACAAGTCACCACACACATCCTAAAAATGCATGGGTTGCACCTCTGGAAAGATAACAAGATGCTTAACAAACATATGAAGGACTCACAGGCATATCATGCACACAACAATCATGGCAAAAATGACAAAAGTCTAAGATGAACTAGCAGATCTGACAAATAATTCACGAAGCCTCCTTCTAGCAGCATTTCGGGCATCAAGATGAGCTCCAATGAAAATGATGCAATGGAATGAAATGATGTACTCTCTGAGCTAAACATTTTGATATGCTATATGTCCAAATCGGAGCTACGGATGCGGAGATATCACAGGTCAAAGATTGCATAAAAAATTAGGGTTTGGAGGGAAAAGTCAACCGTCAAATTTCAGATCTCAGATCTACACGCTTCCCGAGGCTCGCCGGCGCGCACTGTTCACCGGAGAACGGAAGTCGAGGAGGGAGAGGCCGGGGGCGGCGAGGCCGGCGGTGCGGCGGCGGGGCCCGACGGCGGCGAGGACGGAGTGGAGCAGGGCGGCGCAGGGCGGCGCGGCGCCCGGGCGGCAGCGGCGAGGCGGCAGAGATGCTGGGCGGCGGCGGCCGATGGCGGCGAGGGGCGGCGGCGAGGCGGCGGGGCCGGCGGACGGCGTCGGGGAAGAGAGAGGCGGCGGGCGGCGCGGATCTGGCCCGGTGGCGGCGAGGGGCGGGCCTCCCGCGGGCTCACCGGGCGGCGCGGAGGAGGAGGTCGGCGGGGACACGTGGCGCCTCCCGGTTGGCCGCGGTCGCCGACGGACGTGTCCGGCGCGCGGGGATCTTTTTTTTTAGGGTTTTGGAGAGGGAGAGAGATCCGAAAACGGGGGGGGGGGGGAGGGGGGCTATTTATAGGCATAAGTGGAGCTAGGAGAGTCCAAATAAGGTGCGGTTTTCGGCCACGCGATCGTGATTGAACGCTCTAGATGATGGAGCAGAGTTTAGTCAGTTTTGGGACAAATTGGAAGGGTGTTGGGCTGCAACACACACGAGGCCTTTTCGGTCCCTCGGTTAACCGTTGGAGTATCAAACGAAGTCCAAATGATACGAAACTTGACAGGCGGTCTACCGGTAGTAAACCAAGGCCGCTTGGCAAGTCTTGGTCCAATCCGGAAATGTTTAATCCCCACACACGAAATAAAGCTAGAAATGGCCACCGGAGGAGAACGAAGCGTCGGAACGCAAAACGGACAACGGGAAAAATGCTCGAATGCATGAGACGAACACGTATGCAAATGCAATGCACATGATGACATGATATGAGATGCATGAAAAAGACAACAACACACGGAGACAAAACCCGAACCCGAGGAAATAAATATAACTTAACACCGGAAATGGCAAGAGTTGGAGTACAAATAGGGAAAGTTACATCCGGGGTGTTACAACTGCTCATCTGGTGTGCCCTGAGAACGAGATATGTGCAGCTCCTATCGGGATTTGTTGGCACATTCGGGCGGCTTTGCTGGTCTTGTTTTACCATTGACGAAATGTCTTGTAACCGGGATTCCGAGACTGGACGGGTCTTCCCGGGAGAAGGAATATCCTTCGTTGACCGTGAGAGCTTGTGATGGGCTAAGTTGGGACACCCCTGCATGGTTTAAACTTTTGAAAGCCGTGCCCGCGGTTATGTGGCAGATGAGAATTTGTTAATGTTCGGTTGTAGAGAACTTGACACTTAACTTAATTATAATGCATCAACCGCGTGTGTAGCCGTGATGGTCTCTTTCCGGCGGAGTCCGGAAAGTGAACACGGTTCTTGTGTTATGGTTGTGCGTAAGTAGTTTCAGGATCACTTCTTGATCACTTCTAGTTTCACGACCGTTGCGTTGCTTCTCTTCTCGCTCTTATTTGCATATGTTAGCCACCATATTTTCTTAGTTCTTGCTGCAGCTCCACCTCATTACCCTATCCTACCCATAAGCTTAAATAGTCTTGATCTCGCGGGTGTGAGATTGCTGAGTCCTCGTGACTCACGGATACTTCCAAACAGTTGCAGGTGCCGATGATACCAGAGCAGGTGACACAACCGTGCTCAAGTGGGAGCTCGATGAAGATCATGATCGTTGTTATGCGTCTTTTCCGGTTGATCAGTAGTGGTGCCCAGTTGGGACGATCGGGGATCTAGCATTTGGGGTCTTCTTTTATATTGTTTTCATAGTCGGACCTTGATTATACTCTGGATAATGTATGTTTAGCTTGTTATTTGTGTGAAGTGGCGATTGTAAGCCAACTCTTTATCCCTTTCTTAATTCAGTACATGAGATTATGTGAAGATTACCCCACTTGCGACTAAACCACCATGCGGTTATGCCTCTAAGTCGTGCTTCGACACGTGGGAGATATAGCCGCATCGTGGGCGTTACACATAGGATACAAGTGTTCTACTAGGACATGACTGCATATTCTATCTAAACACAATACAACTACAAGTTCAACTGTAACCTACCTTGTACACCATATTCGACACAACTCTAACAAACCCCACCTTGGCAATATTCTCCACCACCTTAAATTCATCAATGCGTCAAACTGTCATATACATTGGACTCTGTTGAGTTGTATTTTGTGTTGCATATATTTTGTGTTGTGATCCTGTCACTCATCGTGTGTACACCTCGAGGCACGTGTATTTTGTCGAGACGATGTTCCTTTTTTTTAGGTTCATCCTTCTTCAGCCCCTTCGGCGCCGTCCCCCGCATGCCCTTCCTGGAGCGATGCGCGGCGGCGGACCCCGGAGGCCCCTCCGGCACGGCGCCTTCTGTCGCCACCACCCTGTTTTTTGACTCCCTCCCCAGAGGTCGAGTCTGACCAGACGCCTGGATCCCCGTCTCCCTCCTACGAGGTTGAGCCAGTGGGTACTCCGCCCGCCAACCCTGCTTGCGCCGCCACCCCGGCGACGGGCTCGACATCCTCCTCGCCCTCGCCCCCTCGGCCGCCGGCTTGGTTGGCACCGTTGCCGCCGCCGCGGCCCCCGTCACCGGCACCGCGGCCCCTGTCGCCGCCGCGGGTGCCCCCGCAGCCGTCGACGCCCCTGTCATGGCCGCGGCCCCTGCCGCTATCGCCGGCCATGCTGCCCCGCCACTAGGCATGACTACTCGGGCCCGAGCAGGAGTGCTTCGGCAGAGGACGGGCTAATCCTCCAACGAGTATGTGTGCATCGCCTCAACGTTGACACCATCACCCGTTCCCACCTCCGCTCGTGATGCCCTTCGGGATCCCCATTGGTTAGCTGCGATGCAGGAGGAGTTCGACGCCCTACAGTGCAACCGCACGTGGCAGCTTGTTCTGCGACCCCCTCGTGCCAATATCATCACTGGCAAGTGGGTGTTTTGCCACAAGACCCGCCCGAACGGTTCTCTCGAGCGCTACAAGGCTCGGTGGGTGGTTCGTGGATTTCGGCAGTGCGCGGGCATGGTCTTTACCGACACCTTCGCCCCGGTTGTTAAACCAGACACAATCTGCGCCGTGCTCCAGTTGGCGGTTTCGCGCACCTAGCCTGTGCACCAGTTGGATGTCTCCAACACCTTCTTGCACGACCATCTTGCCGACTAGATGTACTATGAGCAGCCCACTGGCTTCGTCGACGCTGAGCACCCAAACTTTGTGTGCTTGCTCTCCCGTTCTCTTTACATGTTGAAGCAGGCGCCTCGGGCTTGGTACCAGCGTATCGCAGCCTTCCTGCAGTCTCTAGGATTTCGGTCCACTTGCTCTGATGCCTCACTCTTCGTTTATCATCAGGGAGCTGACACTGCATATTTGCTGCTCTACGTTGACGACATCATCCTCACGGCGTCCACCCCCGATCTCCTTCAGCGGCTGCTGCTCGTCTTCGTGATGAGTTAGCCCTCAAGGACTTGGGGCCCCTGCACTACTTCCTCGGCATCGAGGTGGTCCGCCGGACTGACGGCTTCTTTCTGCATCAGCAGAAGTACGCCCATGAGCTCCTGGAGCGTGTCAGTATGCTTAACTGCAAGTCGGCACCCACCCCCGTCGACACGAAGGCGAAGGTCTCTGCTCTGGAGGGGTCTCTCGCGTCCGATGGAGCGTTTTATCGCCCCATTGTTGGTCTTTACAGCACCTGACGCTGACTCGACCTGACCTGCAATACGCTATTCAGTAGGTGTGCCTCCACATGAACACGTTGCGTGACTTCTAGTGGACCTTGGTGAAGCGTATTCTCCGATATATACGCGGCACCATGTCTTTGGGACTGACCCTGAAAGCCTCTGCCTCCACCGACCTCGTGGCCTACTCGGATGCCGACTAGGCTGGCTGCCCCGACACTCGACGCTCCATGTCAGGCTACTATGTCTACCTTGGGCCCTCGTTGATCTTTTGGTCATCGAAGTGGAAACCCACGGTCTCCCGCTCCAGCGCCGAGGCAGAGTATCGCGCCGTGGCTAATGCCATGGCCATGTGCTCTTGGCTTTGTCAGCTGCTCCTGGAGTTGCTTTGTGATGTTCCTAAGGCCACTCTTGTCTACTGCGATAACGTCAGCGCGGTCTACCTTTCCGCCAACCCGGTGCACCATCAATGTACGAAGCATATTGAGATTGATATTCACTTCGTGCGCGAGCAGGTTGCCATTGGCCTTGTTCAGGTTCTTCACGTGCCGACGTCGCAACAGTTTGCTGATGTGATGACTAAGGGATTGCCTCCTTCCGTCTTCAAGGAGTTTCGGTCCAGTCTCTGTGTCTCTGGCGACGCTTCGACCGCGCGAGGGGGGGGGTGTTGAGTTGTATTTTGTGCTGCATGTATTATGTGTTGTGGCCCACCTCCTAGTTGTGTATAGTAGAGGTTGAGGCCTACCCTGTACTTATATATACGTGCACCAGCACCCCATCAATACAATGATTATTGTATTGCAAAATATCTCTCTACAGACTTGACCTTTTCCCATGAGAATTGTTGCTACTCCAAAGACTCCATATGACTCCACCTGCAACTTGTAGTCTCTTCTTTTCTTGACCACAGTCAATGCTCGAGCAAAATTAAATTCCTTGTTACTCTAGTTTGTACTCCCAACTTCCAGAGTACCACTCCAACGTTATCATACACTGATCACTGATCTGCATGAAAGTGAACAACTCACATATTGGGAGTCACACATAAGAGTTACCTGAACTCAACATCACTGCTCTTCCTTGACCGCCTGTTTGAAACTTAAAGAAATTTCACCATTGCTTATAGTCATCCCGAGTCAAATTCGCAATTGTCTCACCACATGTATGACGACCAGAGCTCTGGACCATCTCCATGTCCCGTGCATACCGCATGCCTCGTCGCTATTACCGCGTCGAGCCTCCCTGTCCTGGTCGAGTCTCAAGGGTCGCGAACCCACACCATTGAGCACCCACTGCAGAGTACCAACGATCATCGCCGACCGATGACGAGTTTCACGCTTCCATGAGACCACTGAGCTCCAGTCCGAACTGCATGTCACTCGCTTTTCCCCCTTGCTGAATAGGCTTCGATTCCCTGGATCCTTACACCTTAGCCTCTCAATCTAGCTCCACCTTCAACATGACTCCATGGTAGATGATCAGTCTATCCCTCGCACCCTGTCGACTTCAAGCTCTGTGTCCACATCACCTTGAATCAACCCTGCGTCATAGTCTTGTCGAAGCCACACAAGCCTCGGGCACGTGCTATGTGTTACCACGCTTAGAAGTCGGTCACCATCAGCATCACCCTTCCATGTCATCATCGTCGGTCCCATCACCATCTTCTGTACCAATCAACTTGTGTCGATCCATTAGACTATCTAGTCCGACCTAGCCAAACTTATCTGGCTGCCTGGCACACTCCAGACTCCTCAAGCCGTCAATGGATACGCCATCCATACACAAAAGTGTACCATCAAAGAAAACCAAGGTAAAATTCCTTACAGCCTTCCTGTGTAAAGAGCACACGTATATAGCTCCTGGACT
>OY997265.1:8148869-8156369 GCA_963921465.1 Triticum timopheevii
CGGAACAATAGGGCCGTTATGCTTATTACTAAACTTGTTGAAGAGATAAAATAGAACCAAGGTCTATCTTTTTGATCAGAGGTTGAATCAATCATCAGAAGAAGAATTAGGCCAAAAATTAGGATACATTCTGGGAAAATGAAACTTCCATTGAAGAGAAGCAAATGAAACACTTTCATAAAAATTCTCGTAGAATCGAGAATGAAGTTTTCATTCTGTACATGCCAGATCATGAATTAGTAACTGCATCCAATCTCCGAAAAGTCCCGATTGTTTCGATTTTTGAAATGGGATATTTACGGAAACCCCATGAATAGGATCAAACCTTATTCCATGCTATTTCCATAAGATTCTTCTTTCTTATTCTTAAGCAAGCCCTCGAGAGGGCTTAGTTGATCATGATTTCTGTTTTCTCTTTCTTTTCCTTTTTGTTGGTTTCGAGAAAGATATCGTCCGATTCTCCTTATATTGATTCTTTTCCGATCGAGATGTACGGATCCATGTGTCTACATACATAGATTCTGTTCATGGATTAACGAAAATGTGCAAGAGCTCTATTTGCCTCTGCCATTCTATGAGTCGCTTCCTTTTTGCGTATGGCACCCCCACTCCCTTTGGCAGCATCTACTAATTCAGAACTTAATTTGAAAGCCATATTTCGACCCGGACGCTTTTGGGATGCTTCTAATAACCAATGAATGGCAAGTTCTCTTCCTTGTTTAGATCCTATTTCAATCGGAACTTTCCGCGTCGATCCTTTTTTATTGCGTCTTGTTTTTACTCCTATATTGGGAGTTACTCTACGTATTGCTTGACGTAAAACCAATAGTGGATTTGTTTCTGTCTTTTGTTGAATCTTTTTCACGGCTCGATAGAGAATTTGATAAGCCAATGATTTTTTTCCGTCTTTCATAATACGGTTAACCACCATGTTAACTAATCGATTATGCAAAATTGGATCGGATTTTGCAGTTCTTTTTTCTGCAGTACCTCGACGTGACATGAGCGTGAAAGAGGTTCAAGAATCCGTTTTCTTTTTATAAGGGCTAAAATCACTTATTTTTTTTGGCTTTTTGACCCCATATTGTAGGGTGGATCTCGAAAGATAGGAAAGATCTCCCTCCAAGCCGTACATATGACTTTCATCGAATACGGCTTTCCACAGAATTCTATAGGGATCTATGAGATCGAGTATGGAATTCTGTTTACTCACTTTAAATTGAGTATCCGTTTCCCTCCTTTTCCCGCTAGGATCGGAAATCCTGTATTTTCCATATCCATACGATCGAGTCCTTAGGTTTCCGAAATAGTGTAATGGAAAAAGAAGTGCTTCAAATCATTGCTATTTGACTCGGACCTGTTCTGAAAAAGTTGAGGTATTTCGAATTGTTTGTTGACACGGACAAAGTAAGGGAAAACCTCTGAAAGAATTTCCATATTGACCTTGGACATATAAGAGTTCCGAATCGAATCTCTTTAGAAAGAGGATCTTTTGTCTCATGGTAGCCTGCTCCAGTCCCCTTACGAAACTTTCGTTATTGGGTTAGCCATACACTTCACATGTTTCTCCCGGGCTACGAGGTCCCTATGTAGAAAGCCCTTTTTTCTAGTATTTACTAGAAAATTTGATCCTCTCTCTTTTTTTCTTTCTATAGTGGAGATAGTCGCACGTAATGACAGATCACGACCATATTATTAAAAGCTTGCGGTAAGAAGGGGTTTCGTTCTAGTGCCCGGGAATAATATTCCAAAGCATTTGTATGCTCTCATTGCTTGTGTGTATAAGGCCTATGTTATAGAGTATATAACTTCGATCATAGGGATTGATTTCTAGTCGCGTAGCTTCATAATAATTTTGCAAAGCTTCCGCATAATTTCCTTCGGATTGAGCCAACATCCGTTACGGTCATTCATTCTATTAAAAAAATCTCCGTTCCAAAACCGTACATGAGGTTTTCATCTCATACGGCTCCTCCCTTCTGTACATAATAGTACTAAGCGAAATAATCTATAGAATCAAAATAGAATTAGTCCCGTCTCATTATGAACCGAAAGGGGCTGGTATTTTTACAAGAAATCTCTAGCCAACCTTCCCACAAGAGCTTTTTCTTAACACCAATGAATTCTATTAATGCTAGAGGAAAACGATAGCTCCAATAATTTCTTTGTTCTCAACGCCTCCTATTTTTTTCGAACCGAGGCAATTGCCTCATATATTAATTAAGAGAGAATATAGTTTTTACACGAGCCCAACAAATACAAAGTGGTGTTACTCTCCCGGTGTTACTCTCCTATTTAGAGGAATTAGCTACTTCAACGATCTTTGATGGTTATAGGGGTATCCAAAGTACAAACCTGATGGTTGTTTGTTATCCCAACCATTCTTCCCAGCCCTGATACCAATCAGGAAAGGGGTAATTTCTAACAAAGTTTTTCTCTTGTTGATTCCTATTTCTAGGTGTAGTGCTTTTCTCCCCTATGCTGCCTACGGATACTAATAGAGTAGGATTGGCCTGTATTCCATACCATACCATATCCTGTAGGTGTAACCTTTCGCTCAATACTCAAATCTACAATTGAAGTACCTAAAGCCGCATCAATCGAGGATACACGACGGAAGGAATTGTTAGTTCGCCTCACCTTCCCGAAGCGTGGGTTTGTTTGCTTTACAAATTTGGTTCTCTCTATGCCAACCCCCTCTCTTTTTCATAAGACTGAGGTATAGGTAGGGCTAAAAAAAGCAAAAAAAGAGTCAAATCGTACCATCTCTATAATTAGTAAATGCCTTTTTTCTCCTGAGGTTGTCGGAATTATTCGCAATAAAATATTGGCTACAATTGAGGAGGTCTTATCAATGAAATTTCCATTTACACGGGATCTAGGCATAATTCCCAACCCATTCTATACAGAATTGTTTTCATTCCTTCACAAAATAACATAAAAACAAACACATTCAATTCTTATAATTATAAATAGATTGATCCATATGCTCTACTCTAAATCCATATGCTTTAAATGGATAAGAGAGATATGGATTTTCCGCTCAGCTCAAATTGTATCCTTTTCCTTTTGCTTGGACACGAAGAGATATGAAATATTTGACTAAGACTGGATTTCATTCCACTTTCCTATTTCTGAACAACAACTTATGTTATCAACTATTTCGTGTTTTCAAAGTTATTAATTGTCTCATACCCTATTTTTCATTTCGATAGTATGATGTAGTGTATCTTATGCAAACGGAATTCTAAGGTTTCTTTATTTTATTATGCAATAAGAAGAATTCTTCCATTTTCTTTTTCTTTAGTTGCGGGAAAACCCAAATTAAAACTTTTATTTTGTAGCGAGCGCAATTTCTAGTAAAAAAACCTGTATCCTTCCACTTAGATCAAAAGGAATTTTTCCAATAGAACTATGGAACCCCCGAGTGGTTGCGGTTGTACCTGTACTGCAGGAATAAGAAAACTCGCTATTCACTCAGTTTATTTTCCATAATAAGTTATGTAGGACAGATGGCCGAGCGGTTCAAGGCGTAGCATTGGAACTGCTATGTAGACTTTTGTTTACCGAGGGTTCGAATCCCTCTCTTTCCGTTTTTCTTAATTCATCAACGTTAAGGATCACAATGTATCAAATCAAATAACATTTTTTTCCAGCAATAATATAATATCTTATATTATCTTATTTTGATTTAATAGAAATTAGAAATTCTCTATAGCAAATTACTATGGTATGTAAAATACACATAGAGGAAAAAATAAAAAAGGATCCTAATCCTAGGGTTAATCATTTTTAGCTAGTTGATGGGAAAATACAAATTAATGGTAATGGTCTTAGGGCGATTTAGTTCGGGGAAAGGGGAAGGGGAAGAAAAATTCTATGAACCTTTCCTTTTTTCGTTAAGTTCAAGTCTGACGAGAGTAATATTCTACAACTAAAAACTCATTTATTTTGAGACCGACCCACTTCCTATCTAGGATTTTATTTACAAGTCCTTTATATTCCAACGTGTCAATCGCCAAATGCTTTGGCAATTTCCCCGGGTCCGATGAAGCAATATAATTTTGAACCAGACCTTTTGATCTTTTGTTATCTTTCGTAGTAATAATATCTCGGGGTTTGCAACAAAAACTTGGTATATTGACTATACCACCATTAACTAAAATATGTCTATGGTTGACTAATTGGCGGGCCCCAGGAATGGTTGAAGCCATACCCAATCGAAAAAGGATATTATCCAAACGCATTTCAAGTAATTGTAGTAAAACCTGGCATGCTGACCTTTTTGCTTTTCCAGCGATATGTACATATCTAAGTAATTGTCATTCTGTCAGACCATAATGAAAACGCAATTTCTGTTTTTCTTGAAGACGAATACGATATTGCTCCTTTTCCCAGAATTGAATTTTTTTTAAGATTACTTCCGGATTTAGGTGTTTTTCTAGTGAGTCCTGGTAAAGCTCCCAGACGGCGTATTTTTTTAAATGAGGTCCTCGATAACGGGACATGAAGACTCCTTTTTTTATTTTATTGAAATTTCATTTTACACAATTAATTTCATTGTATTTACATTACAGAATACATCGAAATTAAAACTGAATTAAACTACAGGATAAACAGAGTAAAATCAACTAAAGTACCCCCAAAAATGGAATTTCATCAAAATCTTTTTTTTGTATATATATTATTTATTTTATTGTTTTGTATCTAGCAAAATTGTAAGGTAAAAAACATAAAAGATCCTGGATTCTCCATTTAATTCGGAAAAAAGAGATTCTTGTTCGTAGAACATCGATAGAGAAAAAAAAGCCGACTATCGGATTTGAACCGATGACCCTCGCATTACAAATGCGATGCTCTAACCTCTGAGTTAAGTGGGCTTACATAACGGAAGTAGTGTAACAAATAGAAATAGGTATAGTATAGGAAATCCGTAAAATCTCAGATATTAGTTATTAATCTTAGCTATTAACTAGTTCTAAATTTGAAGTTATACTTATAAAAATAAAAAAATACTAAAACTTCTTAAAGATAAAGTTAGCTTGATATGCTTAACTAAAGGATATTAAAAAATAAAATTATAGAATTTATTGGTATTTTCATTCGATCATTATAGACTTTATTATTTGTTAATAATTTGAGGATTAATATTTCACTAAGGGGAACATAGAGTCAGAGTAAATAAAATTGCTAATTCTGATTAGAAAAAATAATAAATATCAAGCGTTATAGTATAATTTTGAATACTATAAAAAAGTAAGACGGGAGGTGGGGGAGATAAAAACATTTGGATATATTGATTCGGATTGAATTGCAAATACAACAAGGATAGAATCAATTCAATTCTGAATTGCAATAAGCAAGCGAGGTCTGTCAAATAGAGTCGAACTGAACTGCTAGACTACGTTGAGTGATGAACTCAATGATTCAAAAAAAAACTACGAGATGGATGAAATTACACAAGGAATCCTGGTCTCAAAGAAGAGGGAAATGGGGATATGGCGAAATCGGTAGACACTACGGACTTGATTGTATTGAGCCGTGGTATGGAAACCTGCTAAGTGGTAACTTCCAAATTCAGAGAAACCCTGGAATTAAAAAAGGGCAGTCCTGAGCCAAATCCGTGTTTTGAGAAAACAAGGGGTTCTCGAACTAGAATACAAAGGAAAAGGATAGGTGCAGAGACTCAATGGAAGTTGTTCTAACGAATCGAGTTAATTACGTTGTGTTGTTAGTGGAATTCCTTCTAGTTCTAAATTAGAGAAAGAGGGGTTTTATACCTTATACATTTAATAAACACGTATAGATACTGATATAGCAAATGATTAATCACAGAACTCATATTATATTATAATTATAATATAGGTTCTTTATCTTTTTTAAAAATGAAATTAGAAATGATAATGATTATAAAATAAAAAACTCATATCATAATTTTTTTTCATTATTGTGAATCCACTCCAATTGAATATTGAATAATCAAATTCTTCAATTAAAATTCAAAGTTTTCGAGATCTTTAAAAAGTGGATTAATCGGATGAGGACAAAGAGAGAGTCCCATTCTGCATGTCAATACTGACAACAATGAAATTTCTAGTAAAAGGAAAATATGTCGACTTTATAATTTGTGAGGGTTCAAGTCCCTCTATCCCCAAATCCTCTTTTATTCCTTAACTATACTATATTATTATTATTTATCCTCTTTTTTTTCTTTTTATCAATGCACTTTTTTTTTCTTTTATCAATGCAATGGGTTTAAGATTCATTAGCTTTCTCATTCTACTCTTTCACAAAGGAATGCGAAGAGAACTCAATGGATCTTATCCTATTCATTGAATAGATTTCTTTTTTATTAGAGTATCGGCAAGAAATCTTGGTTATGCACTCTTTTTTTAAGTTTTATTTAAGTAAACCATGCACAATGCATAGGACTACCCCCCCCCACCCCCATTTTCAAATTTAAAATTTGAAATACTTTAATTAATTTTTAGTCCTTTTAATTGACATAGATACAAATACTCTACTAGGATGATGCACAAGAAAAGGTCAGGATAGCTCAGTTGGTAGAGCAGAGGACTGAAAATCCTCGTGTCACCAGTTCAAATCTGGTTCCTGGCAGAGAAAAAAAAGATCCACCGAATAGGTATTGATCCAAATACCTCGAGATGGATTGTGATACATATTCATTAATAATATTTATTCATCTAAGTGGATAAATCTAAAATATAAATATAGAGGCACTTCTTTTTGTTTTTAAAGAAGTTTTAAAATATATCTTTTCTTTATGATTAAGAAGGGGGTGAGATTCCCCTTTATTTTTTTGTGTTTCTTAATTTTGTATTCCGCTATTCCGACGAATATTTCTTTAGTCTTGCTTATCTTTATCATATCTTATTTTCCTAGTTGTGCTAAGTAATGTGCGCGGTACAAAGTTCCTGGTAGAGAACTTCTTTGAGTCATCCTATTTTTCTTTTCATATGAAGGAAATTAATATGCGATTTTCAAAATAGGGGAATCCAAATGAAACCCTTTTTTTGCTCAGTCTATTTGGAATGCTTTGTATAATTAGGAATTAATTATAAATAGGTATTCCGTTTCATCTAGGAAAAGAACCTAAAAATATTCAAGTTAGTAATCGCGATTGTATGACAAATGATGATTGTCCTAAAAAATATAAGGACAATCATCAAGATCTTGAGGCCTTCAAATCACTCTTTTTGAATACCAAAAGAGTCTTTGTATAAGTAGATCTTTTTATTCCGAGTTAATTAAATCAAGTAGGATCCAGACCATACAATCGCCTGGGTCGACCGTTGGGGCCTCTTTGAAATAGAATGAAATAGAGCCACTTTGGGCTTCCCTATGAAATGAGGCATGGAACGGAGCCACTACGAAGAAATTATGGGAGTTACGAAAGAAGCTTCGGACTCATATTGTTCATGGGTTGAGAGAGGGAGTTGAACTCTAGGAGGTCGAATCCCCCCTTGTTCCTCAGTAGCT
>OY997265.1:8168869-8173869 GCA_963921465.1 Triticum timopheevii
AGCCTGCTCCAGTCCCTTTACGAAATTTTCGTTATTGGGTTAGCCATACACTTCACATGTTTCTCCCGGGCTACGAGGTCCCTATGTAGAAAGCCTTTTTTCTAGTATTTACTAGAAAATTTGATCCTCTCTTTTTTTTCTTTCTATAGTGGGGATAGTCGCACGTAATGACAGATCACGGCCATATTATTAAAAGCTTGCGGTAAGAAGGGGTTTCGTTCTAGTGCCCGGAAATAATATTCCAAAGCCTTTGTATGCTCTCCATTGCTTGTGTGTATAAGGCCTATGTTATAGAGTATATAACTTCGATCATAGGGATCGATTTCTAGTCGCGTAGCTTCATAATAATTTTGCAAAGCTTCCGCATAATTTCCTTCGGATTGAGCCAACATCCATTACGGTCGTTCATTCTATTCAAAAAATCTCCGTTCCAAAACCGTACATGAGATTTTCATCTCATACGGCTCCTCCCTTCTGTACATAATAGTACTAAGTGAAATAATCTATAGAATCAAAATAGAATTAGTTCCGTCTCATTATGAACCGAAAGGGACTGGTATTTTTCCAAGAAATCTCTAGCCAACCTTCCCACAAGAGGTTTTTCTTAACACCAATGAATTCTATTAATGCTAGAGGAAAACGATAGCTCCAATAATTTCTTTGTTCTCAATGCCTCCTATTTTTTTTTGAACCGAGGCAATTGCCTCATATATTAATTAAGAGAGAATAGAGTTTTTACACGAGCCCAACAAATACAAAGTGGTGTTACTCTCCCGGTGTTACTCTCCTATTTAGAGGAATTAGCTACTTCAACGATCTTTGATGGTTATAGGGGTATCCAAAGTACAAACCTGATGGTTGTTTGTTATCCCAACCATTCTTCCCAGCCCTAATACCGATCAGGAAAGGGGTAATTTCTAACAAAGTTTTTCTCTTGTTGATTCCTATTTCTAGGTGTAGTGCTTTTCTCCCCTATGCTGCCTACGGATACTAATAGAGTAGGATTGGCCTGTAATCCATACCATACCATATCCTGTAGGTGTAACCTTTCGCTCAATACTCAAATCTACAATTTAAGTATCTGAAGCCGCATCAATCGAGGATACACGACGGAAGGAATTGTTAGTTCGCCTCACCTTCCCGAAGCGTGGGTTTGTTTGCTTTACAAATTTGGTTCTGTCTATGCCAACCCCCTCTCTTTTTCATAAGACTGAGGTATAGGTAGGGCTAAAAAAAGCAAAAAAAAAAGAGTCAAATCGCACCATCTCTATAATAAGTAAATGCATTTTTTTCTCCTGAGGTTGTCGGAATTATTTGCAATAAAATATTGGCTACAATTGAGGAGGTCTTATCAATGAAATTTCCATTTACACGGGATCTAGGCATAATTCCCAACCCATTCTATATAGAATTGTCTTCATTCCTTCACAAAATAACATAAAAACAAACACATTCGATTCTTATAATTATAAATAGGTTGATCCATATGCTCTACTCTAAATCCATATGCTTTAAATGGATAAGATAGATATGGATTTTCCGCTCAGCTGAAATTGTATCCTTTTCCTTCTGCTTGGACACGAAGAGATATGAAATATTTGACTAAGACTGGATTTCATTCCACTTTCCTATTTCTGAACAACAACTTATGTTATCAACTATTTCGTGTTTTCAAAGTTATTAATTGTCTCATACCCTATTTTTGATTTCGATAGTATGGTGTAGCGTATCTTATGCAAATGGAATTCTAAGGTTTCTTTATTTTATTATGCAATAAGAAGAATTCTTCCATTTTCTTTTTCTTTAGTTGCGGGAAAACCCAAATTAAAACTTTTATTTTGTAGCGAGCACAATTTCTAGTAAAAAATCCTGTATCCTTCCACTTAGATCAAAAGGAATTTTTCCAATAGAACTATGGAACCCCCGAGTGGTTGCGGTTGTACCTGTACTGCAGGAATAAGAAAACTCGCTATTCACTCAGTTTATTTTCCATAATAAGTTATGTAGGAGAGATGGCCGAGCGGTTCAAGGCGTAGCATTGGAACTGCTATGTAGACCTTTGTTTACCGAGGGTTCGAATCCCTCTCTTTCCGTTTTTCTTAATTCATCAACATTAAGGATCACAATGTATCAAATCAAATAACATTTTTTTCCAGCAATAATATAATATCTTATATTATCTTATTTTGATTTAATAGAAATTAGAAATTCTCTATAGCAAATTACTGTGGTATGTAAAATACACATAGAGGAAGAAAGAAAAAAGGATCCTAATCCTAGGGTTAATCATTTTTAGCTAGTTGATGGGAAAATACAAATTAATGGTAATGGTCTTAGGGAGATTTAGTTCGGGGAAAGGGGAAGGGGAAGAAAATTCTATGAACCTTTCCTTTTTTCGTTAAGTTCAAGTCTGACGAGAGTAATATTCTACAACTAACAACTCATTTATTTTGAGACCGACCGACTTCCTATCTAGGATTTTATTTACTAGTCCTTTATATTCCAACGTGTCAATCGCCAAATGCTTTGGCAATTTCTCTGGGTCCGATGAAGCAATATAATTTTGAACCAGACCTTTTGATCTTTGGTTATCTTTCGTAGTAATAATATCTCGGGGTTTGCAACGAAAACTTGGTATATTGACTATACGTCCATTAACTAAAATATGTCTATGGTTGACTAATTGGCGGGCCCCAGGAATGGTTGAAGCCATACCCAATCGAAAAAGGATATTATCCAAACGCATTTCAAGTAATTGTAGTAAAACCTGGCCTGTTGACCTTTTTGCTTTTCCAGCGATATGTACATATCTAAGTAATTGTCGTTCTGTCAGACCATAATGAAAACGCAATTTCTGTTTTTCTTGAAGACGAATACGATATTGCTCCTTTTTCCCAGAATTGAATTTTTTTAAGATTACTTCCGGATTTAGGTGTTTTTCTAGTGAGTCCTGGTAAAGCTCCCAGATGGCGTATTTTTTTTAAATGAGGTCCTCGATAACGGGACATGAAGACTCCTTTTTTTATTTTATTGAAATTTCATTTTATAGAATTAATTTCATTGTATTTACATTACATAATACATCGAAATTAAAACTGAATTAAACTACAGGATAAACAGAGTAAAATCAACTAAAGTACCCCAAAAAAATGGAATTTCATCAAAATCTTTTTTTTGTATATATATTATTTATTTTATTGTTTTGTATCTAGCAAAATTGTAAGGTAAAAAACATAAAAGATCCTGGATTCTCCATTTAATTCAGAAAAAAGAGATTCTTGTTCGTAGAACATCGATAGAGAAAAAAAAGCCGACTATCGGATTTGAACCGATGACCCTCGCATTACAAATGCGATGCTCGAACCTCTGAGCTAAGTGGGCTTACATAACGGAAATAGTGTAACAAATAGAAATAGGTATAGTATAGGAAATCCGTAAAATCTCAGATATTAGTAATTAATCTTAGCTATTAACTAGTTCTGAATTTGAAGTTATACTTATAAAAATAAAAAAAATACTAAAACTTCTTAAAGATAAAGTTAGCTTGATATGCTTAACTATAGGATATTAAAAAATAAAATTATAGAATTTATTGGTATTTTCATTCGATCATTATAGACTTTATTATCTGTTAATAATTTGAGGATTAATATTTCACTAAGGGGAACATAGAGTCAGAGTAAATAAAATTGCTAATTCTGATTAGAAAAAAAGAATAAATATCAAGCGTTATAGTATAATTTTGAATACTATAAAAAAAGTAAGATGGGAGGTGGGGGAGATAAAAACTTTTGGATATATTGATTCGGATTGAATTGCAAATACATCAAGGATAGAATCAATTCAATTCTGAATTGCAATAAGCAAGCGAGGTCTCTCAAATAGAGTCGAACTGAACTGCTAGACTACGTTGAGTGATGAACTCAATGATTCAAAAAAAACTAAGAGATGGATGAAATTACACAAGGAATCCTGGTCTCAAAGAAGAGGGAAATGGGGATATGGCGAAATCGGTAGACGCTACGGACTTGATTGTACTGAGCCTTGGTATGGAAACCTGCTAAGTGGTAACTTCCAAATTCAGAGAAACCCTGGAATTAAAAAAGGGCAATCCTGAGCCAAATCCATGTTTTGAGAAAACAAGGGGTTCTTGAACTAGAATACAAAGGAAAAGGATAGGTGCAGAGACTCAATGGAAGTTGTTCTAACGAATCGAGTTAATTACGTTGTGTTGTTAGTGGAATTCCTTCTAGTTCTAAATTAGAGAAAGAGGGGTTTTATACCTTATACATTTAATAAACACGTATAGATACTGACATAGCAAACGATTAATCACAGAACTCATATTATATTATAATTATAATATAGGTTCTTTATCTTTTTTAAAAATGAAATTAGAAATGATAATGATTATGAAATAAAAAACTCATATCATAATTTTTTTTTCATTATTGTGCATCCACTCCAATCGAATATTGGATAATCAAATTCTTTAATTAAAATTCAAAGTTTTCGAGATCTTTAAAAAAGTGGATTAATCGGACGAGGACAAAGAGAGAGTCCCATTCTGCATGTCAATACTGACAACAATGAAATTTCTAGTAAAAGGAAAATATGTCGACTTTATAAGTTGTGAGGATTCAAGTCCCTCTATCCCCAAATCCTCTTTTATTCCCTAACTATACTATATTATTATTATTTATCCTCTTTTTTTTCTTTTTATCAATGCACTTTTTTTTTCTTTTTATCAATGCAATGGGTTTAAGATTCATTAGCTTTCTCATTCTACTCTTTCACAAAGGAATGCGAAGAGAACTCAATGGATCTTATCCTATTCATTGAATAGATTTCTTTTTTATTAGAGTATCGGCAAGAAATCTTGGTTATGCACTCTATTTTTAAGTTTTATTTAAGTAAACCATGCACAATGCATAGGACTACCCCCCCCCCCCATTTTCAAATTTAAAATTTGAAATACTTTAATTAATTTTTAGTCCTTT
>OY997265.1:8183869-8191369 GCA_963921465.1 Triticum timopheevii
GAAGTGGGAGAAGAGGGATTACCCATGCATATTGATATGTATGTTCCATAAGAAAAGAAATTTCAATTTTTACTTCAATTTTTACTTCAATTTTTCTATAAAATTGTTTCTGATTCACCAAACCAATTCTTATCTCTTTCTGAAAGAATAAACAAAAAGAATAAGAAAAAATACTGAAATTCTTAATTTTTCCAAAATTTATCTCATTGAAATAATTAAAAATTAAGAATGGGTTTAGTTGGTTAAATTAAAAAAGTTAATAAAATAACTAGGTAACGAAGTTATTTTATTAACTAAATAAAGATATTTATAAAAATAAAAAAAGTGGAATCATTTTACTTTCTATTCATAATTCATTTTTATATTTCTTTAAAACAAAGATGAAACAACCCTCTTGTTCCATAATTAACTGATTGAGTGAATTCCAATGAAACCCTATGTTTATAAGAAATTATCGAATAGTCCTTACTTCATATAGAACTAAAATTCTAATGACTATAAATTACCTAAGTTTTAGAATGTCTTGTTTAAGAGACTCAGTATTTTTTGTTTTGATTGGAATTCCTTTCCTTTATGGAATACCATTCTGAACTTAATTAACTATTTTCATTTTCCCTTCTTTTTATCCCCCCGTCTTATCTTATATGGGGGATAGGCTTCCATACCATATATCTATATATCGAGTATACTTGATATATAAATAGATATAAATAGATTTAAATGAGAAACCCTTCTAAGTGGAATGAAATCCAGTCTTAGTCAAATATTTCATATCTCTTCGTGTCCAAGCAGAAGGAAAAGGATACAATTTGAGCTGAGCGGAAAATCCATATCTCTCTTATCCATTTAAAGCATATGGATTTAGAGTAGAGCATATGGATCAATCTATTTATAATTATAAGAATCGAATGTGTTTGTTTTTATGTTATTTTGTGAAGGAATGAAAACAATTCTATATATAATGGGTTGGGAATTATGCCTAGATCCCGTGTAAATGGAAATTTCATTGATAAGACCTCCTCAATTGTAGCCAATATTTTATTGCGAATAATTCCGACAACCTCAGGAGAAAAAAAGGCATTTACTTATTATAGAGATGGTGCAATTTGACTCTTTTTTGGCTTTTTTTAGCCCTACCTATACCTCAGTCTAACGAAAAAGAGAGGGTGTTGGCATAGAGAGAACCAAATTTGTAAAGCAAACAAACCCACGCTTCGGGAAGGTGAGGCGAACTAACAATTCCTTCCATCGTGTATCCTCGATTGATGCGGCTTCAGATACTTCAATTGTAGATTTGAGTATTGAGCGAAAGGTTACACCTACAGGATATGGTATGGTATGGAATACAGGCCAATCCTACTCTATTAGTATCCGTAGGCAGCATAGGGGAGAAAAGCACTACACCTAGAAATAGGAATCAACAAGAGAAAAACTTTGTTAGAAATTACCCCTTTCCTAATTGGTATCAGGGCTGGGAAGAATGGTTGGGATAACAAACAACCATCAGGTTTGTACTTTGGATACCCCTATAACCATCAAAGATCGTTGAAGTAGCTAATTCCTCTAAATAGGAGGCGTTGAGAACAAAGAAATTATTGGAGCTATCGTTTTCCTCTAGCATTAATAGAATTCATTGGTGTTAAGAAAAACCTCTTGTGGGAAGGTTGGCTAGATATTTCTTGGAAAAATACCAGCCCCTTTTGGTTCATAATGAGACGGGACTAATTCTATTTTGATTCTAAAGATTATTTCGCTTAGTACTATTATGTACAGAAGGGAGGAGCCGTATGAGATGAAAACCTCATGTACGGTTTTGGAATGGAGATTTTTTGAATAGAATGAACGACCGTAACGGATGTTGGCTCAATCCGAAGGAAATTATGCGGAAGCTTTGCAAAATTATTATGAAGCTACGCGACTAGAAATCGATCCCTATGACCGAAGTTATATACTCTATAACATAGGCCTTATACACACAAGCAATGGAGAGCATACAAAGGCTTTGGAATATTATTTCCGGGCACTAGAACGAAACCCCTTCTTACCGCAAGCTTTTAATAATATGGTCGTGATCTGTCATTACGTGCGACTATCTCCACTATAGAAATAAAAAAAAAGAGAGGATCAAATTTTCTAGTAAATACTAGAAAAAGGGGCTTTCTACATAGGGATCGTAAAAACAACGATTTTTCCCTATCAGCTGTAGGAAGGAAGGACACTTCACGAGAATCAAAAAACGAAGAAAGTATGGCCTATACTACTACTCTATGGATAAAGTTTCTCAAATTGATAGAGAAAGCACCGTAAAGATCAATTAGTGAGCGACTGGGTCGATACAACTAAAAAAACTGCTTACTTATCCCATGATATGGGGCAAAATTTAGGAATCCGCTTATGTAATAGAGCCGATCCACTAAGGGATTAAGCAGCAGTGTAGTATCAGATCCCAAAGATAGTAAGTTCTTTTTTCTTTCTTATGGAAAAAAGTCTTTTTCAAGGATTCTATAGAGATTTCATATATGAAACCGGGATAGTTACCTTTTAGAAAATTTGAACGAAGGCTCTATATCTATCTATGCTTCATTCTTCTGAAGGTGGGAAAAAAGATCAAACTGATTATTGATAAAAATTAGGGTTTGAAACTTAGGTAATTAATTTCTTCTGCTTAACCCAAGAACAAATTGGATCGATTTTTGATAAATCGAATTCAGTTAAGATAGGGGAAATTCAGATAGCAATTTCTGAGCCGTATGAGGTAGGAAACTCTCAAGTACGGTTCTAAGGGAAGGAACTTCCTATTCCGACCGAGGAGAACAGGCCATTCTACAGGGTGATTCGGAAATTGCGGAAGCTTGGTTTGATCAAGCTGCTGAATATTGGAAACAAGCTATAGCGCTTACTCCGGGAAATTATATTGAAGCACACAACCGGTTGAAGATTACGAAGCGCTTTGAATTTGAATAAGACCATGCTCCTTCTTTTTCATAAAATGGGTGGTTTGGTTGTTGATCCATTAATCAAATAAATTAGGTCGTAAGATCGAATCAAGAATTTCATTATATCCATTTCTTATACCTTCTATTTTATATGATATTACATAAGAATAAACCATAGGGATAGGGTCTAGAATTGAAGTAATAAAGTGAATAAAAAGAGGGGGCAATCTAAATATTGCTAATATATTAGGACCATCTTATTAATAATTCTAATGAGTTATCTTGGAATTTAGAGTCAAATAAAAAACCCTATATTATGCTCAAGGAAATTAGATATAGATAGGAGCTTATGCCCTCAAAAAAATACACTAGTTTCTTAAATTAAAAATAAAAAAGATTTTTTCTTACGTTGAGAAATATTTGTTTTTCAAGATAAACAATGTCCGTTAGGCACCTAATCTTTATGTCATAATAGACCCGAACACTTGCCTCGTATTGACTTCAATATATAATTGCTCCAGTGAATAACTAAAAAAAATAGAAGGACGGTAGATAGTAAAGAAAATAACTAATCACAATATCTATCTTTCAAAATCTATCTTTCAAAATATATATCTTTCAAAGATTCACTAAAAAGACAGTTGGCGGGTCTCTTTGTATGTCTTGTCCGGAAAGAGGAGGACTTAATGATTATTCGTTCGCCGGAACCAGAAGTAAAAATTGTTGTGGATAGGGATCCTGTAAAAACATCTTTTGAGGAATGGGCTAGACCCGGCAATTTCTCAAGAACACTAGCTAAGGGCCCTGATACTACCACTTGGATCTAGAACCTACATGCTGATGCTCACGATTTCGATAGTCATACTGGTGATTTGGAGGAGATTTCTCGAAAAGTCTTTAGTGCTCATTTCGGGCAACTTTCCATTATCTTTCTTTGGTTGAGTGGCATGTACTTTCATGGCACCCGTTTTTTAAATTATGAAGCATGGCTAAGTGATCCTACTCACATTGGACCCAGTGCTCAGGTAGTTTGGCCTATAGTAGGGCAAGAAATATTGAATGGTGATGTAGGCGGGGGTTTCTGAGGAATCCAAATAACCTCTGGTTTTTTTCAGCTTTGGCGAGCATCTGGAATAACTAGTGAATTACAACTCTATTGTACTGCAATTGGTGCATTGATTTTTGCAGCGTTAATGCTTTTTGCTGGTTGGTTCCATTATCACAAAGCCGCTCCCAAATTGGCCTGGTTCCAAGATGTAGAATCCATGTTGAATCACCACTTAGCGGGATTATTAGGACTTGGGTCTCTTTCTTGGGCGGGGCACCAAATTCATGTATCTTTACCAATTAACCAATTTCTTGACGCTGGGGTGGATCCTAAAGAGATACCACTTCCTCATGAATTTATCTTGAATCGGGACCTTTTGGCTCAACTTTATCCTAGTTTTGCCGAAGGAGCAACCCCTTTTTTCACTTTAAATTGGTCCAATACGCAGAATTTCTGACTTTTCACGGAGGACTAGATCCAGTAACCGGTGGTCTCTGGCTGACCGATATCGCGCACCATCATTTATCTATTGCTATTCTCTTCCTAATCGCAGGTCATATGTATAGGACCAATTGGGGTATTGGCCATGGACTTAAAGATATTTTGGAGGCTCACAAGGGCCCATTTACAGGACAAGGCCATAAGGGTCTTTATGAAATCTTAACAACGTCATGGCATGCTCAATTATCTCTTAACCTAGCTATGCTAGGCTCTACAGCCATTGTTGTAGCTCATCATATGTATTCTATGCCTCCCTATCCATACCTAGCTACTGACTATGGTACACAAATTTCCTTGTTCACACACCACATGTGGATTGGCGGATTTCTAACAGTCGGTGCTGCTGCACATGCAGCAATTTTTATGGTAAGAGACTATGATCCAACTACTCGATACAACGATCTATTAGATCGCGTCCTTAGACACCGCGATGCAATCATATCCCACCTTAACTGGGTATGTATATTTCTAGGTTTTCACAGTTTTGGCTTGTACATTCATAATGATACCATGAGTAAGCTTTAGGCCGTCCACAAGATATGTTTTCGGATACTGCCATACAATTACAACCTATCTTTGCTCAATGGGTACAAAATATCCATGCTATTGAGCCTAGCGTAACAGCCCCTGGTGCAACAACAAGTACTAGCTTAACGTGGGGAGGCGGCGAGTTAGTAGCAGTAGGTGGCAAAGTGGCTTTGTTACCTATTCCATTAGGAACCGCAGATTTTTTAGTCCATCACATTCATGCATTTACCATACATGTGACTGTATTAATACTTTTAAAAGGTGTTTTATTTGCTCGGAGTTCCCGCTACCCGATAAAGCAAATCTAGGTTTTCGCTTTCCTTGCGATGGGCCTGGCCGAGGGGGAACATGTCAAGTATCCGCCTGGGATCATGTTTTCTTAGGTTTATTCTGGATGTACAATGCAATTTTGGTAGTCATTTTCCATTTCAGTTGGAAAATGCAGTCGGATGTTTGGGGTACTATAAGTGATCAAGGGGTGGTAACTCATATTACAGGGGAAAACTTTGCATAGAGTTCCATTACGATTAATGGGTGGCTTCGAGATTTCTTGTGGGCACAGGCATCGCAAGTCATTCAGTCTTATGGTTCTTCATTATCTGCATATGGTCTTTTTTTCTTAGGTGCTCATTTTGTATGGGCCTTTAGTTTAATGTTTTTATTCAGCGGCCGTGGTTATTGGCAAGAACTCATTGAATCTATCATTTGGGCTCATAACAAATTAAAAGTTGCTCCTGCTACTCAGCCTAGAGCCTTGAGCATTATACAAGGACGCGCTATAGGAGTAACCCATTACCTTCTGGGTGGAATTGCCACGACATGGGCATTCTTCTTAGCGAGAATTATTGCAGTAGGATAGTGGCTAGGAGGATTTGAAAGGCATTATGGAATTAAGATTTCCCAGGTTTAGCCAAGGCTTAGCTCAGGACCCCACTACTCGTCGTATTTGGTTTGGTATTGCTACCGCACATGATTTCAAAAGTCATGATGATATTACTGAAGAACGTCTTTATCAGAACATTTTTGCTTCTCACTTTGGGCAATTAGCAATAATCTTTCTATGGACGTCCGGAAATCTGTTTCATGTAGCTTGGCAAGGAAATTTTGAATCATGGATACGTGATCCTTTACACGTAAGACCTATTGCTTATGCGATTTGGGATCCTCATTTTGGTCAACCCACTGTGCAAGCCTTTACTCGAGGAGGTGGTGCTAGTCCAGTGAATATTGCTTATTCTGGAGTTTATTAGTGGTGGTATAGAATAGGATTACGCACCAATGAGGATCTTTATACTGGAGCTCTTTTTCTATTATTTCTTTCTACACTGTCCTTAATAGCGGGTTGGTTACATCTACAACCCAAATGGAAACCAAGCCTTTCATGGTTCAAAAACGCGGAATCTCGTCTCAATCATCATTTGTCAGGACTTTTCGGGGTAAGTTCTTTGGCTTGGACAGGACATTTAGTTCATGTTGCTATTCCTGCATCCAGGGGGGAGTACATTCGATGGAATAATTTCTTAGATGTATTACCCTATCCCCAGGGGTTGGGACCCCTTTTGACGGGTCAATGGAATCTTTATGCCCAAAACCCTGATTCGAGTAATCATTTATTTGGTACCGCTCAAGGAGCGGGAACTGCCATTCTAACTCTTCTTGGGGGATTCCATCGAAAAACACAAAGTTTGTGGCTGACCGATATGGCTCACCATCATTTAGCTATTGCATTTATTTTTCTCATAGCCGGTCACATGTATCGAACTAACTTCGGAATTGGGCACAGTATTAAAGATCTTTTAGAAGCGCATACTCCTCCGGGGGGTCGATTAGGGCGTGGGCATAAGGGCCTTTATGACACAATCAACAATTCGATTCATTTTCAGTTAGGTCTTGCTCTAGCTTCTTTAGGGGTTATTACTTCCTTAGTAGCTCAACATATGTACTCTTTACCTCCTTATGCATTCATAGCACAAGACTTTACTACTCAAGCTGCTTTATATACTCATCACCAATATATTGCAGGGTTCATCATGACAGGGGCTTTTGCTCATGGAGCTATTTTTTTCATTAGGGATTACAATCCGGAACAGAATGAGGATAATGTATTGGCAAGAATGTTAGACCATAAAGAAGCTATCATATCTCATTTAAGTTGGGCTAGCCTCTTTCTAGGATTCCATACCTTGGGCCTTTATGTTCATAACGACGTCATGCTTGCTTTTGGTACTCCAGAAAAGCAAATCTTGATCGAACCTATATTTGCCCAATGGATACAATCTGCTCATGGCAAGACGACATATGGGTTCGATATACTCTTATCTTCAATGAATGGCCCCGCTTTCAATGCGGGTCGAAGCCTATGGTTGCCCGGATGGTTGAATGCTGTTAATGAGAATAGTAATTCGCATTTCTTAACAATAGGACCTGGGGATTTCTTGGTTCATCATGCTATTGCTCTAGGTTTGCATACAACTACATTGATTTTAG
>OY997265.1:8196369-8201369 GCA_963921465.1 Triticum timopheevii
GGCTGAATGGTTAAAGAGCCCAACTCATAATTGGTAAATTTGCGGGTTCAATTCCTGCTGGATGCACACGAACGGGAACATTCCATAAGTCTATTGGAACTGGCTCTCTATCCATGGAATCTCATCCATCATCCATACATAACGAATTGGTACGGTATATTCATACCATAACATAAGAACAATAAGAACTCGAATTCTTATCGATACTGGAACTCAGAGCATAGGAGGGAAAGTCGATTTATGGATGGAATCAAATACGCAGTATTTACAGAAAAAAGTCTTTGTTTATTGGGAAAGAATCAATATACTTTTAATGTCGAATCGGGATTCACTAAGACAGAAATAAAGCATTGGGTCGAACTCTTCTTTGGTGTTAAGGTGGTAGCTGTGAATAGCCATCGACTACCTGGAAAAGGTAGAAGAATAGGACCTATTCTGGGCCATACAATGCATTACAGATGTATGATCATTACCCTTCAACCGGGTTATTCTATTCCACTTCTAGATAGAGAAAAAAACTAAAGGAGAATACTTAATAATACAGCGAAACATTTATACAAAACACCTATCCCGAGCACACGCAAGGGAACCGTAGATAGGCAAGTGAAATCCAATCCACGAAATAATTTGATCCATGGACGGCACCGTTTTGGTAAAGGTCGTAATTCCAGAGGAATCATTACCGCAAGGCATAGAGGGGGAGGTCATAAGCGCCTATACCGTAAAATAGATTTTCGACGGAATCAAAAAGACATATCTGGTAGAATCGTAACCATAGAATATGACCCTAATCGAAATGCATACATTTGTCTCATACACTATGGGGATGGTGAGAAGAGATATATTTTACATCCCAGAGGGGCTATAATTGGAGATACTATTGTTTTTGGTACAAAAGTTCCTATATCAATGGGAAATGCCCTATATCAATTAGGTTTACGACGAAACCTAGAAATCAATCACTGATCCAATTTGACTACCTCTACGGGATAGACCTCAACAGAAAACTGTTGAGTAACGGCAGCAAGTGATTGAGTTCAGTAGTTCCTCATAGAAAATTATTGGCTCTAGAGATATGGTAATATGGAGAAGACAAAATTGTTTGAAGCACGCACAGAACCTGAAGCGCCCCTTGTTTCAAAGATAGGAGGACGGGTTATTCACATTTAATTTGATGGTCAGAGACAAATTGAAAGCTAAGCAGTGGTAATTAAGACCCCCGGGGGAAAATAGGGATGTCTCCTACGTTACCCATAATATGTGGAAGTATCGACGTAATTTCATAGAGTCATTCGATCTGAATGCTACATGAAGAACATAAGCCAGATGACGGAACGCAAAGACCTAGGATGTAGAAGATCATAACATGAGCGATTCGGCAGATTTGGATTCCTTTCCTATATATCCACTCATGTGGTACTTCATCATATGATTCATATAAGATCCATCTGTCTAGAGATCGTCATATACATCTAGAAAGCCGTATGCTTTGGAAGAAGCTTGTACAGTTTGGGAAGGGGTTTTTTGAGAGAAAAGAAGAATCTACTTCAACTGATATGCCCTTAGGCACGGCCATGCATAACATAGAAATCACACATGGAAGGGGTGGGCAATTAGCTAGAGCAGCAGGTGCTGTAGCGAAACTCATTGCAAAAGAGGGTAAATCGGCCACTTTAAGATTACCATCTGGGGAGGTCCGTTTAGTATCCCAAAACTGCTTAGCAACAGTCGGACAAGTGGGTAATGTTGGGGTGAACCAAAAAAGTTTGGGTAGAGCCGGATCTAATTGTTGGCTAGGTAAACGCCCCGTAGTAAGAGGGGTAGTTATGAACCCTGTGGACCACCCCCATGGGGGCGGTGAAGGGAAAGCTCCCATTGGTAGAAAAAAACCCACAACCCCTTGGGGTTATCCTGCGCTTGGAAGAAGAACTAGGAAAAGGAAAAAATATAGCGATAGTTTTATTCTTCGTCGCCGTAAGTAAATATGTAACTAGGAATATGGAAAATTGCATTTTTGGAATTTGCAATAATGCGATGGACGAACGACGGGAATTGAACCCGCGCATGGTGGATTCACAATCTACTGCCTTGATCCACTTGGCTACATCCGCCCCTTATCCAGCTAAAGGATTTTTTTCTTTTTTCCATTGATCATTATTCTATTTATTCTGACCTCCGTACTTCAATCGAGATATTGGACATAGAATGCCACTCTTTAAAAAGGAAAAAGGAGTAATCAGCTGTGACACAAAAAATGAATCCTTTTGTAGCTCATCATTTATTGGCAAAGATAGAAAAGGTCAATATGAAGGAGGAGAAAGAAACAATAGTAACGTGGTCCCGGGCATCTAGCATTCTACCCACAATGGTTGGCCATACAATCGCGATTCATAATGGAAAGGAACATATACCTATTTACATAACAAACCCTATGGTAGGTCACAAATTGGGGGAATTCGTGTCTACTCGGCATTTCACGAGTTATGAAAATGCAAGAAAGGATACTAAATCTCGTCGTTAACTGAATTCTGAATAGAAAGATTAAGAAGAAAAAAAGATTCAAAATAAAGACAGAAATTCCCAATATCTTGTTCTAGCAAGATATTGGGTATTTCTATCTTTTCTTTCTTCAAAAATTCTTATATGTTAGCAGAAAAACCTTATCCATTAATAGATGGAACTTCAACAGCAGCTAAGTCTAGAGGGAAGTTGTGAGCATTATGTTCGTGCATTACTTCCATACCAAGGTTAGCACGGTTGATGATATCAGCCCAAGTATTAATAACGTGACCTTGACTATCAACTACAGATTGGTTGAAATTGAAACCATTTAGGTTGAAAGCCATAGTACTAATACCTAAAGCAGTGAACCAGATTCCTACTACAGGCCAAGCAGCAAAGAAGAAGTGTAAAGAACGAGAGTTGTTGAAACTAGCATATTGGAAGATTAATCAGCCAAAATAACCATGAGCAGCCACAATATTATAAGTTTCTTCCTCTTGACCAAATTTGTAACCCTCATTAGCGGATTCATTTTCAGTAGTTTCCCTAATCAAACTAGAGGTTACCAAGGAACCATGCATATCACTGAGTAGGGAACCGCCGAATACACCAGCTACACCTAACATGTGGAATGGATGCATAAGGATGTTGTGCTCTGCCTGGAATACAATCATGAAGTTGAAAGTACCAGAGATTCCTAAAGGCATACCATCAGAAAAGCTTCCTTGACCAATAGGGTAAATCAAGAAAACAACAGTAGCAGCTGCAACAGGAGCTGAATATGCAACAGCAATCCAAGGACGCATACCCAGACGGAAACTAAGTTCCCACTCACGACCCATATAACAAGCTACACCAAGTAAGAAGTGTAGAACAATTAGCTCATAAGGACCACCATTGTGTAACCACTCATCAACAGATGCAGCTTCCCAAATTGGGTAAAAGTGCAATCCGATCGTCGCAGAAGTAGGGATAATAGCACCAGAGATAATATTGTTTCCATAAAGTAAAGAATCAGAAATAGGCTCACGAATACCATCAATATCTACTGGGGGGCAGCGATGAAGGCGATAATAAATACAGAAGTTGCGGTCAATAAGGTAAGGATCATCAAAACACCGAACCATCCGATGTAAAGACGATTTTAGTGCTAGTTATCCAGTTGCAGAAGCGACCCCACAGTCTTGTACTTTCGCGTCTCTCTAAAATTGCAGTCATGGTAAGATCTTGGTTTATTCAAATTGCAAGGACTCCCAAGCACACGTATTAACTAGAATATAGATAATAGAAGGCTTGTTATTTAACAGTATAACATAGACTATATACCAATGTCAACCAAGTCAGCCCAAAGATTAGCTATCCATATAACTAAATTAACCAAACCAATAATTTTGTATTTGTAAATGAAGTGAGTCAAAGTGAAAAACTTTGATGGGTCTTTTCTATATGGGTTGCCCGGGACTCGAACCCGAAACTAGTCGGATGGAGTAGATAATTCTTCCTTGTTACAATAGAGAAAAATCCCTCCGCAAATCGTGCTTGCATTTTTCATTGCACACGACTTTCCCTATGTAGAAATAGCCAATTTCTATTCCAAAGAGGAAGTTCTACTAATTTTTTTAATTAGTAAGTTGATTCACCTACTCTTTATTATAATAAAAAGAACATTTCAGAATGAAAAATAGAAAAGTTTTTTCTTGATCATTTATCAACCCTTTCCTGTTTCTTAATTTCGTCTAATGATTAATTAAGAGGGTTGACCAGGTCATTGATACGTATAATATCCAAATACCAAATACGCTCAGTGTGTGATCCACAGAAAGAAAAAAGAGTTGTTTTGGTGAACATCAAAGAAAAAACTTGCTCTTCTTCCATAAAAAATTCTTCTAAAAATGCCGAACCCAATCGTTGCATAAAAGTTCGTACCATGATTTTATGTTTACGAGCTAAAGTTCTAGCACATGAAAGTCGAAGTATATACTTTAGTCGATACAAAGTCCGTTTTTTCGAAGATCCACTATGATAATGAAAAGGATTTCTACATATCCGACCAAATCGATCAAGAATATCCCAATCTGATAAATCTGTCCAAATGGGTTTACTAATAGGATGCCCCGATCCAGTAAAAAATTGAGCTTTTGATAAGTATCCTATGAGGAGAGTAGTGGGGACTATGGTATCGAATTTTTTCATTCGAGTATCTACTAGAAATGAATTCTCCAGCATTTGATTCCTTACTAACAAAGAACTTTTTTGTACACTTGAAAGGTACCCCATAAAATCGACGCAAGAGTTTGCTAATTGGTTTATATGGATTCTTCATGGCTGAGTCCAAAAACAGAAATAATATTGCCAGAAATTGATAAGGTAGCATTTCCATTTCTTCTTCAAAAAAAAGTGCCTTTTGATGCAAGAATTGCCTTTCCTTGATATCGAACATAATGCATAAGAGGATCCATAAAGAACCATAGGGTTTTCCGAGAAAAACCAGGGTACAT